>NW_004624838.1:2771220-2797454 GCF_000247695.1 Heterocephalus glaber | reverse complement strand
GAAAGTGTAAATCAGGACTAAAAAGTATAATAGATAATGTGAAATAGGAAGAAAAGGGGCAAAGGGGAAGGGGAAGTAGGAAGGGTAGGTGTTAAGAAAGAAGGGAATGGAATTAATGTGAGAAAAAGAAAAAATGGAAACAAAATCTTTGTAAATAGAGAGGGAAGGAGGGATTGAAGGGAGGGCAGGGGAAGGGGGAAAAAATAAGAACCAAGATGGATTATGCAAAGCTGCAAATTTCTAATGATGAATGTCATTATATTGTATACCTAAAATGTACCAATAAAATTAGTTTAAAAAATATTATCAAATGTGGCCCTTAAAGGGGGAGCTATTTTAGCTATGGTCATCCAGGAAGGTGCCTCTACATAGGTGTCAAGTAAATGGAAATTTAATTTTATGCAACGATCAGGAGACAAATAGTGGATTCATAAGGCTCTGGAGCAGGAATGTGCTGGGTGTGTTAGAGGAACTGAAAGAAGCCCCAGTGAGCAGAGTACCTGAGAAGGGAACTGCCAAGGATGAATCTGAGACCTAGGCATGGCCCCAGTCAGGAAGGGTTTGAAGGCCAGGGTCAAAAAAATGCCGAGAAGGCAATTTTAGTATCTAAATATTATTAGAGGAGCACTCTAATAATTATCCTAGTGCAAGGTAGAATTGGCTCTGGAAAGATTCACCAGGGAGTTTCCTAACCTTGGAATTTTTCAGACAGGAGAGTAACAGAACTGGATGGAAACCCTGCAGAGGAAACTCAAGCTTTTCATGAGGTTGGAGTAGTTGACATTTATCTCCTTTCTAAGCATATCAGGATTCTGAGAGTTTCTGTGATATCCCTGGTTTTCTCTTTTCTCACAGTTTTCTCTCTTCTTTTTCTATTCTTAAATAATCTCTTTCTCTTCATTACCCTCACCCATGTGATAGTATAGTACTGACAATGGTTTATTCTTGTCTCCACTGATAGCATTAAAGGCCAAAGTTATCTAGTGTTTATATGGAAATATCTCTCCTTTCAGCAATACTTGTTTCTATGTAGAGCTTACAGGACCTGTCATTGGACCCTGTTTGACCTAGGAATTCCTGAGAACAGGAGCCACATCTTTTCCCTACTGTGTTGTATTCTGGTTCAGAGACATGGCTCCACTAGGCACTCAATTAACAGGTGAGACTAATATGCATTTACAGGCTGTGTTTGCAAAATGGCTAATTGGTGACAGCATGACTTCTTGTTAATAGCTGAGATCTAGAAACAGAGAGCATACAACTGGCCTGAGGAGACAAGATGGGAAATTGATTTGGGAGGCTTCCCTGTCTATGAGTGAAAGCCATAATTATTGATGGGATCGCAAAAGCATAATGCAATAGAGTGTTCAGAGGGGAATGGAAATAAAACATCCTTGAGATTTCTGGCTTAGGAACACTTTCAAAGCTATAGGCAGACACCATCACACAATATTAGATTTATAGAGAAGCCAGGTAGGATCTGACACAGAGATGGAGAGGGAAATGGGAAGAGGACAAAACTCTCAGAGTTGATGACCAGTGATGAAGCAGCCCAGTAGGGGAGCTGGGAGAGAAAAGATAAAAAGAAGTTGACACATGCTCAAGTCCTTTTCTAAACCAGAAACTACTATATGCGTCATAAATTTTGCCTTACTTAATTCACAGCAGCTCTTTGGGTTAAGAACTTATTATTCCAGCTTTGCATTTGTGGAAATTAAGGCTGCTCAGAAAAGTCAAGGAGTTTCTCCAAAGGAACCCAGGTAGACAGAGCTGGGATTCAGAACCACTCTGATCGCGCAGCCTCACTTCTTTGACTTCATCTGAGAAGTGAAGTTCTCCTGTTCTCACAGACCATTGGTTGGCAGGCCAGGAGACACCAGGAGGTCTCCACTTGAGGGGAGGATGTGCTTTCTTCCATGGGAACAGGCCCAGCAAAGATGTTCTGCTCTTGGTTGAAAAAGGGAAAGGAGATTCGCAGGGGTCATCATTCTCTTGGCTCCTCCCCACCCCCACATTGCAGCTGCAGCCAAGCTAACATTGTTTGTTTTAGTGCCACGTCTTATCCAAATAATATCCCAGTGTTTCCTCAAAGGAAGACATCAGTGTGCTTAGCTTGGATGCCTTTTCTTTCCAATTTCTTGTTTCCTGGGATCCATGTTCTCCTAACACATTTCTCTTCTGTACACAACTACCACACTTATTTGGGAAACTGAAATTCTACACAAAGAAGGAAGATGCCAAAATGGTTTCTCTCTCTCTTTTTTTTAAGCTACCATGGATTTACTTTGAGACAAAGTGGTTCTGCTTAGATGCATTGCTGTAGAATTAGATATCAGGCATTAAGAATCCTAATTACAGCCAGGTGTGGTGGTGCATGCCTTATAATCTCAGCACTCTGAGAGGATGAGGCAAAAGCATCCCAAATTCAACCCCAGCCTGGCTTATTAACTTAGTGACTTATTGAGACCTTGTATCAAGAAAAAAAGAAAGCAAGGAAGGAAGGAAGGAAAAGGGCTGTCAATGTAGCTCAGGCAAAGGCCCTGGGTTTAATCCCCAGTACCTAAAAAAGAGTCTTAATTTTTGCTCACCATTTATATTTAATAATTTTTTTATACATGAACAAAGAAAAACATTTGCAAATGGGGTGGGGGGTTAAGCAATTAAAAAATACCAACAAACAGGAGTTGATTTTCTTCTTTTAAAATAAAATCAACAAATCTATTTCACATGATAACTAATTCATTTTATTCCTTGCTTTCCATAGTCTTGTTACAGTAGGCATATAAAGTGCATTGATAAAGCTGTTATTAAAAAATGAGTTCTAACAAAAAAAATTACAAAACAGTAGCCAGGGATGTAGCTCAGTGGCAAAACGTCTGCCTTGCAAGCACAAGGTCTTGAGTTTGATCTCTGGTACCGCAAAAACAAAAAAGCAACAACAACAAAAAACCAGTGGATAATCTCTATGTAATTCCTGAGTTTAGAATACACCAATAGCCAGTAGAGAATGAAAGTGCTAGCTGAGTTATGCTAGGTCCTTAAAGAAGTTTCTCTTTTCTAAGCCTTTGAATGTCAGTCCTGTGCTCCTTCACAGTTAACCAACATGGCCCCAGTTCTGCCACTCAGTTACTAGGTGTGTGAGGCTTGGACTCTCTGGATCTCCGAGTTTTAGGCTCCTCACCTATCCTGTGAGGGGCACAAGACGTGTCAGATTCTCCCAAATACTACCTCTCATGGTTCTCCGTAAACTTCACATTCTACCAATTTTCCCCCTTCATTTTAGGGCTGCCTGGTGTGTGGACTGCTGTGGGTTGAGTGTACCCTCTAAAGGCTCATGCACTGAATGCCTGCTACTCTGTGTGGCAGTGTTGAGGTGGTTGCAGCTTGAAAAGGTGAGGCCTAATGGAAGGTGGTTAGGTCATTGGAAAGAGGACTCCTGCCCTTGAAGAGAATTATGCAGCTCCCAAGGGACCCCACTTAGTTCCCTCGAGAGGGAGTTGTTATAAAAAGAGCAAGCATGGCTCCTGAATCTTTCTGGCTTCCCACCTCACCATGTGTTCTCTTCACTCTCTTGATATTGTGATGCCATCACCATGAGGCCCTTTTTGAGAGGTAAACAGATGGGGCTACCTGATCTTGAACTTTCTACTGTCAAAACTCTGAGCTAAATAAACCTTTTTTCTTTATCAAACATCCAGGCTTGGGTATTTTGTCAAAGCAACAGAAAATGGACTAAGACACAAGCAATGCTAGGATTTTGTAGGAGACACATCTGGTCTACTGGTGCTTTTCTTTTTCAGATACACATGCTCTACCCATAAAACACCCCACTACTGCCCATACAGGGCTCCTTTTTCAGCAGAACTTTTTTCTCTCTAACATGACTCTGATGTCATAAAAGTTAGTTATATTGTGAACTTAAAGATCATGGCTCAGTTTTATTTAAACTCTGACAATAAATCATTTCACATACAAAATTATCTAGAATTTGGGCTGGGGATGTAGCTCAGTGGCACAGTGCCTACCTGGCAAGTGCAAGGTCCTGAGTTCGATCCGGAGTACCACAAAAAAAAAATCTAGAATGTATTTCTGGTTTTGGTTGCTCTGATTCTTTTGGTTTACAATTATTTTTATTTGTTCTTTTACATGAGTGATAATAATATTGCTTCTCAGCCTTTTGGCTAAGAGCAAGTGAAAATAATAGTAAACTAGTCACAGAACCTATATTTGCATAAATTTTGTGGTGATAAGTGTTCATTTGATGAACTTTGGTGATTTTCTTCAAGGCAAAATACTCTTGGAAAAAGTTAGAAGTTTATCTTTAATTCCTGTTTTAGACATGTTATAAACTTGCAGATTTATTTCCCAGTTGATTCAATCTGCCATCTCTAAATCTTTAGGGAGAATTACAGAAATGAAGATAAAATCTTGGTAATTTATTCAATTTTATCACTTCTACTGATCCCATAAAAAGACTCCATCTGTCAAATTATCCTTTCTTTAAAAAAAAAACTTTTCATCATTTTCTTTATATGGGTATGTTGAAAATGAGTAGTTTAAGTATCTGTGTCATGAAAACTATTGACGTTCCAATAAAATCTGTTCTTTTTAAATTAGCTGTTCTTTAAGCCTCTTTTGAGAGGAAAACTTCAGCTTCTATCATTTGCTTATAATTTGCTTGTGCAGCATGGGATTTATTGCTTTGGGTGAATATATTATGGCATATTTGAGAAGTGTAGAATAAAATATTCTTATGTTAACATATACTGTGATTTGGATTCCAATCCATAATCAGTACATCTTTCTCTTTAAAATATCTGCCTAATTTTTCTTGAAAGCACAAATGGTAAGAATAAAAAGAAAAGAGACTTCATTGAATCCCATCTTTGATCATTTATTTTAACCCTTGTTTCTGTAATAGTAGGCTGTGTGAATGCTCATGCACCTAAGCATCTGAGCTCTGTTAGACAAAGACTGCCTGCTCCCATGAGGTTTGTTTTCTAATTTTAATTGAGTCCTCATCATACTAATCTTTGGTTAGCACTCTCATTTTCTTAGTGCCAGAGCTTCACTTTTCCCCTTAAGGTCCCACCTTGGATTGTGAGATGAAATATAGGACACTTGGTTAAATGTGAATTTCACATAAATTATTATTATCATTATTATTATTATTTATTGTACAGAGGATTAAACCCAGGACCTGCTCACAGGGCTACACCCTAGCCTTTTTTATTTATTTATATTTTTTTTAAATTTTGAGAGCACTCATTAAATTGCTCAGTTGCCCAGACTGGGCTCAAAATTGGGATCCTCCTGCCTCAGCTTTCCAGAATGCTGACTCTACAGGTATGCGCCACCATGCCTGGCACAATGAACAATTTTTTTGAGTATGCTCCATGCAATATTTAATGTGTTCTATATTTTTAGTGCTAAATTTGACAACCCTGCTCCTAATCCCTCTTCTTCTCATAGCTAACTTTGTCTCATAGTAAAAATTTGTCCTATACTTCTTGCCATCTCCTACACATTTATTTACCTAAAAATATAACCATCCCCCTCTCCCCCTCCAGTTACTGGCCTTAACAAGACTAGACTCCTTGCTGAGCTCCTGACCACCCCTTCCCTGCCATCTACTGTGTTAGATGTCTGACCCCAAGTGCAGAGCCATAGACTGTACCACAATATGAATGATCTACAGAGACCATGGATGGAAGGAAAAGCAGGTTGAAATGTATGGAACCAGAAGCCAGTCCATGGAAAACTCTTCTGAATTTTATAACTCATGCAAGAAAAAAAGCTGATAGTTTTCTCAAATTTAACAACAATCTTAATCATGTACAAGGCATTATCAATAATTGTTGTGATGCTAAAAGAAATCTTTAATTATCAATTTTTAAAAGTTTAAATGAGCATGCAGGAAGAAAGATTGAATTATCTTGTTTACCCAATGCCAAGTACAAAACCATTGTTAAATGAAGAGGTGATTAACAACTACAAAGCCAAAAATTGGGGGAAAAATTATTTTGAGGTATTTTTTAAAAGCCCACTTTTTAAATTATGCAATTTTCTAGATTTTGTGATGTTTGTATAAGTTAACTTTTTAAAATTTGTAATTCCTGTCATTTATTTTCTCATTTAAAATAAATATTTGTGTGCCTGATTTTGTATGTATAATTTTGTGTTCTTTCTCTTAAAATGGGTCCCCCACCATTATATGAGCTTCAAGGTCCCTTCTAAACCTGAATTCATCCCTAGAAGGGAATACAGAATAGGAATTGCAAACCAAGTCATCATCCCCAAGGTGGGGAGCTTAGAGCGCACATGGGATGGAAAGGTAATTTTCTAGGTCAAAGATCTAACAAATCTCTTGGTGGAAGCAAGATGTGAACTTGATAAATTCCAGAGAGGAAAAGCACATGCCTTTGGCAGTTCTTCCTGGTGTTTCCTCCAGGAATATTCCTGGAGTTCTCTTCATTGACAAGTCAGGTCCATCTTGGAATAAATGGCTCCTCTTCCTCTGCTCAGTCTTCAGGTTATATTCTTCAGTATTATGTCCTTGCCCTTCTCCTCTTACTCCTTACAGTTAAAAATTAACCACATGATCTCACTTCCAAGTTTTTAATTTATGACTACGATCAAATGATTTTCACCTCTACTTCTAGGACTCACCTTTCTCCCAAGCTTCAAGCTCACTGACATGTTTTTTGAGGCATTTCCCAGCTCACAATGACCCCTAACTGCCTCCCTCCATCACAACAGAAAGACCTCATCAGCCATTTTGTGTACCTGCCTCTCAGCCCCAGCTTTTTGGGTCAGGGGCAGCTGTCTGACCAGGCTGGGTCACTCAAAGCCCGTTTCTTGATCAATTTAGAATTGGGAGAGAAAGCGAAAGATCTATTGCCTTAACCTTCCTTAGAGAGCTGTGTTAAGATTGAGTTGCAAGGCAAGACTCCCCATAGCAGAGGGACAGGAGAACCAATGTGCAGGGAAACCGAAGAGCTGGTAGGTGCACAAGGAGAGGCAGAGGTGACCAACAGGCAGAACAGGTGCCTGCTCTGTGTCAGAACTCTCCCTCCCCCAAATCTCATTGACAAGATACCTCAGTACTCAACAGCAAATTTCTCCTTTGATCTTAAGGTAGTGGGAGCAGGTTTCTGATACCTGATACTCAGAAAGGTACATCGGTTAGCTATAGCCACCATGTCACTGTAAGCTTAGATAAATCAACCCAAAAATATGATGAAAAGAATTCCCTGTTCCAAGCAGGAAATCCCATCATTAGAATGTTTTAGGGGCATCCAAGAATTTTTTTCCAGGTAGAATTTTTGAAGCTCACTTCAATTTGATTCAGAAAAACTACATTGTTAAGCCTCGTGTCAGCTGCATTACAGTCATTTGGATCACAGTCCAGCTGTTTTTTTATGGATATATAACTTGATGTAAATTGGATTTCTTTATAGAAGATTTAAATTAGTCCATATGCCCTGCAGTCATAGCATGAGCTACAAATTGATACAAATTATCCTCATAGGGTATACCAATAATAATTATGAGAAAAAAATTTCTAACTTGGCATCTTATATTGGACTATACATAACAATCTCTATTTAAATTTTTAAAAACTGCTTTTACCTAAAGACATAACATAGTATTGTTTTGATAACCACCATTTTCTAAAATGACTGTTCAACTGCATCTTAAAGAACTTAAGAATGTGGAGAAAAATTCCCATAAATATAAAGTGTGTAGTAGAATGGTTAATTTGAAAAGTTTTTGAGAAAAGGAAACTTTAAAAACTCTACAAGATAATGTGCTAGTATATATATCGCAGCATTATCTAAAAATTAGAAACAAATTAAATGTCCAATAATAAGATGTTGGTTAAATAGATTACAGGATACTGTGGAACTTTTTTTTTTTTTTTTAGTACCAGGGATCGAACTCAGGACTTTGTGCCTGCGAGACAGGACCAGTGCCATTGAACTACATCCCCGGTCCTCTGTGCAACTATTAGAAGTGATGACATAGTTTCATAATTGTTAATATGGAAATAATTCAGTGGAAAAAACAGAGGTTAGACAGCAGCAGGTTTCAATCTCACTGTTGCAAAATAAGTAAATAAATACTGTATAAGTCTGAAATATAAAACGGTAAATGTTGCACGTAATAGTGCTGCTTTTCTTTGATTGGAACCATTTCAATTTCCATATTATCTTTTTGGATTATCTGATTTTAAAACAGTGCTTATATTTTTTTCATAGAACCAATAACAATATTTTCATTTTGAAAAATCTCTTTGAAGGGTAGATTCAAAGCGTTTTGATGCAGAAAGAAAAAGGGATGATTCCCTAGTCCAACTTTCATCCCCTCCAGTATCCCTTACTGCCAGTGCTGGAATGCATTCTGGAGGCTTCTGACAGATGGTCACTCATACCTAATTAACAGGGAACTTGGTGCTTGTCAAGTAAACAAGATAATTCTGTTGGCAGCAGAATTCCATTTAGAAAGGGAATAGAGTTTGGAGAGCTATGGAATGCTTTGGAGCACTCTAAGTATGGTGAAATCCCAAAACATGGTGTACCCTCACGCCAAAGTATCTGAGAAAAGGAGAATAATGTGTGTCCTTCACGAAAGGAGTGGGAGAGAGGTTTGCAGAGGAAGGTGAGGGGAGAGCGCATTCAGTGGGACAGAGAGAGGCTGAGCCCCCCGCCACCATCTCTGAGGGGGGTAGAAGTCTTTCTGCTAAGACTCCATAGGACTCTTTTTTGTTTTGTTTTGTTTTTCCTGTGACCTTAACAGCTTCTTCTTACCTTTGCTCTACTTTTTTTTTAATTTGTGAAAATCAAAGTTGGGGATGAGTTTTGTATGTGGATTGATATGTAAAACAGACAAAGCACAATTTAAAATCGGCACCTGGCTGGGTGTGATGGCACACACCTGTAATCCCAGATCCTCCAGAGGCTGGGCAGGAGGGTTACAAATTTAAGGCCAGCCTGGGCAATTTAGTGAGACTTTGTCTCAAAAAGAAAAGAAAAGAAAAGGGCCAAGGATGTAGCTTAGTGGTCAAACATTTGCCTAGCGTGAATGAGACCCTGGGTTCAATCTCCAGCATCACCACCAAAAACAGAAGCAGGCATAGGTTGTCTTCATTAATCAAGAAAAGAATTTGCTAGAATCTTAGGGACAGCTCTGTGCTTTGATGTGGCGAAAACCTAGGGATGAAGATAGTCAATCTCACTTAGATGTCAGTAGATGGAGCTCCGGGTGACACCTGCGCTACAGCAAGCCAACCCCCTATTGTTTCCTGTCTCTGTTTCCTTCTATCAAAATCAGTCTCTGTTTATCTCCATTGGTTCGGTTCTACAAAAAGGAGTCAGTTTAATCCATGTTTTACATGAAAGATAAAGGAAGGATGATACTTGGAAATATTAAACCACAGTCATTTCAGTCCCCGTAAGTGCCAGTGTCCTCTGACCCCCCACCCCCAGCCCGAGTGGGTGGGTTCCAGCCCTTCCAGGAAAGGCTGAATACCTAACTAGAGCAAGGCTGTCACTCACCACAGAAGATCAAACTAAATTTCTCAAGTTCACAGAAAGATAATTCCAGGCTTTGTGAGAAAAAAGGTTTTGCCCGAATTTAAAAACTTTCCTTTTCAACCCTTGAAGAACAATCCTTGGAGGTCTGAGGCTAGAGCCTTACTAGAAGACTGTCTGTGGTCTCCATGTGGCCCCTAAAGTTCGTGAAGACCTTGTAAGGGGTATGTGGTCACTGCAATTTTAAGGAAACAGTCTGCGGGATTGTTGACTTCCACATGTATTCTCTCCTCAAATGACTCTGCCTCTGGAATTTGCTGTGATTTACCCATCCTTCTCCTCTCCATCCCACCTGCCTTTTCCAATGGTTGGGTCTCCTATTTTACAAAAAAAAAATCGTCCCCCTCACCATCCAGATTCTCCCAGCAGTGGATGGTCCCAGGGGACAAAAGCCTTCCAAGGCACTGAATGACTGACTCTGATGGAGGTTGTTTCTGAGGGCCAGGGGACCTTATTTCATCCAGGCTGCCAAGTCATACCCAGCTTTGTGCCTCATTTACTTATTTTCGTGTCTTTTTAAAATTTATTTTTTATTTTTGATCTTTGTGTCTCTATATTGGAATTCAGATGTGATATGGTTATCATGATGACCCATGTAGAAATACTCATTGCAGTTGAAATATTAAATTAAGAGTTGTCCTGCTGGGCAGGGTGGCACACACCTATAATCCCAGCACTCTGGGAAGATGAGGCAAGAGGATTGATTACAAATTCAAGCTTAGCCTGGGCAATTTAATGGCTTAGTGAGAGCCTCCTCAAAAAATAAAAAAGGGCTCTGATGTAGCTCAGCATGATGGTCCTGGGCTCAATACCCAGTAGTACAAAAAAGAAAAAAAAAGACAAACAAAAACACAAAGACTTATCCTAAGAGAAAGATCCCTGAATTAGCTGATTAGCTGACAATGAGAACTGACTGCTAGCTAGGTTCTGAGCAGACATTACCTAAATATTGAAGGGGCAAAATAGAATGTCCTGGGCTGGGGATTTAGCTCAATGGTTCTGTTGCCTGCCTCAAAAGCTCAAGGTCCCGAGTTTGACCCCTGCCTGATACCAAAAAAAAAAAGAATGTCCTGAAGTTTTAACAAAAAATATAATCAGAGCACATATATAATATAAAATAGACTAGAGATTACATTTTGTAATTCCTAAACATGCAATAACAAATTTTAGCTGTCGACTTTAAAATGTGCAAGTTTTTAAGAATTATAAAAAAGTACATGAGAAGAACAGTTTTGCGAAAAAATCTGTGTCCAGAGGCAAGATAAGATAGAGGCATTTTTGATCAGACATGAGGTTGAAGTGGGAAAGGGAGGAAAGGTGGCAGTGGGAGGTCAGATGTTGATATGGGAGCTTCCATTTTCCTCTGCTCTGGAGCAAGCTTGGGGTCAAAGAGACAGCGAGGAGTAGGTAGTACTGGAAATGAGCAAATACATTTAGAATAATCTCAGGTACAGGCAATTGTCTCTTATGCTCCAAAAATAGTAGCTCAGGAAAATTTCAAGCATCTTAGCCCCACTACAACATGGAATAGCCACAGGGCAGTGGAGACTGTGGTCAAATACTGTTAGATAGAGAAAGCACGGAGACCAAACAGGCCTGGTGTCTCGTGTGGCCTGCACTGAATAGTGCAGCATTATGATGTTCACAAAAATGAAATTCTTCTTCTTTCATATCACAATCATTAGAAAATTGGTTCAAACTAATCATTTTTGGGCTACACTCTGATACTTTCATCAGATCTTTTACCTCCCAATTCTTGAGAAAATAGCCTTCTAAGTAGTGCCAACACAGCTATTCTCTGGAAAACCAAATGTGTTCGTTTGCAGTCAAAGTTTGGGAATTAATCTTCATCTTTGGACTAACACTTATTGGTACTGTTTATTTATTTAATTTTAAAGTTTACTTTATCTGTACATGTGATCTTCAAAATTAAATTCAGTTCAGTTGTCACCTTCTCCTCTAATAGCTTAAACTTATAAGTAATATTTTCCCTTCGTTCCCTCCTTTTCAGATGATGTCTGAATTTAAAAGTTACTGTTTTAGTTATCTACCGATGCATAACAAATTATCCCCAAATATAGTAGCTTAAAACATCCACATTTATGACTCACGGGGGCTCAGGGATCTGGCACATCTTAGCTGGGGCTCTCACCTCAGAGCATCCAGAAGTTCCAGTCATCCAGAGCTGCAGTCATCTCAAGGCCCCACTGGAGGAGCATCTACTTCCAAGTTCCCTCACTTGGCTATTGGCAGCACCATGTCCTCACTAACTTTTGACCAGAGACAAGTCACTTCTTGCCACTTGGGACTCTCCATTGGGTTACTCACAAGATGGAGACTGGCTGCCCTCAGTTTCTTACCATATGGGCCTCTTAACAGTGCATCTCTAAACGTAGCATGTTGCATGATCAGACAGAAGGCAAGAACAGCCAGGGAAAGAATGTGAACAAATAGCCCAGTCTTTTGTAATCTAGTCTCAGAAGTCACATGCTGTTGTTGCCTTGGCCATATTTTGTTAGAGCCAAGTTGCCTTGTGCAGCCTACACTAAAGGTGAGAAGATCGCACTAGATAAAAGGGTGTGTTTGAGGAGACAAGACTCACTGGGAGTAATGGGAAAAGCTGCTTCCATAGCAACTTTAAGGAACCCTCTTTTTCCAGGGTTTATCTTGAATCTCAGTTTAAGATTCAGCTCTACTCAGTTACAGAGTGGGTGTATCCAGTGTCACCCAACTACATAATGGCAGAATTGGAAGTAGAATCTAAGTCTCCAGGGTTCTTGGTCAGTCCTGTTTTCTGCTACAGACCATGCTTGGTTAGGTCTCCAGAGCATGCACAAGGAGCCCCAAATGCCAGGCAAAAAAACCATTTGGACTTCTAACAACAGGTATCAAGTTTTTTGAGCAGGGGAGTATTAAGAAAAAAGTGATTTTTTCAAGAAAGATTAGTGTGCTTACTATTTGTAAAATGGATTGGAAAGGAAAAGATTAGAAATTACATTATTTCCTATTTATTTACAATGAGCACAGTTATGGGGTGTGTGTGTGTGTGTGTGTGTGTGTGTGTGTGTGTGTGTATTTTTTTTTTCTTTTCTTTTCTTTTTTTCCCAGTATGATACCGGGGATTGAACTCGGGACCTTGTGCTTTCAAGGCAGGCGGTAGCACCACTGAGTTAAATCCCTGGCCCAGAGTTTTATATTTTATTGTTAAGACATTCCATGTAGCTGGTCATGGCGGTGCATGCCAGTAATCCCCAGCACTCAGGGAGGCTGATGCAGGCAGATTAAAAGTTCTAGCCAAGGGCCAGGGATTTAGCTCAGTGGTTCTGGCACCTGCCTCACAAGCACAAGGTCCTGAGTTCGATTCCCAGTACCAAAAACAAAGTTCTAGCCAAGCCCCAGCAACTTAGCAAGACCCTGTCTGAAAAACAGAGGGTAGGGCTGGGGATATAGCTCAGTGTGAAGACCCTGGGTTCAATCCCCAGTAACACATACACACACACTCCAAATTTTTAAAGTCTAAATAAAATGACATTTGAGAGCATTATTTGGGCCAAAGATATATCAAATAAATGATTACATTAGAAACTCTATGACCAAATTGATGTTAGTCCACACAATATTTTCAATATTGTTGAATTCTAGAGTTGAACTGAACTCTAAAAATTATTTCCAAAGAATATGCAGAGATTTTCAGACACAATGTTTTCTGTTAATACCACAAATTTCTGGGAGATGAAGACCTGAAAAGCCTGAGAAGCTATTATAGTCTATAAAATGTTGTAGAATATTACCCTGTTAAGCTTTCACCCCCAGCCATAACAACACACAAACTTGCAATTAAATGAGTAGCAAGTTGTGGCAAAGTCTTTTAATTCTCCATCAATACCCACCCTCGCCTTCTTGCTTTAATAATATGTTTTCTGAGGCTTAGCTAGGCACCTTACTCAGTTAAGAATACATTTCCTAGCCTCCCTTAGAGTTGGATGCAGCCGTAAGATGAAGTTCTGGCCACTGGGTGTGAACAGAAATAATGTGAGTCATGCCTAGTTGTGTCCTTAACAGGAGCAGGCACATCCCACTTATTCTTCCCTTTCTCACTGGCTGGCATGCAGATGTGGTGATAGTGCGTGGGAATAGCACCTTGCAGGTGGAGATGAAAGTTCCAGTAACATTGCTGGACTATCTATCTCTAGAAATTTCCACAAGAAATTCTTCTGTAAGTCACTAAATTTTGAAGTATCTAAATTAGAACAATCTCTGTAACTTTGCTACAATAACATGTCTACCTTTTCTTTCTCCGTTCTCTATACAAGGAAATAATAGACAGATACATAGGCAAAAGTGATAAGGAAGAGGGATGTATTGATTCATACTAATTTCTTGTTATCTTCTCCTGTTTACCTGTGAAACCACCAGGATCATAATGATAGTAGCCTACTTTTTACTATTTGACTTTATACTCAAGCTCTGATTTATTAATGAGCCAACTGTGATTTTAAGTTTCCTTCTCTTAGGTTGGACCAGGGGTGACACCTAGAGATCCAGCCACTAGTATTCTGTTTAACATCTGCCTCCCTAGGGAAAAACCAGCTCGATTTATACTGTTTGCTAATTTTATGGTGTAAATACTCCCACCAAAGCTGATTTTAAATTAGCAACTTGATGTCACTGAACATAAAGTCAGCCACACCATCACTTCTTGCCAGCCAGTACTATCCAACTCCAGAATACCACTGAGATCTATCAAAACCCAGGATCTCAGCCCAGTGCTCTTCTGATTCCTTTTCACTGTTACACTCGAGGAGAGGATATTTGTTAATAGTGAACAGTAAAGACAATGTTTGGGGTGGTTCTGGTGACCTTTGAACGTGGCCCCACATTCATCTGATTTATGATGCCAGAGCAGTGAAATTTTATCCTTTGGATAAAGGCAGTACTTGACAAATTTATCTACACAATAAACATGTGGGAGTTTTAAGAACTAGCAATGCCTGGGCCCCAGCCTGAGATTCTGAGTCAATACACTGGAGTTGGGTATATTAAAGCAGACAATTTTAGAGTACAGCCAAACTTGAGACCCACCGGTTTAAAGTAAAAGAGCTCTTTTTTTTTTTTTTTTGGACCAGGGATTGAACTTGGGACTTTGCGCTTGTGAGGCAGGTGCTGGAACCACTGGGCTAAATCTCCAGCCCCAAACAGCTCTTTTTTATGTGACAGGTGGTTGGTGTTATTATTTTTACTTTCAGCAGAATAAGGAAAAGTCAACCAATATAGCCTGGTAAGAAGGGAAGAAGTAAAATGCTAATGCTAGGACAATTTCCTTGGTGAAAGATAAAAGTTGAAGAGAAGTATCTGTATTCTTTCTCCTGTAAGGATCCTAGAATCTTAAGTATTATCTTTTGAGTCCTTAAAAAGCACTAATGGTTCTTCTTTCTTGATTGGGAATTTTAAGTGAGCAATGCTGAAATCCTAGGAAACTGTTGTATATAAATCATTTCATCTGTGCTATATTTTGAGTCTATCTAACCTGATATTATTCATCATAAAATCTAGTTCAACTTCTTTCCATCTACAGTATAATTGCATTTATTCTTATAAGCAGATGCTAAATTTACTTTGTTAAAAAATCAGTTGTCAACTATGTCTTGTATTTTTGACCTTAAATTAACCCCTTAAGTAAGTTATGGTTAGAACTTTACTGCCTGATAAGGTTGCTTATGATGAATCATTGTCATGCTGTAATCACCCACACAATAATCTATATAACTCAACACATAAACACACAGTTGATACAATCAAGATGATAAAAATCTGCTGAGTCTGGCCGGGGACCAGTAGAGCAGAAGAGGACCTGCCTGAGATGAAAGAGGACCACAGGAGCAAGCTCCACAGTGTCCAAGTCAAATGCAGTTTCCCGATCTACAAACATGAGGGAATAAGACAAGTGACTTGGCTCCCTTTGACTTTAATATCTTGATAAAATGTCCTGAGACCAACCACTAGTGGCATCAATGAACTCTTGAGTTCATTCCCCTAGTTTTGGCAGATAAACGCTGAAGATAAATATAGATTTCTAGATTATTTTCTCTGAGTTTATATTCCCTCTAGATCAGAGTGAAAATGAGTTTTATCTTCAGGTGTAATCCTATTTGACTACCAGTGGCCTCCCAGTGCACTGTGTTGAAGCCAGCTCCAATCTTGGTGGGGGTTAAGAGAGTCATGATTGAGAAGTGCTGATTATCTTGGGGCTGGAAGGAAGTAACGATACAGGGGCCCTGTGCCCCATTCCCATTCCCAACTTCTTCACTTGGATCAATCTTCCCTTCATCACTCAGTAGATACTTCTGAAGTGAAAGCAATGTAGGGATTCTTTATTCTGCCATTTTCTACCTGGAAAATTTTATCCATTGTCAAAGCAGTATTTAACCTAAAGGTAATTAATTCAACAACAACAGCACCGACAAATTAGATATTGAGTCTTTGACAAGCAGCTTCAATGTAGGTTGTGTCTTTATAAGGATCAAACAACCATGAGTGGATTCATTTGAACAACTAATCTATTTAAAGAAAAAATTGTTACTTACTACTGTTTTGGCTAAGACAAAAAAAAAAAATGCTTTTAGGTGCTTTTTTTTTTAAGCCAGCCCCATTAGACACAGCCTAAACGATAAGAGAGATCAGGACCTTCCTTCTCTTCCACCTTCTTAGGTTGGGATGGCTGTGGTTTTCTCTTTAGGCCATGAAACACCACAGCATGATCTGAACAGTAATTAACTACTTTAGGAGTTAATCTAGCATGTACTTTGAACCAGAAGCAATCCCATCACTAATAGTTGCTTGGCAGATTGATTCTTCCTTATGGCACTTGAAACTGCATATAGTAACCGCTCTGAAATTTAAAAATCATCTGGGGTATTCCTTGTTCCACATTCAGGGTTCAAACAACTAATGATTTGAATATGTTGTGTGTGTGTGTGTGTGTGTGTGTGTGTGTGTGTTCCAGGGTGGGGGCAGTGTCTTGAGAACTGCTGTTTGGATAAAAATCACTTCTCTTCTTAGTGTAAAAATCTGAAAATATCTTATCTGACCAAACTCTAAAAATTGGTTTCAAAACTAGTCAAGCGAAACCAGGTGTGGTGGCTCACACCTGTAATCTTAGCTACTTGAAAGGCAAAGGTAGAAAGAGCAAGAGTTCAAGGCCAGCCTGGGCAACTTAGGCAGACCCAATCTCAACCCAAAATAAAGTGAAGAGGGCTGGGGAGGTATCCCAGAGGTACAGGGCTTACCTAGCATGCACGAGGTCCTGGGTTCAATCCCCAGTACTGGTAAACAAAAGCCTACAAAACCAGTAAATTGATACTATGTTGGTATATGTGTTTTAAGTGGGTACTCTTGCACACAGGAATTCGGTTTCAGGACTGGATGCCTTCATGTTGATGTGGTTGGTGCCATTATGTGTCATTTGTAAAAATGTTGTGACTACTGTCTTCAGAGCAACAACTTAGCTTATGAATTGACCAAACATTTTCTCCATCAACGGATTACACTTTCACACTGCCTTCATATGCCTTCTTTTTGTGCCTGTTACCTTTATGTGTTCCTTAGACTGTTCTGCATACCACCCTTCTACACTTACTCAATTTTCTGAGCTTGAGGGGCTGGTGAGGACAGATCTTCTTTTATTTTCTTTCATCTTCTCCAACATTTTAGTTTCATTTAGCCCTTGACACACAAAGAAGTCCTCATTAAAGGGTCTGTGAATCAACTGTCACAATGGTTGTGTTTAGTTTACATTACCTATTTATACCATCTCTCTTCAAAAACTGGGGGTGGTTTTCAGCTATGTGAACTATCTATCAGTCAATATAAATAACTGAATTGTCAAATAGACCCCATGTTATAGTTTAGATCAAGAATGACCCCCAAAACTCTTATACACTCAGAGGCAGGGCTTTTGGAAGATGCCTGGATCTTGGAGGTGCTATACTTATCAGTGGATTCGTGCACAAATGAGTTTAACATCTGAGTGTGATGTTAGGAAGTTGGGCCCAGTTAGAGGTGGGTCACGGGACGTGACGTAGAAAGGTCTATCTCTCTCCCCAGCACCACACCCCAACCCACTTCCTGGCTACCATAACATAGCAGCTTTCCTCCACCAGTCCCTTCCACCGTGGCCTTCCTGCTATGAGTAGGAACAAGACAGTTGAACTACCTGTGAGGTAAAATAGACCTTTTTGGCTATGGTGGGGTCTGTGGAGACAGAGGCAAGAGAGATCTCTTTTAAAAAGTTCAAATTGTAGCACATACCTATAATCCCAGTACTCTGGAAGACTGAGGCAGGAAGATTGTTTGAGGCTAGCCTGGGTAACTTAGTCACTTAGGAAGATCTTGTCTCAAAATTTTAAAAAGTTAAAAAATGGTCGGGAGGGCCGAGGATTTAGCTCAGTGGTTCTGCCACCTGCCTTGCAAGCACAAGGTCCAGAGTTTGATCCCCAGTATCAAAAAAAAAAAAAAAAAAAAAAAAAAGGTCTGGAAATATAGCTCAATAAGGGTCCTGGGTTCAATCCCCAGTACCTATCAGCAGAGAGAGACAGAGACAGAGACAGAGACAGAAAAAAACTAATCCTGGTGTCTGGCTATCTATAAGGATAAGGATAGAGTAAGTCAAGGGGAAATTTGAAGATGGGTAAACTAGAGAAGGACCAAGGATAGAAATAGGGGAGTTGTAGAAAAATCTGTCTTTGAATATGTTGAATTTCAAGAAAGAGTGAGCAATGTAAGGTGGTAACATGGTAGAAGCCCAGTTTGAGGAATTAATGAGATCTTTCTTCAAAACCTGACTCTAAGTTTTTTAGGCTTACTACCAGGATGACAGTACCTGGCCCACATGAATGTGAAGCTGATTAACTGTGGTAAGAACGTGGAAAAGTTTCCTTGGAGTGCCATCCAAATGCATGCTTTTGCTATTTTACAGTGCGTTTCTCCTCCCAGCACCATATGATGCTGAATAAGTATTAAAAATGTAAACTTCCTGCACATAAATTTCACTGCAGTATGTTTTGAGATAAATCACTTTTGGTGGCAAGGAGCCTGGTTGGGAGGCTGCAGCAGT
This sequence comes from Heterocephalus glaber, assembly GCF_000247695.1. The sequence continues at coordinate 2,778,749 of NW_004624838.1, read as the reverse complement.
AAAACAGGTAAAAGGTGATGATGAGGATCCAGCCCAGAGTTGTGACAATTTAAGTAGCACTAAGAAGACTGATGTGCTTTTCAGGAGGACGAAATGGCAGAACATGTTGATTGATTGGACATGGGAAGTGAGTAGGAAGGAGGATTGTAGGATAATGTCCAGGTTTCTGGTGTGAATAACTGATGAACTGGGGCTTAAATCATTGAGATAGAGAAGACTGAAGGAGGAGTGAATTTTATCAAGGAGGAATATCATGAATTTAGTTTTGGACACTGTGGTTAGTAGAATAATTCTTCCCTCAAAATATCTATTTATATTCAAATCCCCAGAACCTGTGAATATATTACCTCATGTGGAAGAGGGGCTTTGCAGATGTGATGAAATTAAGAATTCTGAGGTGAAGCACTCATCCTGGACTGTCTGGGTGGGCCCAGTGTAGTCACAAACATCCTTATAGTAAAAGAGAAAGGCAAGAGAGTAAGTTTTAGGCTGTTGGGAAATAGTAAAGATGGACTATTGCTCACTTTGAATGTGGAAGGGGCCACAAGCCAAGGAATATAGTCAGGCTCTACTATCTGGAAAAGGCAAGAAAATGGATCCTCCAGTAGAACTTCCAGAGGTAACCCATCCCTGCTGACATGCTTATTTTAACCTAGTGAAACCTAGGTTAAACTTCTGACTTCAAGAACTATAAGACAATATGTTGTGTGGTTTTATGCCACTAAGTTGGTGAAAATTTTTTATAACAACAGCAGAAAACTATTATAGATATAATTCAGTTTCAAGCATACAGGAGTTATCTCTTATGGTTTGGATTTGAAATGTTCCTCAAAACCTATGTGCTAAAGCTTGGTTTCCAGCTGCCAGGATTTTGGGGATGTGACTGAATCAGAAGGACTCAAATTTCATCATCAGAAGATGGTATAATTTGATAGCATTATTGGGATGTGATAGAAACAGGAAGTAGAGCCTTGGAGAAGGGAATGGGTCATGGTCACATTTGACCTTGAAAACTATATCTTCTCCTCTGTCTCTTCCTTTCTCTGCTTTCTTTATGCCATATGTTGAGCAGCTTTTTTCCACCACACCCTTCTGTAACAATGGTTCTGCCTTTCTACAATCCTAGAAGCAATGGAGCCAGCCAACCTCTGAAACTGAGCCAAAATAAATCTTTCCTCTTAAAGTTGATGTATGTCAGATATTTTGTCAAAGTGACAGAAAGCTAACACATCATCCAAGTAAAAATCAGGAGGGCAATTTTATATGATAGTCTAGAATGGAATTATAAATTTGGAAGTTACCGGAACATGCCATATTTAAATAACATTGTACATTAATATCTCTGAGATCAGACTGTGTCTTACAAATAATAATATAATCATTATTGTCAAGCAGAGGTTACATTGTCTTTGTATGTCCAAGTAAATGGACTGGAAAAATCTGACCCTTTGGAAATTTCAGTCAATAAAACATTTAAGGACTATTTCAGCAAAGTATGTGATTTGTTCTCTGAAGACTTCTGTTAACAGGTTTTGGAAAAATCAAAAAAAGGCCAACATCAAAACTTTGAGTGGGTGTCAATGACTTGGATGAAAATCTGAAGAGACCTTAATAGAAAAATCTTTTAAGTAATACTGATTTATCAATACTCTTGATGGAGCAAGAGACAATATTGTGGTGGAGAAATAAGAATAAAGATAAATTTGCATAAAAAAGTAACAGCGAAGGGTTAGATACTGAAAAATATTTAGTAACACTGTATTAGCTCTACAGTGAAATTCCTGAGGCAGCTAACTTATGAAAAGAAAAGATTTATTTTACTCACGATTTTGGAGGTTCAAGGGCACAGCACGTCCATTGGCTCAGTTCTGCCTGTGTCCCATCATGGCAGATGGCAATGGTGGGAATATCTGCAGGAACAGGCAAGTACATCTTCAACCAGAAGCAGAGAGGACTGGATGGGGCCAAATGCAGGTTTTTATAACAACCCCTTGAGAGACTTGCTAAGGAATCCTAGGAAAACTACCTTGCAAGTGCCCCCACCAGGTGCCACCCCACTAGGGCCCTCCTCCCAAAGGTTCTACCACCTACCTGTGGACCAAGCCTTCAATCACAGTGGACCCTTGAGGGGCATTCAATCAACAGTCAAATGATGGCAAATATATTAATCAATGTATTTTACTTGTATTTCCTTTTTATTTATTTTTTATTTTTTGGTGCCAGGGATCGAACTCAGGACCTTGTACTTGTGAGGCAGGCAGCAGAACCACTAAGCTAAATCCCTGGCCCTGTATTTCCTTTTTATACATGTGCAACAGTCTAAAAAAGCTTTTTCAATACTTAGGAAATAAAAGTTTTAGGTGATAAGAAGCATCACGTCAACCTAATTGATACTATGTTTCACTTTTGTCATTTAGTAAAATGATTCTCAGCAATGAGAAAGTAACTAAGACCTATCTTAGACCCAGCTGATTATAGACTGAAAACTCTACAAACTGTGAGCCAAAATGAACCTCTCCTCTGTTAAGTTAAAAGTGTCAGGTATTGTGTCTCAGTGACAAAAAAACTAAGACATATTTTGGTACTAGGAAGAGGTTGTTGCTGCTATGCCTACCTAACCATGTGGTTCAGAAGCCTTTGGAACTGGTTGCTGGAGGACTTTGGAAAAGTTTGGAGATGTCAGCTGAAGAAGCAGCCCTAGAATGTTTTAAACCAAGCTTGATGGGAGATTCTGGTCAGAGCTCAGAGGACTAGAATGCTGATTTAAAAAGCAAATAGAAAAGAACAGGCTTAGGAGGTTTCAGCTGGAAACAAGGACTCTTGGCAGTCGGACTCCAGGACATGTGTGTTATGCTGTAGCAGAAAATTGCCTTAAATCTCAGAGGAGACACTGGATTTGCACTTTTCAGAAATGCTGAAACTGTTAGGACTTTGGCAACTCTTAGAGATGAATTAAATGCATTTTGCATAAACAGATGTGCATGAGTCTTTTGGGGGACCAGAGGCAAACTGCTATGGTTTATATGTAGATGTTGCCCCAAAGCCTCATGTCCTCATAGGTGGGGCTTTTGGGAGGTGATTGGGTCATGGCAATGTGATACTTACTCATCTCATTGGTCCCTGAGGATTAGAGCTAAATGTGATGTTGGGAGGTGAAGCCTGGTCAGAGGAGGAGGGTCCTGGGAAGCATGGCCTGGAAGGGCATATCTCCCTTTCTCCTCCTTGATTTCTCACTGCTTCCGGCCACCATACCATGAGTTCTTTCTCCTTTGCCATGCCCCTCTGCTGTGCTGTTCCACCTTGAAGCCACCTAACTATGTACTGAAACCTCTACAAACCATAAGCTGAATAAACCCTGCCTCCTTTAAATTGTGGGTGTCAGATATTGACAGGAAAGCAGGAAGCAGAGAGAAATCAAAGGAAGAGGGAGGGAGATATACCCTTGCAGGCCATGCACCCTGTGATCCACCACCTCTAACCAGGCTTCACCTCCAAACATCACATTTGACTTGGGTCAATCCATTGATGAGTATCACATCCCCATCATCTAATCACCACACCAACATTCCACCTATGTGTGCTTGTAGCTTTGAGGGGACATCTTTATATAAACCATAACAATGATTAATTTTACAAGTGAATGATGTCATAAACTTGATGGTCTTTGTAGATATGAGAGGAGTAAGATGATTCAGAGAGAAGACAAAGACTAAGAAGAACAGAAGATTCAGGGGAAGATCTTCAGAAATATTTCATTTTGGATAATTCATCCCAAGGAAGTCACTGAAAAAAGAAAAAATAATATATTGCATAGTGGAGGTTTACTTTTATGGGGAAGTGAGATGGACATGGACAAATGTCAGAAGCTGGACTATAACTGTGAGTCCCAGCCCTCTGACAATGGCCAGCACACCATGTTTTACACCAAACTAGAGACAAAGCATATCATTATATGATATGGTTGCAGCTCTGGTGAGCCAACAGCTTTAGTGTACTGAAAACCTTTTTCTTTTTCCAAAAGGGTGTACTTAGCATGCTGATGTCTCTGTGTAATCTCATGTTTATACTTACCAAGACAGAGAAGGTAATTGGATCATTTCTATGCCATCCAATATGGTGCCCTGTTATTGGGGGGAGAGTCTCCTATAGTTCCACCTCATGGTCCTTTTTGTTAGATATGGCTTCGTTTGGCTCAGGCACAATTGCCTGGATTATTAGTAGCTACATGTATGACATATTATAGAACCTGATTAAGAAATAATTATCTGTAGCTACTTTCCCCAGAGGCAGACTATGGGTATGATGGACACTTAGAACTTTATGGATTATTCAGAACTACATAATCTGGGAAGGGATATACATTATATAATAGAGAGAGAGAGAAATCTAAATATGTAAAATTAGTGAAATTATTATTCCATCATTTTAGTATATTCACTCAGAATTTTATAAACATTTTAGAGGTAACAATTACTACCAAGAATAACAAGTGACAAGATGGAAAAGGAAGAATACTGTACTAAATATAACTACCACTGAAACTTCATAAAATATATATGTATATGGAAAATTATAACAGCTGTGTAGGGAATGAGATTATGTGTAACTATTTTCTCTACATCTAGTGCATGGGAAGATGTGTAACTATTTTCTCTATAGTTTGAATTTTGTGAGGCAATATTTTATTGTTTTGTAATCATGACAGAAATAGGAGAAAATATGACTTAAATAACTGTAATTTATGAAATAAAGCCATTAATCTAACTTTTTACTCCAATTGTAAACTACCAAAATATAAAATAATTAATCAAAATTATAGACAAGTGATCAATAAAGAAATGTGATTTAAGTAAATAGTGCTATAAAATGGACTCATAATGACCTAGAGTAGAATAATCAATTTGCCCTCATGTTTCTTTGGTTTTTTTGGTACTGGGGATTGAACTCGGGACCTTGCTCTTGCAAGGCAGGAGCCAGAACCACTGAGCTAAATCCCCAACCCTCCCTCATGTTTGTTTCATTAGAAATAAATTTGTTGCCAGTACAATGGTTCTTACAAACCAAAATAGAAGCCAGGCAATCATAGCACTCAGGAGACTGAGGCAGGGGAACTTCCGTGAGTTTGAGGCCAGCCTGGGTTGCACAGTGAGACCTCGTCTCAATAAAACAAAATCAAAATAGATTGTTGTATAATTTTTATTAATCTTGACTTCTTCAGAGATCTCAATGCACTAAGATTTCCTCTACCTTCTTAAACAGGATATAGAGAACATAACTTTTCAATATGAAGGGCTCTAGTTATTAAGTGAATAATTATATACTTACTTTCTTGCAGTAATAATATTCTTAGGTTAATTAAATACCTAGTTATTATGTTTATTATCATTACTAACACATATTAATTATAAAAATTACTGGGTCTCACTATGACATTTCTCTATCATACTTTGGTCATGTCCACCTTCCCTTCTGCTTTCTTTCATCCTCTCCCCATCCTCTTTCCCTTCCCTAATCTTTTAACTTTCTGGCCTTTTTTTTCAAGTTTCCATGTCTAAGAGAAAACATGCAATATTTTTCTTTGTCTGGCTTACTTTGTTTAAAAGTTACTTTTCCCTCCAGTCCTATCTATTTTCTTACAAATGATATGACTTCATTCCTTATGGTAGGAATATATGTATATATCATATATCATAATTTCTTTATCCATTTATCCACTGATGAACATCTAGGCTCATTTCATATCCTTGCTATGTGACCAGTGCCACAATAAATAAGGGTGAGCAGATACCTGTTATGTGCTGGCTTCATTTCCTTCAGATACATACACAGGAGTGGAATAGCTTGATCATATGGTAGTTCTATTTTTAGTTTTCTGAGGAAACTCTATACTATTGCTGTACTAATTTACATTTCTACCAACAATGTATAAAGGTTTCTTTTGCTCCACATCCCTGCAGAATTTATTGATTTTGTTTTTTATAAGTCATTTTTCACATATTTATTGGCTATTTGTGCTTCTTTTGAGAGGTGTATGTTCAGATCATCTGCCCAGTTTTTGATTTGCCTTCTTGTTCTTTTAAGTTTTTGAGTTCTTGTAGATTTTGGATATTAATGCCCTATCAGATGAATAGCTGGCAAAGCTTTTCTCCTTCTCTGTAGTATATCTCTGCTCTCTGTTGGTTATTTCCTTTGCTGGAATTAAGCTTTTTAATTTGATGTAACATCATTTGTCAGTTCTTGCTTTCATTTCCTGAGCTTCTGGAGTCCCATTCAGGAAACTGTTTTCTATGCCTTTTTTTTTTTCTGGTACCAGGGATCAAACTCAGGACTTTTCACTTGGGAGGCAGGCACGGTGCCACTGAGCTGAATCCCCACCCCTCTATGCCTATATCTTGAAGTATTTCCCCAATGTTTTCTTCTACTAGGATCAGAATTGCAGGTCTTAGGAAACATCTAATCATTTTTATGAAACAATGGCTCCAGATATGATTTTGTCTTTTGTATTTCTGAATATTTTTCTGTGTGTGTGTGTGTGTGTGTGTGTGTGTGTGTGTGTGTGTGTGTGTTTATACCTACCCAGCTCTTCCATCCATGTTGTTGTAATGGGAAAAGCCATAGCTGGAGAATATGATTCCCTTCCCCCATAGAGCCGTAAATGTTTAGGACAGGAATGAGCATGTGATTGCGACTGGCCATTCAGTTTCTTCTCCAGACTTTTGAACTGAAAGGAAAGGAAGGATAGGGGAAGGTGATCAGTCTTTCTCCAAATGGCTAGACTTCCCAAGTGAAAATCCTGAGAGTGGAGTGGCTGAAGACTATTTCAGTCCTGTGAACTCGGAAGCAGAGAAGGTGGTGAGAGAAAACAGAGCAGATGCACAGGAAGGAGAAATGAGGTGAGACCTGGCAGCTTCCAAAAGCCTGAGTCTAGTCCCTTCCTGAGGCCCAGCTAAGCGTGTGCCCTTAGATTTCGTGGGATACTATGTACCCTAAGGGTAATATTAGGCAAAACATTTAAAGGGGCGGAGGAGGACAAACAGCTGGTACATGTGCCTGGAAGTCCACTGCCATTCCAAGCATAGCCCTTTAGTTATGAAGCATAAAGTTCTCAGAAATCCCTAGGGGATGAGCTGAGCTGGTTAAGGCATTGAGGGGGCATACGGAGGTCTCAGAGGAACAGGAACAAAAGTACTTTGAAGTGTAAACAACCAATGTTGCCACCCGAGAGTAACCAACCGTCATCCCTCTTGGTTTGCTTCTAGGAAATGCTGCTTCTTAACTTAAGATAATTTGAACGGTTTCTGATACAACTGTAAGAGTCCTAAGGAATATAGTTTATGCTGTGTCATAATGGGCCATCAATATGCTGACTGAATGTGATAGTAAATTTATTCAAGCTTTAGGAGGTCAAACAAACTTCCAAGTAATTTTGTTGGATTTCCCACCCAAATTTACTTTTCATCCTGATAATTAATCTTAAGGTTAAAAAAATCTGTACCTTTTAATTCAATAAAACCATCAGAAACACAACC
>NW_004624838.1:2665608-2758360 GCF_000247695.1 Heterocephalus glaber | reverse complement strand
AGATAGATAGATAGATAGATAGATAGATAGATAGATAGATAGATGAATGAAAGGAGAAAGAGATAAAGATGTTCACCAAAGAGTAAGTATAGGAGGAGCTGAAATCGTTTTTTGCCTGCTTGCTGCATTTTGCTAACAGGATTGGAAGAGGACCCATGTGCCCTCCTTTTGAGTCCCTTCATGGCAGTGTCACAGTCCTGCCAGAGGGAATTCTAGTGACCAGTTCTTGCCCTCCCATCACCTCCTCTGGTTCTGCAGCTATCTATACACACCTGCGCCCACATGGACTTCTCAGTTCCTTATATCAGCCAGGTCCTCTCTCACCTCACAGTCTCAGCCATGCTGGTCTCTCTGCCTGAGGCTGTTTGGTTTTTCTTTGGATTTATAGATAGAACATGACATTCTTAGTTAATTCCAAGGCAGTGGCTGGAATCTCCAGAATCTGCTACAAATTTTGTGGTTGTTTTCTACTGGAGGAGGCTCTGGGACTTTCCAGGAAGGAAAGGCTGTCTGCATCTGCCTTAGTCTGCAGTCTGGATTCTATTATCACATGAAAGGAACCTTCTGTCTTCAGGGACTGGTGGAGGAATCACAATGACACTTCTATACTGTTTGTGTCCCCCATTTCTCCTGTCCACTTCTCATTAAGTTCGGCCATAATTTCTCATTAAATATTTGTTTGTTTTGGTACCGGGGATCGAACTCAGGTCCTTGCGCTTGCACAGCAGGCGGCGAAACCACTGAGCTAAATCCCTGGCCCTCTCATTAAATATTTATTTCCACTGTGAAACCAAAGCAGAATTGTGAAGAGGCTAACTGCTAACCGTTCCGAGTGACATTCTCTATACCTCCCTCCAGTGAGCGTGGACCAACACATACATACAATGCAGTAGATCAGTGCCTGGGGGTTCTGTATGTGCAGACTTCCAGGAAAAACATTATAAAATAAAGAAGGATGATTAAAGTAATCAAAGTAATTAGAATCTTTTAGCAGGTATTTACTAAAATCCTCCTAACTTCTCGCATTTTTAAAAAGATGTCATGGGGAAGATTAAAAAATGCAGAAAAGTTCAACATTTTGTCACAGATTTTCCTTTCAGACGTCCATAGCTTACTTGAACCAAAATTTCCACATGTCAAATGGGAAAAACTTTATTTTAAAAATGTGTATAGATGTAGGCAGAATAATGGTCCTCCAAAGATGTTCACACCCTAATTCCAGGACCTGTGACTATGTCAGGTTACATGGTAAAGGGAAAGTAAAGTGGCAAGTGTAAGCACAGTCACCAATTCACTGACTTTACGTAGGGAGATTATCTGGTATTACCCATGGGTCCAGTGTAATTACTAGGGCCCTAAAAGTAGATGACTGAGGTAGAAGAGGAGGCTGGAGAAAAGCTATGGTAATGGAAGCAAGATCATGGAGGTGTTGTGTGGAGGAAGAGATAGAGGAAGAGGGATATGGGGCAGTGAGTGCTAGCAGTCTTTGGAAGTGGGAAAAGCAAGGAAATAGATTCCTAGAGCTTCTAGAAGGAACAAAGGCCTGCCAACATCTTGATTTTTGCTGATGGACTTGCAACCTACAGAACTGCAAGATGATAAATTTATGTTATTTCAAGCTTCAAGCTGTGGTAATTTGTTATAGCAGCAATAGAAAACTAACATACTGGGATGGGGATTTAGCTCAGTGGTGCCTCACCTGCCTCACAAGTGCAAGGTCCTGAGTTTGATCCCCTGGTACAGAAAAAAAAGAAAAGAAAACTAACATACCATACAATAAAATTCTAAATTGTGTATTACCAGGAAATAAATTAATAAGTGGAGCTGGGTGTGGTGGCACATGCCTGTAATCCCAGCACTCAGGAGGCTGAGGTAGGAGGATCACTGCAATTTTGAGGCCAGCCTGGGTTATATAGTGAGTCCAAGGCCAGCCTGAATCGCACAGTGAGACTCTGTCTCAAAAAACAAACAAAAAATTAATAAGTGGAGAGAACGATGTTGAAAGTTATTAGGGGAAATGACTTAGAATGAGTAGAATTTGAGATCATTATTTTCACAATTTATCGGACAAAAGTAGAAAGAAGCAAAGAAGGGATACCTCTACCCTACAATACATCTGTTTTTCTAATCTAAAAACCACGTACAAGAAAGGTCTCCTTGTGCTCTCTTACAGATGAAGCTGACCTGAGGTCTTAAACAGCTCAGAGCATCTTTCATAACTGCGAGGGCCCTAGCCACACATCTGTTCTCTGACAGCACAAATTCTTGTCACTCTCCTGATACTAAGATTCCCCCCACCCCCATCAGACCATGTGCTCTGCTTCCCATAGATGCTTCCTCTTAGCTACTAAACAGCATTCCACTCTTTGTGACACAGCAAGATAATGGTAGGGGAAGTGACACATATATAGTGTGCCAAGCCTGGCTGATTGTTGCATTCTCCAGAAGCACGGCCACCATTTGGAACTCATGGTTGTCAGGCTAGTCTCACACAGGAGGAAACTGACCCTGGCAGCCCACCAAAGCCTGACACTGTGGTGTTGAGGAAGCAAGAATGGGTGGGGGCAGGACCACAACTACTTTCAACTATGGGATGAGCCCGAGACCAGATACTGAGTACCTTATTACTCACTGTCTCAGTCTCCTGGGCTGATACGTGATAATCTGCTAAAAGCTTGTGAGTCTATTTAGGTCTTTAAACCAGTAAGACTTGCATATGGTGGGCTCCTGATCTGGAGTTTGAAAAGGTTCAGAGGAGAAGCTGGACTACCAACCTTATCCATTGGCTGTCCTATGTAAATTGCCAGTGACTGCAATTAGTAGGAACTCATTCCAAACCCAGCTGGAATCCGCCATGTCTCCTTTCAGAAGATGATAGAGAAAAATTAGAAATATTTTGTGCACAGAAGTTATTCAAATGCAGATAAAGAATATAACTAGTACATGTGAGGCTGCTGAATGAAACTACTCTGACCATGCATAACCATTATATAAGGCAAGTGTGCCTTTTTTCACCTAAAGATGTCACTGGGCATTTGTAAAATTTGGGAAGTGGAGGGCTTCTCTGAACAATGTGATTGGCTGTCACTCTTTCAGGAGGGAGACCTTATTAACACCAGAGAAAACCTTGCAGCTAATTCAGTAGCCACTTTAAGCGGACTACTTAGCCAATAGAAAGCCAAAAGGGCAATAGGAAACAAGTGACCATAAGATTAATTTTCTGCTGCTAGAATAAAAGAAAGACCTAAAAATTGGTGTCTCTGCCCTGACATTCCATTGATAGGGATTGCTGATGATATTCAAAGAACTTTGCCCTTTTATCCCTACCACACCTCTTGTTCTTTCCATTGTTTATTTCTATTATCATCCACAAATATACATGGCAATTTTGTACATCAGGCCTTTCCTAAAGCTTGGCTCAGTTCTATTAACCTTTATGTGGTAATTTATAGTTAAGGTCTAAATGGCAATAGTGCAGGTAAATAGTGTCTGTGGGTTCTGGCAACATGTGGAAAGTGCTGTGCTTAAGTGATTCCAGCACATTTGCTCAGAACATTATGGAAAGAACTGCTGAGATCTCTGCAGGAAATTATTTAGTGAAATTCTACAGAAGATTAACATTGCTTTATGACAGGCTTTTTGTTGTGTTGCGTCTAGAAATTTCAGGAAAAGGTGTGGAATGCAAGAGTCTATCGTTAACATCAGTTGCTGAGCTATGGCTAAAAAGAAGACATCTGGGAAACCACATATCTCAGAGATGTTCATATTTGCTTGTGATTTGTCAAGATGAGTAGCTATGAGATATCTTTCTACATCTCTAGAGTGAATGGAAAGAAGAGATGCCTCCTTGGTCAAGTTGATGTCATACAACAAATACTTCACCTTCTCTCAGCCAAAAGCAGTTTGTCTCTGACTTTTCCAAACCTGTCCACCCTGAGTCATAGGAGCTCTAGAGTGTCCAACTGGCCTAGTCAATCCACTGCTCAAAGCTCGCCAGAAACTTGAGTGGTTTTGTGTCTATTTCCACCTGTCTTTCATTTACCCACCTACTTGTTACCAGCCTACTGATAACCTGGATTTTCGAGGCCTCTGCTAGATGCTATGAACAAGAGGGACATGGCTGTTCTCATGGGGCTTAGTGCACCAGGGAAAAGACACTGAAAAGGTAATTTCACAAATAGTTATTTAACTGCAGCTGGATAAGTGCTTTAGAAGAAAAGCACTAGAGCAATGGGAGAATTTAACACAGGTCATCTGTGCATGGGGATGGGAGAGGCCAAGGAAAGCTTCCCTGAGGAAGTAGCACTTGTGCTGATTCCTGAAGGATGAGTAGAAATTCCTCAGGCAAATGGTGTGTGTTGGGGTTAGGGAGGGGATGGAGAATTGAGGCAGCCAGATAAGCAAGATGGAGGGCTCTGATGTATGAAGGGCCTCAGCATAACTGATAGGAGCCAGAAGGCCCATGTCGTCGGAACATGGCAAATGGAGGAGGGAATAGAAAGTTCAGGGCCAACTCTACCCTTGGAAGGGCTTGAGAAGACATAGTTGGGTCATCTCAGCTTATCCCCAGAGGAGTCAAAATTCTGAGCCTGTGACCCTCGGCGGGTTTTCAACCTGCGTGTTCCCTGAAACCCACCAGATTGCATCCCTGAAGGACCTTGGTCCAACACTACAAGTGAAGGGCCAGCAATCAAGAGCATACATATTCTGCATGGGGGCCTGATTTAAATCCTGCTTTGACTGAACCAACCTTGAATAGATATTTTTGAGATACTGTGGAAATAAAACTCAAATGAAATATAGGTAATATAAGGAAATTATTGTTAATTTGGAAGTTCAAAATAGTATCATGGTTGAGTAAGAAAATGTTCTCATTTTCTGAGTATTTAAGAGTGAACTATCACGATGTCTGTGATTTTAATTAAATTAATTCAGCAAATGTATGGGCATGCATATGATGAAATGTCAGTAATTATTCTGATGGTATGTAGGGGAGTTGACTATACTATTCTCTTTACTTTTATGTTTGAAAATGCTCATAATAAATCATTAAAACAATGAAAAAGAAAAAAAATACCATTCATCATCAAGCTGGCTCTATGGTATTGTCCTGGGAAAAAGTACAACCAGAACAAACCATCTCCCCAAAAGCAAAGGACATGAGTTAGAAATATGCATTTTCCTCTTGTTTCTTTTTCATGTTTCCTATATTGGTGTGTGAAAATTCTGTTTAAAATAATAAAGTTCTGAAAGTGAATACACTGACTACCCCATATGCATACTGTGCTTGGGGTTCATTACCTACAGATTCTCCACTCACTGGAGAACATTCAAAACACTTACTTGGTTTGAAGCCATGAAAACTAGCATTTGTATCTGTTCTCTGCAATAACAGTTCTATCAGGTTTTTGGGGGGAGGGGGGGTACCAGGGATCGAACTTGGGTCCTTGTGCTTGCGCAGCAGGCGACAAAACCACTCAGCTAAATCCCCGGCCCCTAATTCTATCAGTTTTGATCCCACATTCTCTCATAGTGTACAGCTTGGGAGAGGGCATTAACTGACACTCTTTGCAGATCCTGTAGCTGGCTGATTCTCCATCCAAGAATGGTGAACAATGATCTCCTGGTGGACGAAGCTTGAAGGGAATGGAACAGTAACCCAGCATGAGATTCCCATGTAATGCCAAAGATGAGGTCACCATCCTGCTACCACTGTCAGGGGAGCCAGAGAGCCCCAGGGCCTGAAAGCTAGAGGAATGGAGTTGCCAGATAAAATACAGGGTGCCCAGTCAAATTTGATATTCAGACAGTGAATAATTTTTTAGTGTAACTATGTCCTATGCAACACTGAGGGCATACTTATACTAAAAAAGTAGTTGCTTGTCTAAAACTCAAATTAAACTGGCCATCCTTTCTTTCTTTCTTTTTTTTTTTTGGTACCGGGGATTGAACTCGGGTCTTTGTGCTTGCGTAGCAGGTGGCAAAACCACTGAGCTAAATCCCCAGCCCCCATCCTTTATTTCTCCTAAATCTGCCAAGCCTGCATAGAAATGAATGAGATGCAAATGTGTAGGTAGGAAAAGGGAAAATGGCAGGAAAAGAGAAAATGGTGTTATTCAAATTGCTCATTTCTAGAATGTCTTGGATCCATGAGCCTGGGCTAAGGAGTCAGACTAATCCTTCAGGACAGGCAGAAATGACTGTGGGTTTGTGATCAAAGAAGCAAAAACCTTTTACTGTTATTTATAGTATAAGGTCCTTAAAGGAGAAACTCTGCCTCATTTTCTGCCAAAGCCATTGACTCTTCTTCATTAATGTATTGTTATGCAGAACTTGCTGAGTGAATACAGTGGGGAATAATACCCTGCTGCCCCCCAAGAGTAACAGTCAAGTAACATAAGTTGTATGCATATGTGTGTGTGCATGTGTGTGTGTGTGTGTGTGTGTTTGTGTGTGTGTGTGTGTGTCTGCTGGGGTTGAATCAAGGTTTCACCCATGCAAGTGCTCTACCACTAAATTCCATCCCTGGTCCTAGTAGCAGAGAAAGTATGCAGATTCCAGAGTTGGCACTCTAGAGCCAGACCATCTGAGCTTGAATTCCAGCTCTGACACTTACTACATACCAATGACTTAAGCCTTCTGTGACTAGTGCACCCAGGAATAGGAAGTGTATTTATCTTGGATTGGCATAATCTTCCAGTGAATTAACCAATGATAAGCACTTAGACTAGTGCCTAGAACATATTGAGCACAACTAAGTGTTAGTTTATAAAAATAATCACTACATAAGATGCACAGTAAGGAGATTTTTTTTTTTTGTACCAGGGATCAAACTCTGGTCCTTGCACTTGCGCAGCAGGTGGCGAAACCACTGAGCTAAATCCCTGGCCCAGGAGATTTTGATATAATCGTAGGGGGGAGAATCCATTCCAGGGTACAGAGAACAATGCGAACAAAGATGCAAAAAGTAGAATATAAAGTGTGATTTGAGAATGAAAGCAAGTAATTCATTGCAGTCAGAATATTTTTGTCTGCAGAATAAAGCCAGAAATGTGAGGTGGGCCACATTATAAGGGCCTTGAATACAAGGCTAAACAGTTGGAGCTGTGTCTTACAGGCATGAGCATCTGAACAGGGGGATGCTGGAGGATTAGGGAGTGGTTGATTATGTCATCATATCTAGGATAATGGAAGCTACACATATTCACTGTATGAGCAAAACAGCCCCAGTCCTCCTGGAGGGTACAGTCCAGAGGAGAAGAAGACGTCAAATAGCCACACAAATGAGAATGTGTTCTAAGAAAGCCCCTATGGAACATGATGCAGCTGGAGGCTCAGGAAGTGGGGCCTTCAGAGGTGACACCTGGCTAAGATATAGGTAGTCAGAAGTGAGGGGCAAGGCCTGGAGAGACGGACTGGCAAGCAGAGGAACTGGGGTGAGCACAGGCTCTGTGGTATGAAGGGAAATGGTCTCCTAGACCCTCCAAACAAAGGCCACTGGAGGAAGAGCCTAGGAGGTGGGGATGGTGGCTTGAGGTAAGGGAGTGGTGGGCAGGGTTAAGTTATCCACCACCTTGGCCAGGAATCAATACCTGACCAAAGTGGTCAGTTTAAGTGCTCCAGCCCACCAGAGAGAGAGAGAGAGAGAGAAAGAGAGAGAGAACAGTTAGAATACAGTCTTTCAGCAATGCAGGATCAGACATGGACCATGTAGACCATGATAAGGATCTTGGTCTTTATCATAAGAACAAATACTGGGGGGAATGATGGGGCCTGAGTGAGGACCATAGAAGCAGAAATGAGGGTGGGTGGAGATCTCTCATACACATCCACAATTATACCCCTTCAATTCCCTTCCTCTTGAGAGTGAGCTGGACTTACTTATCTGCTTCTAACAAACAGAATATAGCAAAGATGAGGATGTGCCACTTCCAAGATTAGGTTAAAAGAGAATGTGGCTTCTGTCTTGAGTATATTCTCTTTCTCCTTCCCTCTTACACACACACACACACACACACATAAACACACACACACACACACACAGAGGCTGTCATGTTGTGAGCAGCCCTGTGGAATAAGCCACAGCGTGTAGAACTGAACCTTCCAGCCAGTAACTGGCAAGGAACTGAGACCTGCAAACAAGCATGTGTATAATCTTAGAAGTGGCAATAATCCTGGTCCAGTCCTAAACACACTTTGAGATGACTGTAGCCCCAGATAATCATTTGCCTACAACTTTATCAGAGACCAAATAAGCCACTCCCAGGTTCTAAACCTTCAGTAACGGTTCAAAATAATAAATACATTGTTTTGAGCTGCCAAACTTTGACATAATTGTCAATACAACATTAAACAATGAATAAAGTGTGGATGAATGAAATCAACACTACACAGGTAAAATTCCTAGGACATTGTGATCATAGCTGTTGAGGAGAGCTGAAGTTCCATTTTTGAGAAAGGGTAGGAACCTAGGAGGGGAAACTTTAGGAAGAAAGAAAATAATTTGCATTCTGAACTCAATGAATTTGAGATGCTGATGAGATTTTTCAGGTGGAAGTCTCCCATAAGGATTTAAAAATATGGAAAATTGTCCAAGTGGTAAGAATTGTTTTGGCAGAAGTTATCTCGACAAAGAACCACTACAGTGGAGAGACTTTCACTCCAAAGATAAAATAAAGGTTGATGAAAAGCAAACAATTAGTACGGTATAATTTTATGGTCCCCAAAGAGGAAAAGGAAATGTAAAAAAAAAGGGTAAAAGACCCTAAAAAGAGTTTGGTATTAGTTCATTTTTGTTGCTGTAATGAAATACAGGCAGGATAATTTTATAAAGAAAGGAGATTTATTTAGCTCTAAGCTTTAGAGGATGAAAATCCAAATGACATGGCAAAAGCTCTTGCATGCTTCCTTCTCTCTCCATTGCTTTATCACTTCATGACAGATGGCGATGATTAGAGCATGTGTAGGAGGAAGAAATCATATCACCAAACAAGAGGCAGCAAGGCTCGGTTTCCACAGTCTTTTCTGAGGACATGACTCAAGTAGACCGAAGGACCCACCATCTCCCAACACCAAAACTCTAGGGACCAAGCTCCCAACGTGGGAACCTTTGGGGGACACTCAAGTCATGTCCAAAACAGCAAACTTTGGTAAGGAGAAGGTGTTTAACAGTGTCAATAACTATAGAAAGATCTCTATCTCTGATGAGTTCTACCTTATGCTGGAAATCGGCACATTGGATCATCTCTAAATGTCCTAGTTGGCATTCATCAACACTGGCTGTACAGATGAAATCAAATGTAGAGAACAGCAGTACAGAAAAAAAGATATTGAACCCCAGCAATAGTGGCCCCAGCAAAGCATTTCTTACCCTGTAAAACTCTCCCCAAGCCATCTCTATGACTCTGTCAAACTGCAACAGAAGGGATGTTCATGATTATCTCCAGATAACCTGCTCTTTTTACAAATGGAGATTTTCCAAAATGCAAAGCACTGAAAGGAGCCCTTCTCATTTACCTCAGGGCAAGAATACTTGGAAGTGTGCAGGAAGCAAAGTAAAGTTTCCAGGGCTACAAGCCAGGCCTCATGGAAACCAGAACATCTTCAGAATGAAATAGCAGTTTCCCCAGCAGCCTGCCATTCCTGAAGCTTCTCCTGCACTCTGCTCTTTTCTCTGCTTCTTGTTAATTTACTTTTAAAGCCTCCATTTACTGAAGTTATCTATTGCCTCATAGTTTCTGCTTGCTAGATTCTCCTTCCACATCTCAGTTTCTGCATCAACACACAGGATGATCTTCTGTTTGCTTGTCAGACTGTCTGCTTTTCTTTATTTCTCAGTCTTTCTATTCATCCCTGTCTCAAGTTCAAACTCCCCAAGAGCGAGGCTTTGATTGGTACACAGTCACTTGCCACCCCACCCCTACCCCGCTACTCTGTAGGGGACTGGAGAAGCTGAAGCAATTTCCTTTTGCTCAAATGATTGGTGGTTCAACCAGTTGTAGCCACAGTGTGGGGGAGGTGGGCATCCAAGCCTAAAGAATTCCCCGTGGTCCTTATCCCCCCAGAAGGAAGCAGTGGACCTAGAAGCTACTTTGAGGCTTACCTTCATAGCACAATCCCTCTGTGATATGGTAGATATGGTTCAAAACTTCTTCTAAGTATGGATTCCTTCACAAAAGGTCTTTAGTTTTAATATTAGTTCAATTTCACAGCAACTACCTATGATACCAAATCTCAGAATGACACATCCTGGCTGCTTAAAAAACAGAGGTAGAGGGCCGGGGATTTAGCTCAGCGGTTCCAGTGCGCAAGCGCAAGGTCCTGAGCTTGATCCCCGGTACCAAAAACAAAACAAAAAACCCCAGGTGGAAATAGAAAATACAGGAATAGAAAGCCTTCAATAAACTGAAAACACTTGAAGTTATTTTAGTGTACTCCGTCTAACCCTACCTATTTCATTCCTGGTCTTTATTCTTCAACACCACCTACTTAGGATTTTTATAATCCCATAAATTTATAAATATGGTTAGGACAGAATCCCTACCTTCAAGGAACCAGCTCCCCAGAGAGGGGAAAAGATTGTCTGCTCCTCTTTCTTTGGCCTACTCTTTTTCTTTCCTCCCTTCCCCTTTACCTTGCATATTGTTTGGAAATATGCCCATTGATAGTTCCTTCCTTGCCTGTATTTCTTTATTACACTTGTCAAGGACTCACAGGAGCCCTAACAGACTGTGGCTGTCCAAACATCTAAGAAGTCAATGTGGCTGGAAGAACACACACAAAGGTTAGCAGAGATTACTGTGAGAAGGAAGCAGGACTGGGAAAAGTGTGTGGTTGTTAATTTGTATGTCTTTATATTGTTTGGATTTTATAAGCTTTTATTTAGAGACTACTTTTATAATATAAAAATAAAATTTTATATATAAAGAAGGAAAAGAAATGAGAAGAAATGGGCAACTATGGAAAAATAGAGTTGGTAAAAATTTCCATGACCATACTGGCAAGATTATTTTTGTTTCATTTAAGGGGAAAAAAACCTAATCTCAAAGGAAGCATTGTGGGGTGAAGGAGAAACACACTATATTCTGCAAGTAATTTTAAAAAATTATCTTTTGTCCTTTAGATTTCTTTGATTCATGTAGACTGCTGTGTTAATTTTGAAATTCAAGCAACCTATATTCCTACCATGCTATTAGAAAAGCGATTGACTTGATAGAATAAGCCAGCATTTTGGAAGCTATGATGTGAGAAGCAAGCAATGGAAAATTTGGTGCTGAGGGGCCAACAGGGCATGGTTTGCTTAGACGTGAGAGCTTCCTGTAATGTGGAATGCGTACGTGTGAAATCACCAGTCAGTACATTTGCAATAACTCAATAACATGACTGTTCCTCCACCCGTCCTCTTTGCCCACACTGAGTTCCAGTTTCACACCGCACTCAGTACTTACTGTGAAGCTTTACAAAGAAAGGAGGAAGTAAACCTGCAACTGAGGCAGCAACCTGTTTCAAATACCACATTCTTAACCAGATAAAAGTTTCTTTAATCACATTTGTTGGTAATGCTACATGATTCAGGGTGGATAATCTAAATCTAGTATTAAATTGTCTCCCTGTGCCCTGAACCTTTCGAATTTACTAATTATTATTTAAAAGACCTAATCCTGCTGAGGCAGAGTGAGCAGCCAACACTATCTCAGCAAGGGTAAGCTTCATTTTACTGTAAGATCACACCTGCTCCCTCATCTCCACTAAAGAGGAAGCAAAAATGAGTTATTTAGGTGGCCAGGTCCTTTTGTCTGATGCCAGGAAAGCAGTGATAGCTCCTGTTTCCACACTGCTGTTGTTCATGCTAAAGGGTCTCTGAGTGCGTGACACTTAGAGGAATTAGCTCCCTGCGTCCTAAAATCAAATAGCTCTGGAGGGCACAGGCAGCAACTGACCAGTGCAGCCAATAGTCCTCAGCAGCACACCAGGGGCTGACAGAGGAGATTACTGTGTTTGAGGAAACTGATAGGGTCCAGAGAGAAACCAAAGCTTAATACTTTGTCAACCCTCTTTAAAATTAGATAAGGACAAAAGTAGGCAATTGCTGCTTGAGGAGAGACTAAAGAGAAAAGGAAATTTGGGGCCTACCACACTGAAGACAGACCTATGCAAGACCCTCTAGACAGACTCTAAGTGATACGTGAAATGGCTGTCAATTAGCAGAGCAGGCAGGATGACAAAACCTAGGTGGCATTTGACTTCTGGAGAGAAGGCAAGCCAGGAGCAGGTAAATATTTTAATTAATTGAATATAGAACTCATTGTGTTCAGTACTAAACTTCTTGTTAGTACTCTCAACCAATGCTTTGTCTTAGTTCTGACCTTGTTAAATGTAAGCAGTCAGAGAGAAAACGGTGGTTTGCTTCGAAGAATTTTTTTAAAAAACCACTTTTGACAAAACCCCAGAGGCTAAGATTAACAATTCTAAAAGCAATAACAAGTTATGAATGTTGGTTCTACCGTTTACAATCTTAGAAAAATATTGTTCACCTGTCCTTTGATTTTATGAGGCAATTTTGAAAAACATCAATCAAGGACCTGCTCTGACTCTCCAGGTGTGAAAACAGGGTATGTTGGGAAATCCAGATGGTCAAAGTATTGGCAGAGATTTTTATATCTGTGATTGGTAGAGAGAAGGAAGCCTGTGTTTGAGATACAACAGATGGGAAATGCCAACTTTATCACTCAAAGTATTATCCTCACTCCCACCCTACAATCTGGAAACAAGCAATGATACTGCTCAGTTTAAAACTAACAGCCCCTTCCAAGATGAGAGGGACCAACAGCCCCCATTTAATTACTCATTGGGTTAAGATGTAGCCATCATTATCTCTATTACTTAATAAAAAGACCTGCTGCCAGTCATTTAAAAAGAACAATCTTACTAGAACTTTTAAAGTAATACATGTTTTATAATTCTGAAAGGCAAACTGAAAAACATGGTTTTAATAATGAGCGATTCAAAATAGGCAACAAAATGTGTGTAGACACCAATACATGCACACACACACACACACCCCTAACTACAATTATATTTTTAAGTAGCAGAAAATATATATTCTCTGAATGATTGATCATCTCCCTTTGGAAAATAGCATATGCTTAGGAGATCAAACATCTCCCCCCAATCCCCGGCCCCAGGCAGCTACAAGCACTGTTAGTGCTTCCGGGCCGGAACAGAGGGAGCCTCATTTAAGACCATTCAGCTAATTAGTGAGAAGGAAACAGAAAAACAAAGAAAGGAGTATGGTATTATCAAACATTAAATTCTGTTTTGATTGTCAAGCCAAGCACATCATTTAATCGTTAGAGTTCCTTTTGTCTATCTTAGAGTTCAAAATTCTGGCCTATGTTTGTCCCAATTTAGATTACTGCTAAAATAAAGGAAAAAGCAAAAACACAAACAAACAAGAAGGAAAAAAACTTATCCTACCCATGAAGCAGCTGAACTAAAGAAAACATAAACTGAGAAGAAAATACAAATTGACCTTTAAAATATTTTGAAATTGAAAATTGAAATTCTCTGGAAATCCAGGCTATAAATATGATTGGCTAATGCTCAAAAACTGTAATCTTCCTTTATTTAACTTAAAGTAACAATTTATCTCAAAATTAAACCACAATTATTTTGTAAAGATGATGTTATCTGGGTTTTGATTTAGAAGTATTTACCAGAAAAAACTGAGGTATATGCTTACATAATAAACCCATTTAGACACAGGATGTGTATACTTAGCAACAAGCTTCATTTCTGTAGCTTATTGCAGCTGAATTGCTCTTCTTTCTAAGGAAACTGATCCCTTTCATTTCAGTAGTTTTTTAAAAATCAAATAAAAACATGACAAAGAATTTATGGCCTTATTAGATTAAAAAATGACAAATTAGGGTCGGGGATTTAGCTCAGTGTTTCCGTCACCTGCCTCACAAGCTCAAGGTCCCAAATTCAATTCCCTGTACCAAAAAAAAAAAGATAAATTACTCGTAAGAAAAACTGTGAAAGGAAAAAAATCATTTTAAAATAGCCAGTAATTACACACAGTAGAGTACTACTCCGCCACAAAGATAAACTTGAGGCATTTGTAGGTAAATGGATGCAACTTGAGAATATAGTGTTAAGTGAAATAAGTCAGACACACAAGCTTAAATATCCCATGGTTTCTCTTATATATGCTCTCTCTGTATACAAATTAAGAGCAAAAAAGAAGAGAGATAAATAGGAAGTAAGGAGAAGTTCAAATAATTCCCCAAATTACCTATCTGTTGTTTCAAAAATATTTTAATGTATTTCATTTATATATATTACTAGTTTCTCTTCATTGAACATTTTTGTGCTATTAAAAAACAATAAAATAGGGCCGGGGATTTAGCTCAGTGGTTCCGGCGCCTGCCTCGCAAGCACAAGGTCCTGAGTTCGATCCCTGGTACCAAAAAAACCCAAAAAAACAAAAATACAATAAAATAAAACAGCCAATAATCATTTGAAAGAATGTCCAACTTCATTAGCATTCACTAAGAATCTAAGATGTGCAAATTATAACACATATAACATATCTTTTTTACTTGTTAAATTGGAAAAAACTAAATATTAATACTTAATATTGAGTAATTTTATAAAAGTAAGTGCAGTGGTACATACTGCTAACATAAGTTGATTCAAGTTGATCCATATATATTTATATATATATATATTATATATATATTTACATGATTCCCCAGCATAACTTATACTGAACAGCTTCAAACTTATACTGAACAGTTTCAAACCCTTAAAAGAGTATATATATATATTTTTTTTCTTTAGCAATTATATATCTAGAAATTTATCTAAGAAGTCATCATAGATGTACTTAAAGATTTAACTATAAGGATATTCATTAAAGAACACTACACAGTATCAAAAACTTGGGGGCCACCTAGATGTCCAACAACAAAAGATGGTTTATTTTATAAAACATTCATACAATACTACGTGGAGGCAGAATACTTAATGCTCATGGTGGTTAGGGTGGAACATAAATCTGATTGGTTTGGGGATATGCCCAGGGGATTGGTGGAACACACTTCTGGGTATGTCTGGTTAGGCAATGGAGGCATGTACTTGGCATCTATATCTGGTCCCTGGCCCCTTCCTCTGCGGTGCTAGTCCCTCACTCTGCTTCCCAGCTGCCATGAACTAAGCAGATTTGCTCTGCCGCACCCTTCCATGATGATGTTCTCACTTTGGAGCCAGCTGACCAGGACTAAATCCCTTGAAACTGTGAGCTGTTGCCCTGAAACTGTGACATTGTGGTTGTCAGGTAATGTGTCCCAGAAATGGGAAATACAATGACTAAAACAATGTTTTGAATAAACTGAGTGAAAAGGAAGATTTGAACTAACCTATTGCATTGCTTTGCTTTCGTATTCACATGCCAAAAATGATTTTAAAAATCATTTTTTAAATCAATGGTTATCTTTAGGAATTGGGACTATTGGTGATTTCTGTTTTATTCTCATTTCCCTTACTATGACATTCGTGTTATCACTTAAAAATAAATTTGTTTTTATACAATTATGTATGAATTATGTGTATTATTACTTCTATAATTAAGAAAAAAGCAATGAATTTATTCTTGCTGATTGGGATAAACTTCTCTTGAGCAAACAATATTTTATCTCAATTATCTCAGCATTGGGTTCATATCCAGCCTTTGTATAGCACTTTGCATTCTGCAGTGCAACTTGGCTTTTATACAAGGTTCTTCTGACCAAGTACACCTCACTGCAGATGAACAACTAATGACCTATAACTTTAATCACAGAGCTAGTAATTAAATCTTGTTGGGATTTTGCTCCCTCTTAATGGAAATTACACCGTGAATAAGACTGCAGAAAGGGCCTTTTTCTATAATCTTAAATATAAATCATGTCCTTTTTTCTGACACACTGCGGTCTTCATAAAATTCCCAGCACGACTTACACCAAAGAGAGAATATAACATCCTTTGTTCTCCATTGCTATTCTCATTACATTACACTGAAGATGAACAACCACAAAAGAAGTGCAAAACTCTGGCGGCCAGGACACATCTGAATACATGATTTCTAATACTCTATTTCCATTAGTACACAAAACTACCTTATTAAATATGAATAAAGTCTGTATTCAGAGACCCTGGAAATGTTGGCCAATTCTTCACTGACAGGACCTTGGAGATGTTGGAACCCCAAAGAGGCTGCACAGTGGTTGGCGGGCTGTGGGCTTCCCAAATACTCTTACTATCTGCAGGGTGAGCACACTGCAAGCTCTCTGATGGCAGAAGGAGCCACAGTGTTGAAAAACAGGGGTCAATACTGAGGTTAAATGAGAGGGAGATCGTGTTGACCCAGAAATGCAAATCAGCGAGCCTCAGTTCTCTGTAGGACTGGTGGTGCCTGTGGGTTCTATTCTTTCTTCAGATTACCTGGAATCCTGGGAGAGGATTCAGTGGTTTCAAGAAAAGCAATGAAATGTGGAGAGAAGCAGCAGGCAGTAGCAGAATTTGATTTATTTATTTGAGAAGCATCTTCACAATTTATAGCGGTCTTCTCAGGTTAAAAGGGCAGTTTATTTCCCTTCTTTATATTGCTTTTACTACCTTTACTAGGCCAAATTCAAAGCTCAAAATCCAAGGTGATTTTAAAAGTGTATCTTAATCAATCATAAAGGTAAGAGCATGCAAGCTTAGAGATTTATACTTCTCATCTGCATTTTGTCTTACAAAGTCACAAAGTATGCAGGTAACTCCTGGTTGCCGATAGACAGCTTCCTGAAAAGATAAATTTTGGGTAAAGAATTACTAGTGGAATTAGTAGTGAGAAAGGAAGAGAAGACAGAAGGGGAGAAGAGGTGATAAAGAAGAGATGGGTGCAGATTTAAAAGAAAAAGAACAGAAGCTAAGATAGGAGACAGACTCAGTTAAGGAAAAGAAAAGTTGAACAAGGTAAGTCAAGCATAGATAGCAGATGGACTAAAAGTGTGGGTCTAGAGCAAGGGTCTAGAGATTGGGCTTGAACAAGGGCTACATCACTTAATTTCTGGGTGATTTTAGGCAAAATACTCAGCCTATCTGCCTGTGCTACACTTTGCTCATCTGTTTAAAGAAAGAAAAAATTAAATAACTTACTCCTCAAGGCCTATTGCGAGAGAATAATTGTGAGCATCTCAGTAAAGTGCCTGGAATGATGCCTGGGCAAAGTAAGTGCTCAATGACCCTTCCTGCACACCTCAGGCTCAGAGAGAGGTGTGGACCAGAACCCCAATCTCTACCTTACTCTAGCTCCACAGTGGAGGTCACATGGTAACAGAGACCGTTCAGAGTCCTGGCCACACACAGAAGGCAGGGAGAACCAGGGGAGAAAGCTGGACATGGATTTGGAAACATTTGAAGTTAGACTCTGATTTGCTACTTACCAGCTGTTAGTGCATTCATTTATACAAGCAAAACCTCATTGCATGTTCACTACCTGTCAAATTCTAGGCAAGGGTATGGTGAATGAAAATAGACATGGTGCCACTTACAGGCTAATGGGAGAGCCAAATATATTAAGCATTAACTATAACATTAGAACTGTAAAAGAGGCACAGGATGTCATAAAAATCTCTTGAGCACAAAGTAAATCAGAATTACTCTAGATCAGTGATGGAGAACCTATTAAGGCTTTCAATGATAACAAACATCCATCTGTGGCACAAGTGCCATAGGCTCACTTCCACTGACCCAGACTATAAGAGAGAAGAGGAGGAGCATTCTAGGCTGAAGAAATAGCTGGAGTAGCTGAAACCCAGAAAATGAAAAGAGACTGGAACAGTCAGTGGAGGGCCAGATCTGGTGGGGAGTTTGGTCTTTATTCTAGGAGTGAATAAACAACTCACTGGCTCACAAGTGCAAGGTCTTGAGTTCGATCCCCAGTATGGGGCGGGGGGGAACTTCACTGGAGGATTTTTAAGCAAGAAAATCACATCATCAGACCTTTGAGAAGACCACTCAGACTTCATTATGAGGCAATGACTGAGGAGGAGAAGGCAGACTACTCAGGAGACTGCTGAGTCATCCCAGGAGACCTGACAGTGGCAGAGACCAGAGTGGAAGCCACACAAGCAGTCTAGAGGCTTATGGTCATCGAAAGATTTGGAGAGATGCTAGACATAGAGTGAAGGTTTCTCATCTGAGGAACCCAATGCTAAAATTTCATTCACTAAGACAGAAAGCTCAGGGAGCTACCAAGCATTGGGGAGCTTGCTCATCGGTTTAGTTTCAGTTATGTTTATTTATGTGATCTTGGGGGAAGCCACGTTGCCCATCTAAGTCAAAAGATCATTGTGAGGATTAAATAAGATCATATATATGAATATCTGGCAGACTAGATGCCCAATAAATGGTAGCTGTCAGTTATTTGGATTTTAGATTAGAAATACTAAAGCAACTCTGCCTTGGTCTTCTAAATGATCAAGATCTCTTACTTTACAGCTCAAATTCCATCTGGATTGGTCATCTTTCCCTTTGCTGGGATAAATTACCAGACAATTGCAATTTAGGGAAGAGAAGTTTATTTGGCTCATAGTTTCAGAAGGTTCAGTCCACGGTCAGCTGGCTCCCAAGCAGAAACATCATGGCAGAGGAAGGGTGTAGCAGAGGAGTGCTGCTCACCTCATGGCAGCCGGAAGCAGGGGAACAGTGTCAGTGAGGAAGGGGCCAGGGACCAGATGTAGACTCCAAGGTCACACCTCCATGACCCAGCCAGGCACACTCAAAAATGTGCTTTACTAATCCCCTAGGTGGCTCTCCAGCCAATCAGTTTGACAATCCAGCTTAATTGTCACACAATGTTTCTTGAGATAGCACATGATCACAAATACAAGATCCTAAAGTAGAATGCCCCATTTGAGCACAAAGTAAAGCAGAATCCTTAGATCACATAGGTGAATCACACTTATGAGATTTCCGTGAGCTGTCATTTTTTTAAAAAACGTGGTAAGAAGTCCATTTCTGAGAGTTGAATTCATGACACTTACACTTTTTCACTTGCACCAAGAAACCTGCATTTGATGGTCCAACTGAGGAAGTTTTAGAAAAACGCATGATATATATTAAACAAATATTTACCAAGAACCTCCTTTATGTAATAAACTCTTAGATACAAAGATAAATGGGACACATTCCTTGTTCTGAAGGAGCTTGAGTTCCAGTAGGAGTGACCAATACATACTAAAATACCAGAAAGAATATATAATAGACTATGGGGAAAAATGTTCAAGTTCAGTAGAAACTTGAAACAGTGGTTTTTAAGTTCCATATTGGAAACTGAAACATAGGTTCTTCTTTCAAATGCTATGCCAGCATCATGAGGTTTTGTTTTTGATATTTTATTTAACTTTTTAAGACAGGGTCTGTGTTGAGTTGCCTAGCCTGGCCTCAAAGTCACAATTCTCCTGCTTCAGCCTCCTGAGTACCTAGGATTAAAGGCATTTACCACTGGGCCCACTCAATTTCATATTTTAGTGGCAAAGGGAACTATTTAAGCTTGAGGGCTGGAAATCAGCTGCATGGAAACTATCTTAACCCCACGACAGAAGATACAGAAAGGTACTATTGAGGTCTAGATATACTAAATAGAAGCAGCCAAAATTCATTATTAAATTTAACTGAGGGGGCTATTGTTGTTTGAAGGGAGTAAGTACTTGAAGTGCTAAGTCTAAAGAAAAAGAATAGTTGCTACAGAGAAAGATTTTCTATTAGTAACATCAAATTAGAGAACTATTTGTCCAGCAGAGAAATAATGGATATTATGTCACATGGTTGATATCCATGGTTTTGGCTCATAAAAATAACTTGAAAAAAATCCACACAATTTTGCCCAGCACTAGGGCTGCTAATGAGCCCTAAGAAACTGCAGGTTACCCCACTTATACTTTGTGAAATTCTGAATTTAAATTAAAACCAGTTCCTCAATAATGATCTTATTTTCATTTTTATAGCAGTTTGCTATTTATTTTCTGGGTGTCTACCATAAGATTGAAAAGCTAGGCATACTGAACACAAAACAAAACTAATTTTAGGAATTTCCAAAGTCAGAGACTATCCTAGAACATCTTTATATCAGGGAGACTTGAGGGTAAGTTCCAGAGAGTCCACTTTCCAGATGGACTTGTGCTCCAGTAACCGCAATGATTAAGGCCTGCATAGTCACTGGACTGCTTGAAGTAAGAGTCTACCCTTTAGCTAATAGATTCTGTCAGTTAGTCTCCTGAATTAATCCAAAATGAGTTATTGGCTTATACTTCCCCTTCCAGCAGGTTGGTTGCTATTAAAGAGAAAAAGTAATTCTATTAATGGAAAAATCAGAGTGGAACATATTCTCTAAGACCCGACTCAAATGTCACCTCCATTACTGCCTCCCTGGTCTTTACACATGGCTGTTTGGAGTCTTTGTTACATTGAATGGAAATAGTTTTCAGTGCCCATGTGCTCTGCAAGGGCAAGTAGGGGGTATATGCATTTTTCTAACCTAATGCCTGACACATGGTAGTTATCCAATCTGAATTAAATGAATAAGGTCAAACAAGGAAGGAAAAAAACCCAGAAATACCAGAAAGGCAGCAGCCAGGGAAATGACCAAATCGCACATTTCACAAGCGCATACACAGAGAAAAAGATAATGAAGGCCATTGGAGGTTATGGTGACATACCCTGTAGCTGCCGAAGCTGGATACCAGCCCAGGATCTAAGCTTGCAAAACAGTCCTCTCTCCCCACAGCGTGCCACTTCTCCTTGACAGTGATCTTACTTTGCTATTTCCCATGGGGTTATGCTCCCTAGTCAAAAGGATGAACAATTTCAGAGGCTGCATGTGTGTTTGGGACAAGTCACAGGCTCATATCCAGGTAATGCCTATGTGGCTGGGGTACAGATGTACTACTATCCCATATACAAAAGTAATGTAGTAAGATCCTTGCTATTGTTGCTTGCTTGTTTGTTTTTAATGCTTAGTTTTAATGGAGAGTGAGGGGAATGGGTCAGAGAGGCAAAGGTGCTGTAAATGAGCACTGTACAGAGTGGACCACATGCTTGAGGAAGTAAACCTAGTTGCACAGTCCCCTGAAGGCGCCCCAGGAAGTTGCATCAACCTCATGATGCAAGCCTTTATCAAAGCAAGAAGAGGGATGGTAAATGCTACACTAAGAGCTTCAAGAAAACTTTGTCTTTTGACTTTGATGCACTTCAAGGGAAATGTGTATCTTTGTAAACATCCCTGAGAATTGTTTTTATAAACATCATTTCTTTTGTATAAACATCATTTTAAAATAGAGTACAATGTTTAAATTTCTAGGTATTCATTTTAGCATACTTAAATTCCTAATTCTATGAACTGACATTCTCAAAATTGTTTTCTTTTCTTTTCTTTTTCTCCCCCTTTCTAGTGTTTAGCACTGAATCCAAGGCCTCACACATACTAAACACAAACTCACCACTGAGATACACCCCCAGTACCTTTCTTCATTTTTTAAATGTGAGAATCACTGCATTTCAGAGCCAGAAGGGACTTCATTAGTCAATTAGTCCAATATACACAGTTTGAACTTTCTCCCTTCTGCCAAAGCAAGTTTGCCAACTTTTGCAGTTTCATGAATCCAATAAAAATGATTTGATTATAAATTACTAGAAGGTAGTATTTCTCCAAATATATTTTATATAACAGTAGAGATTTATAAGATAACTTTTAAAAGATTCTGTAGTCAAGTAACTTTTATAAAAGGAAGGAAATAAAGTTTAAAGGATTTCTTTTTTTGGAGGAGTGATTGAAGCCATCAATCTTCTCAGAATCTTTACAATACCAATGTGTAGATTAGGAATATTCAAGAAGGAAGTTAAGTATGGACTGCAAAGGGCCCCCAAGTTCATTTTAACAAAGTTTGGGAAAACTGGCTAAGAAGGGGTTTTTTTGGTACCAGGGATCTAACTCAGGACCTTGAGCTTGTGAGGCAGGCGGCAGAACCACTGAGCTAAATCCCCATCCCCTGGCTAAGAAGTTTTTTAGGCCTAATGTGCATTTGGAATTTGTGGTAGCTATTGGCTTCTAATCACAGAGATAAAATGTAAATTTGTCCTTGAGCTTCCTTGTAGCCAATGCAAAAAGGGATGTATATATTAGATAAAAAGTTCACGATATTTATCCAACAAAAATAAATCAAATTATGTATATGTCAGGTAAAAGGGCCGAAGACCAAGACCAGACCAGGCCACAACAAGCCTTTATTAGGGGAATAGATCTGCCGGGCTGTCTCTGAACAAAGAAGAGACAAAAGCAATATGGCTGGGGCAGGGAGAGTCTTTTATAGAGACTGGGGTGGGGCTTTTACAGGGGCTGAGGCGGGGTTGAATGAGGTAGTGACTAGGGAATGGAGGAGCCGGTGATGTCACTAGGTGGTAGGAGGTGAGCGAGTATTAGGTTACTGTCTAGGTGGGAACAGGGGCATGCTGGGAAGAAGGGTTTGTTCTTTGGTGGGAGCAACCATCTTGGCATGATGTCACACAGGGGAGGGGGCAAGGCACCATAGGAAGAGGGCAGCTACTATACTTAATAGCTGCTGAGGTGGTGGGAGACCTATCAGTATACACCTATGACGGTTAATCCAAAAGAATATTAACAATGATTTTTTTAAATAAAAATTTTAAAAACCAGTTATTTCAGAACCAACAGCTATTTCCAGTACTTAGAACTGAAAGATATTAGCCCCTCAAGGGCTTTCTAAAGAGGATCAGGATAGAAACTTCAGCAATATCCCTTTTAGTAAGTTTTTTTTTGATACTGGGAGTCACACTCAGGTCCTTGCACTTGCAAGGCAGGCAGCGGAACCACTGAGCTAAATCCCCAGCCCCCTTTTAGTAAGTTTTGCAAGTAATCTTCTCCCTTTCTGGAGACTGATGGCGTATTGTCACAGGACAGTTCAGTAGAAGCAGTTTTTCCAGAAGTCATACCATGTGCTTACAGTTCTTAATTGTCTAACTTAACCCATACTTTAGTCCCTTCTGCCACAAACCAGATATGAATGTCTCCAAGGACGAATCATTTGCCTATGCTAGAATTAAAGTATATGTTCTCTGAAGTCCAGTTTCCAAGTCCTAGAAGTCTATAGAATGGATTCCTTTGTTTTTCTGAAAAAATTGAAGCTTCCAGGCTTCTCAAAAGGTATGAACTGAGGTATCTGCACCTCAGCTCACACTCATAGGGGGTATGTTTAGTAGGTGACTGAAACCTCAAGCCACAGTAAAGCGTCATAAATTTGGAAGAGCCAAAAGGAAAGTAGCAAAACTAAACAGAAGTAGGAGAGCACCAAAAATAATTTTACCTACTTGAGCATTTTGCTTTAACTCTTTCTTTGGGCAACTGTATTAATAACAGTGGAAATCATGATCATAATCGTTTGCTTTAAATCAGCCTATAGTTTCCTAGAAGATAATTAGAAGCAGAAGAGCATCTATTTGATGGTCCCTACTTGCTCCATCCTGTATGAATGTTATAGATAAGTACTCTTTTAGTGTTCAAAATTACACAAAACACTGATACTATTTCTATCCTGTTTCAGAGATGAGAAAGTTGAATAACTCTGAATAACTTTTATAACTTTCTCAAAGCCGTGTGTGTGGTGTTGTTGTTTTTTTTTGGTACCGGGGATCGAACTCTGGACCTTGCACTTGCGAGGCAGGCACCGGAACCACTGAGCTAAATCCCTGGCCCTAAAGCCATGTGAATAGGAGCAGCAGGTTCAGAGCTCAAACTGGATGTGGAGAGTGGGATTCAGCAGGCACACACTGCTATCTCCCAGTAACCATGGTGGAAGGAAGTGGCTGCTAGTCTGAGAGGGGACCTCACTCCTACTAGCTATCAGATATGAGACAGAGTGCCTCCTCCCAAAATAAGACTTTATTGAAAAAAGAGATGTTGGACTTTTAAGGGCTGCACAACAAATGCAGAGAATAATACAGATTTTAGTGATTGATGATTATTATCCCAAAATATTAATAACACAACAATATACAATTCTACAATTCCCTTGAAAAACTGAAGGTAGCTTCCACCATGGCAATATAGTAGTCGTGAACTTTCTTGGAAAATCCGAACAATCAGACCCTTCAAATGTCAACAGAGTTCAGATCATAGAAGGGTGAGAGAAAACTCCAAAGGGGACAAAGGATGGTCTTTGCTCCTCTCGAAGCCTGTGCAGACTGGAGTCTTTGTGCTGTTTTTCCTGAAGATTAACATAAGCAGCTATTTGATAGACTCTAGGGGAGATTTGGTTCCATGGCCCCCAAGGATTCCAGAATCTACAGTGCTCAGTCCCCTTCTTAAATAGCCATAATATTTGCATCTAACCTACATGATCTTCCCAAATACAATGGAATGTTAGTCTGCTATAAAGAAGGATATATTTGGATCATTTGTAAGAAAATAGATGCACCTTGAGACCTCCATGTTAAGTGAAGTAAATCAGAACCACAAGCTTAAATATCACGTGGTTTCTCTTACATGAGAAACCCAAAATAGAAAGAAAAAGAAAAAGAAAAGGTACATAATAGGAAATAGAGAGATCTTTTTCAAATGACAAGGGGATCAAGAGATGAAGGAAATGAGGGGAGGGAAAGGGGATGAAAAAATAATTCAGATGTGTTATAGGCATGTATCAACTCCCCATAAGAGACGTGATCATTATGTAATGAGAACATGCACTAATAAAAACAAAAACTGTAAAGAAGTTCCTCAAAAAACTCATATCTAGCTTATTTATGGTACCTAATATAATGTAAATGCTGTATAAATAGTTGTTATACTATATTGTTTAGGGGACCATGACAAGACAAAGTCCATATTCCTCAATTGGTTGAATCTGTGGATGTGGATGTGGATATGGAAGGCCCCTTGTGCTACAGTCTTTGCTCCAGCATCTTCCCCCCAACTCCCCCATTATTTCTCTTCTCTTTTCCTGCACAGCACATACCTTTCTGTTTGGGATGTAGGAGAAGGGTGTATTTGAATAGTCTAGCACCAGCCTAACATATAATCATATACCCTAACACTGTAATCACACATCCAGGAATCTTGTCTCATACTTCTAATTTACCTTCACCAGGGAATCTCAAAACACTTTTCAAACACTATTCAATCATCTCTTTCTACGAATTTTTCTCCTACAAGCCAGAAGTAAATCAAAACATACAGTGAATGTTTAAATTTTAAAATTTTTATTACAGTAAAAGACACACTGCCATACTCTCCCTCACTTTGAACACATTTATCCCATTATTCTTGCCACTTTCTGAAGCAGTTCTGGAAGTTCTCTTTCATGAGTACTTTTACAAGGTGTGATCAGAAAATGGTGAACATTGCTGATGAGTGCCATCCAGTGGAAAGACAGGCTCATAAAAACATTATGGTGTTGGGCTGCGGATTTAGCTCAGTAGTTTCGCAGCCTGTTGCGCAAGAACAAGGACCCGAGTTCAATCCCTGGTACCAAAAAAAAAAAAAACAAAAAAAGCAATTATGGTGTGTCTTCATCCACTTATACACCAGATCTCACACTATGCAACTTTTGGCTCTTCCCCAAAGTCAAAATGACCATGAAAGGGTAAACATTTTGAATCAGTCCAGGACATCAAGGCAGCCATGATAGTGCAACTAAAGACACTCAAAAGAGGACTTCCAGAACTGCTTTAGAAAGTGGTAAGAAGGATGGGATAAGTGTATTCAAAGCAAGGAGATGTGATTTGAGGGGGATTCGTGTCAATGTGTCTTTTACTGTGCTAAATCTTTTTTAAAAAAATTTTAAATACTTACCATATTTTTCAATCGTATCTCATATATATTTCACCCCCTAAACTAGTACCAACATTTCGATGTAAAATTTTAAGCCAAATCTACTTCCAAACACACACACACACACACACACACACACACACACACACACAGAGTGGTGGCAGGGAAGCAGAATTCTTCAAGTCCACCCTGTGCTCTCAGTGGAGGGGGACCTATGTCACCTGTATACTATAAACATTCACACTCATGTGAAGAGTTCCTGCCCACCATTAATAAAATGTCAACACATTTCTGTTTCCAAAGTTACCTGCCTCCTTGTGTTAATCCCACTTCTCTAAGCCACCTACACTGTGGCTGGTATAGGCCTTTTAGCACACTCCTTCTCCACCTCCTAGTGTATTTGGTAGTTCTGAAATGCTGTATTTGTCCTACAAACAACTGTGTATTTCAGAAGTGGGTGAATTAGTTCTTAAAAGTTGGTTATTTTCAAAATTAATGAAACACACTTGGCCCACTGGAATGTACTTCAAACCCAAGAAAATATTTTTAATGAGGACAAACAATCTAAAGCCCAGGATTTAGGGTATTTTGGGCTTAGCTTATGCTACCTCCCTTCAGTTTCCCTCCTACTTAGAGTATTGAGTCAAAAATGACCACAGGGGAACCTGGGAATGTTGTTCCCTCAATGTTCCCTGTGGCTGCCTCCTAAGGGCTCAACTTCCATTCCAGTGTCCAGCTCTTACAGCTTAGACTGGCCACAGGGGCAACCCAAGGCCATTTCAAGGTGCTTCCTGTGGGAAGGAACTGTGCCTCTTTCTAGGAAGACTGTGAAGGTCATGAACTCTTTGGCATCCAGGACTTGACCTCAGCTTTCGTCCAAAGGCTGGGCCTCTCAGGAAGCCATAACATATAGCATGTTGCCCTCCACAATGAACAGCACATTCTGGAAAGTAGATGCTGACTCCATCTGCTGTGATCTGAAGAATTAAAGTCTCTCCTATGTCTCATAGTTAGCATTCTAGGAAAGGCACGATTTAATCCTTTTCCTGTGCTGCCTTGGGCATCATATGAGAATTCCTTCTCCCAACTTTTCAAGGAAAGGGAGAGGGACTTGGAGACCTTGCTTAGCTTTGCCTTGGTCTTCCAGGTGTTTCTCCACACAGGTAGATATCCATTCTGTCACTGCCTTTCCTCTATCCATCTTATGAGCAGTTACTGAGCACCTAGTGTGTGCCCAGCTTTGTGCTCTCCAGTAATGAACAAAATACAGTAATGAACAAAATAGACACAGGATTACACTCTGGAGAGCAGACAAGTGGTAAACAGTCAAGCAAATAGCAGATCACTACAGAGCCCTGAGACACAACTTCTGGAAGCTCAGGAGGCCTGGAAGGATCATCACAGGCCGACCTAATGGAGGACACTTGTGCAGCAGCATTTGTCAGGCCATCTGTCCGGAGTAGGAGGCCCCCTGGGTGTATGCCACGACCACAGCATACTTCCCATAGTTGTCTTGCAGCTCTGCTGAGAATTCCTTACAAGAAATGCAGCTGTCATTTAGATTTTGACCCACAGAGAAATCTGGATTGAACTGGAAAGAGTTTGAAGAGACTTCAAGAAGCAGGATGGTCTCATCATGCAACTCCAAGAACCAGCGCTCCTGGTGTTGTACACACAACAAGTTAATGGAAAATCTTGAATTTTTACACAAGATTAATTCATTAAAAGGCTATTTGAACAACTGCAACCTTTCAGAACACTTGCTATCACCCTTTTCCCATATTCTTCCTTTAGAAAGACATTGGCAGAAATTTCAATGTCCTTAATAACTTAACTTCAGGAAGCACAAAAATCACCCTGATGAATTCCATGCTTTTTTTGCTTTGCCTTGATGGGAAGCACTAGTCTGAACGGAAACAGGTCTGGCAGCTTAATCATTACATTATAAACAGCAAAAGGGAAGGGAGGGAAGAAAAGAAGGAGGAAAGAATGAAGGAAAGGGAGGGACGGCCTGGAGGAAGGGAAGAAAGGAAAGAAGAGAATAAGAGGAGAGTGAAAGGAAATAAGAAAATAACACTTAATGCATAGTTTAGGAACAAACATTGGCAAGGGGACAACTTTAGTTAAAGTTGGCTGTATGACAGAGGACAATGGCTATTTGGGGCTGGATAATTCTTTACTATAGGATCTACTGTGTGCACTGTAGGATGTTTACAGTATCCTGCGCTTCTACCCTCCAGATGTATGTAGCACTTCATTCTCTCTTCTATGGTGACAACCAAAAGTCTCTAGATATTGCCAAATGTGCAAGGGTGGGGCAGGATGGTGGGACATTGCTTGTTTGAGAACCAACAACAGTCCTAAGGGACAGCTCCATACTGAAAAAGCCAGAGTGGTGTGCAGAAGTTACTTCCTGCCCATTCCCACAGAAGAGGCAGCAATTGTCAGCTGCTGGCTTTGGAATGAGTCTACAATGGGGAAGTTTCTCAGCTCTCAGTGGAGGTTTGTTCTGCCCCTCTGGTGCCTGGGGATGGGCCTCTTCAGACAAACAAACATTTACTTACTGTGATAGGTAATTCAAATTATGATTAGAAGCAGATTATCTAGCTTGAGACTTATGTTTGGCCAAAAATAAAACCACACACATAAACCCCTAACCACTTTCCAGGAAGAGGCCTCCCTTCAGTCGGGACTGGAGACAACAGCTTTGTCTAGAACTTTTAATCTTTTCACATATTCTTAGATCCCAGTGCCCCTGGTTGAGGCTCAGGCCTAGAGACAGCTTCTAGCTAAGTGTCACGTTCTCTTTCTGTCTCTGTCTTTGTCTCTCTCCCTCTCCCTTTCCCTGTCACTGTCCCTGTCTTATACACACACTTCTTATTTTGGCAGCAATGGTAGTCAGACAGTATCTTTATCGTGAACTCCTTCTTGATCCTCAGCACACAGCTGTTGAGTTGGCTTTCATTTACACTCTCCAGCTGTTGTTTGCAGAATTAGAAGCTGGACAACTGAGGGAGAAGAGGTGAAGCTATGCAAAGTTGTGGGGTGGGGGCAAAGTTAATGTAGCCCTTTCTTGAAATCTCAAGGATCCAAGAGAGGATGTGTTGAGAGGATCAGGACTGGTGAGCCAGGAACAAGAAAACACATGTCCACCCACTATCACCCAGAAACCCAAGCCTTTCTTTAGGTGATTGAGGAAGCTAAACAACTTGCCATTTCAACTGGCACCCTTGGGATGACTACTCCAAAATCTTCTGAATTCTCTGGAATTTCCAGCTTCTGCTGGATTCTCTGAATTTCCACCGTCTGCTGGCTGTGTGCAGATCCATATTCCACCAGCCTCTCAAATGTGCATGATCTACATGAAGCCCTGCACTCCCAGGCCGGCAGCCCCTCCTCTTGGGCTCTCCTGCTCAGTGGTGCCCCTGCCATGGATGCTTGAATCTGGGTCACTTTCAAAGCTCCCTCTTTTATCTGCTGCTTATTTTCATTTCCACTGTAACATTTCTCTCTATCACCTAAATCATTGCCCTACTCTGGTGCTAGTCACTCTGTCTCGCTTCTGTCCTCCATCTAGAAACTGTCCCCTAAATAGCTTAGACTTTGGCCCCTGCTTAAGAAACATCCATGCCTCTCCTTGACCTATGATGACCCTGAAGTTTTAAGGGCCTCCGTGTTTTGCCCACAACCTCATATTCCATTGTCACCTGCTCGTGTCTTTCCCTGTCTTCCAGTGCACATAGATCATCTAAGGGACAAGAACAGCAACTGGTTCTACCCTTGCATGTGTCACTTCCTCAATGTGGCATCCCCTTTTCTGGCTACCACTGAGCCCTGGTGAGTCCTGCTCACCCAGGAAATTGGGCTTCCTCTTCATTCCCATGGTGCTTTGTACTGCATAGGTGTTTTAATAGACTGTATTCTCTACAACATTCACACTTCATGCATACATTTCACGCCTTAGCCAGTCCTCTCCTCATTCTAATAGAAATTCAGGCACAGGACCCACCTCCATTAGTTGCTTGCTCAGGAAATAGTCACTGAATGATTTCTAGAAAGGATCTGCCAACTGAATAGGTAAGACCAGTGTAAGGTTAGCCTCAGGGACAGCACTGAGGGAGAAATGCATAGGAAGCATAGTGTATAATAACAGGGGGGTGAAGGGCAAGGGCAGAAACATCCCCTACTCTGGACTGGAGGAAAGAGGAGAAGACCAACCTATACCAAGCCCCGGTTCCCTCAGGGAGCCAAGAGGGTAATGTAAGGGGACAGCGTGACCAACCACTGCCCCATGACTAAGCTATGATGGAGCACGAGCATGTGGCACAGTGCCACAGGGTCAGGAGGGAGAACCCAGCCCCCAAGGAGCTCGCTGTGCCAAGCACATACCCCAGGGTTTCCCCAAAGAGGAAATGTGCTACCGTTAAAGGTGGTAACTGGCTACCAATCTTCCCTTGGTGCTAATCACACATTTAAACTGTGATTCTTTCACTTGAAATGATCTTAAATAAAAAGCCCCAAGGGACTGGTGATGAGAGTAATTACAAGGCTAGGACACTTACTAAGTCAAAAATTTCTTCGAAAACAAAACAAAACAAAAGATTGGAAGTGAGTAGAAAAACTGAAAATGTGGGAAGGACAAGGAATCACTACTTTTTTTTTTTTCTTAAATTCTTTTATTGGTAGATTTTTAGGTATACAATACGTTTACATTTATCATTGGGTGTTTGTACCTGTACATGATGTATCTTGGTTCTTACTTTTTCCCCATTACCTGTGCGCCCTTCACCCCTCCACCCTTCCCTATTTACATAGACTTAGTTTCCATTTTTTTTCTTTTCTCTTAATTTTTTCTTCCCCTTCTTTCCTTTCCCCTTCTTCTCCCACCACCACCCCCGACCCCTTTGGACTTTTTCTTCCTATTTCAAATTATCAATTATTCATTTTAATCATTTTAACCCTTATTTACACTTTCAGTTTCTCACACTAGAGAAACTATTTGGTATTTACACATGTGTGTCCTATTTATTTCACTTAAGAGTATGGCCTCAATATGCATCCATTTAGCTATAAATGTCTCTAGTTTCTTGTTCTTTATGGCTGAGTAGTACTCCATTTTATAAAAAACTCCACATCTTCTTTATCAAGTTTCCAGTTGATGGGCACTTGGGCTGTTTCCAAGCTTTAGCTATTACAAACTGAGCAGCTATAAACATGGGTGCACATAGATCACTGTGGTATGAGGAATCACTACTTTTTGAAAACTCGTATTCAAATCTTAAGTGTTGAGCACCTACCCAATTCATAGAAGTCACTGGATCTAATCATCACATGTCACATGAGGGACGTGGAGCTATCTCCATTGTAAGAAAACCAGGCTCAGAGACACGCAGGTGAAACTTTGTCTCTTAACTCACTTAGAAGCAGCCTAAGGAGAGTCCATGTGTAGCCATCTTGCAATGTCTCTGCAGGGTCACACAAGAGTACTGTGTGCATTCAACAAATACCTGCTCTTTTATGAAGATACAGGTTTTGGTCAATTTCCCCTTTGCATAAATTGGAATCACTGCTTCTGGCCTTGGAACTGCCCAGGCAGCCAGAAGAAAGGGCACCCCAGACTTCCATGTACAGGGAACACAATGAACATAGGGCCCGGCCCAGATGCAGCACTGTGACCTCTGCAGGCCCAGGCCACGCCTCCCAAGAGCAGCTCCAGCCAGTGAGTGACTATGGCAGGGACACTGGCTGGCCTGGGGACCCTCTTTGGGTCAGTGGTTGACACTGGCTGCCCATCTCCCAGATGGCCTTGCCCAACTTCTCTCTCACTGCGCAGCAAGGTGCAGGGTGCACGCCCATCCTTCCTTCCTGTAGGCTCAGCTTGCATCACAGTCCAACACCTCTCCAAGCCTCCTCCAGATCTCTCATCAGCTTTTCCCATAGGCCTTCCCTCATAAAATCCTGGCTTGTTTAATCCTGTCTTGATGGCTGCTACTTGGAGGTGTAGGGATTAACATACTGCAGTTTCTACTGTAATATGTAATCTGTAATTTGCACCATGCAAGAGTATTTAGCAAACACTTCTTAGGTACTAGGAATATGATGTTGAATAGCAAAAGCATTCCAGTGTCCTCTAGAAGCCAGTGAAGACTGAAGGATTATTCAAATGATGCCAAAAATTAAAAATGGCAGGAGTAATGATGAGGTGAAACAGGGGACATCTGGCCTAATCTCAAGGGGTAACAGAAATGTAAACTGATGCTTGAAGTCTGAGGCAAGGTATCAATCAGGAAAGATGTGGAATGCAGGCTGCTAGAATAGCATGTGCAAAGGCCCTGTGGTGGTAGGGAGCTCTGACAAGGACTGAGACAAAGGAGGAGAGTGAAAGAGAAGGCAGAGTTTATCTTAGGTGACATTGAGGGCCACCATGGGAATTTGGGGAGATTATTTCTTTATAAACTGTAAGCTCTTTGAAAGTAGTTTCCTTGTCATGGCCTTCTCTACCAGCTGTAGTATAACACCAGGCACAAGGTAAATGCTCACTAAATATTTGTTGAATTAAAGTAATAGAAATCAAGGCCAGGAATGTAGAGCAGTGGTAGAGCACATGTTTTGCATGTGAGGCCCTGGCTTGATCCTTGGCTCCAAAAAGTTTTTTAAAAAGCAATAAAAATCAATGAGTAAGTAATTCTATATTGGCATTATTCTTCCTAAGAGCAAGGATGTAGCAAATTAGCCCAAAGTGTCAAGTGTGAAGGCTGCTGGCCCCTGCTGGCTGAAAGGACTGGTAATCACAAGGAGGATGAGCATTCTCTGGCATTGCTCTAACCCTGGGCAAGATGTGGACAGAGATGTCAGAGAGGTGGGCATGTCACAGTGGTTAGGAATGTGCTCTGAATCAGACTGCATTGTTCAAATACTGGCGTTACCACTTCCTACCTAGGTGGCCCTGAGCAAGTCACCTAATGCCACTGCATCTCAGGGTCCCTGCCAATCACACTCCCATTACTGGAGCATGGATGGGGCCACTGCATGAAGTTGCTCCATAAAGCACCCTTTGCACCCTGCTTGGTACAGAGCAGGATCAATAAATGGCACTGATGATTGCTCTTCAAACATTGTTCTCTCAAGAACCTGTACAGGGAGAGTTCCCAAAGCAGGATGGGTTATCATAAACTGTCATCAGAGCTGCACGAAATCACTTCTGATGCAAGAGGCCAGCTCTGAGGTGGGTGGGCTGCAAAGCCTGGAGCCTGGCCAAAAGACCATGCCTAGATAGGCACTTGCCTTGGGCTCTGAATCCCACCACAGTACGGGAATATAGATCTACAGAGCACAGCAGACAGCGCACCGCTACCATGTGGGCATATGTGACATGCTCACAAGACAGATAGCCACTGGGGAAAGCAGGACATGCTGCTTCTAGCTGGTCTGTCCTGGAGGGCAGAGCCTGTGCTTTTGGCTCCATTTCAGAGCAGAAAAAGGCAGCACCATGAGCAGATGCAGCTTAGTTCCTGCCTTTCAGGTTTGTTTTCCCAGGTTGGACACTGCAGTGAGAGCCCATGCTTAGGGGAAAATGCCTTTGGAATCAAAAAGGATGAAAGGAAGAAAAATGCCTGGCTGCCACCCCAAGTGCTGCACCCTGCCCAGCCCCAGCTGCCTTGGAATGGGGCAGGGTGGCTGGGATGTAATCACCTGGGCAGAGATATGAGGTATGCAGGCCTACGTGCACGGGCACACGCACCACCGAGGCTGGGAGGAACTCTGTTTAGTGAGTGTCCATCTGATAACGACCTGAATCCTTAAGATGCCAGCCGCCTGCCAAGCTGGACGTGTCTGTACGGTGCCATGCGGAGGTCCAGGAGACAGAACAAAGGGTCTGATACTGACTTGGCTCTATGTTAGCGTGTCATCCTTGCTGAACCAAGTCAGGGGCCAGCTGGCACAGAGACTGTCTTTAGGAAACCTAGAGACTAGAACGGAGACTGGCAAATTCTAAAGGGACTCTCTGATGGTAGATTCCTGTCAGTGGTCCAACCTAGGCTGTCTCATTAGGGTTTGGCACTTAGGCTCCTGCCTTCCTTAGCCTGTTATTTTCTGTGCCTCCCGCTGTCTCAAGCCCAGCTAGTGCCAGCTCTCTTTGTGCCCTTTTCTTTAGGGGAACACCACCCCTGAAGGCCTGGAATCTTCCCTGTCCCCATTTTACCAAGAGATATGATGCTAATTATGGCTAACGTGCATTTAGTGTACTTATGTTGGCCACTTACTGCTCCAAAGAGCTTTCTTTACTCACCGCACCAACCTTAGGAGGTGTGTACAATTACTTGCCCATTCAACAGATGAGTAAACTAAGATTCGGAGATGATAAGTAACTTACTGAACGGTACATAGCTTGTGAAGTGGCAGATCCAGGAAGCAAATCCAGGCCATCTAGATCCAGTGTCAGTGTCCCCAGCCCTTATGCTACACTTTCCTGAATGTAATTCATGACCAAATTCTTACTGATTTAATATTTTTCAAAGCATCAGATTTCCAACCCTGCGTTTCCAGAGTGAATGGCATTCAGGTGCAGAGCTAGGATTTTATAGCTTCCTATTTCATGTATATGAAATTAGAAAATGTTTATAAATCAGGAAAAGCTAGAAAGGGAAGCTGAAACTCTCCGATATGAGTGTTTGCCTTAAGACTGAGAACTGATCGTTTTTAGCCAAATGGGTACTTAGGCCAAATATCCCTCTTGGTACAAGCAATGCCTTGGAGTTTCTGGCTTAACAGGGACTTGTAGCTTAGCCTAGCTGGGTATATGGTTAGGAAAAGCAGCTACTCTCTTCTGGTTTGTTGATAGGACTGTCTCCCTCCTGGCAGAGAGAAATTGCACCCTTCCAAATCTAAGAGCTGTGTCCACATTAATGAGTCAGCCTCAGGAACAGGGAATTCCTTCCAGCCATGAAAACAATGAAAGCATTCAGTATTACTGCCTGTTTACTCAGCTAGGAACTTTGTCATTTAATACTCATAAAAAAATAGGATTTAATCATTATTTTCCCTATCTTGTAGGTGACAATACTGAGCCTCGGAGATCTTATGTATTTGCCAAAGGCAAATCCTGATAAATCCAGGACTCAAACCGCACCTGAATCCAAAAGAAAGAAAAACTCAGAGCCAGTCCTAGTCCAAATTTTTCAGAAGGCTTTCTGGCTGTCTGGGCCAACAACTGCCCTGTATTTTGCAGGAACTATATTACTTGTAATCTGCCACAGTCTGCTTACCATTGTTTCATATTGGGCCACCCTTGTTTGCTGATCAGATTATAAATCTGGGGTAGCAGTAAGAGTGGGCTGAGTTTTATTTCAGGATGTCTCTGAATATTTGGGGGCAGGCAAACTGGGAGACCTGAAGACTGCAGACCATAGCCTGTTCTCCCTAGTTGGGGTATCAGTCACTTCATTCCTAGAAAGTGCCAGCTTGGCTTTATGAGTTCTTAACATTACTTGGGAATGGCTTCCCTGACACTCTTGTCCTATTTTGTCAACGTCATTTCAACTACCTGCAACTAGGTCCCCACCACCACCCCGCAAAGTAAGTAATTCTAACTCTATTGTCTAAACTCCATTGTGCGTTTAACACAAGAGAAAAGCAACTTAGTTTTCAATCCAGCTTCTGCTTTATGACAGCCCACTATGCTGCAGGCCTTTCCTCCTGCATGGTGCCAATCAGCATGGGACTCCTCCTGAAGCCCAGACTCTTCAGACTAGAATTAATGCCACGTAGCAGGCACACTCAGATATGCATGTGTCACCATCCAAGTCAAAGCTAAGATCTATGATAGGAGAATTTATAATGCAGAAAGCACACTCTAATTTAAGAAAAAAGAAACAGGACTGGGTGTTTCCTTTCTTTCCCAAAGCAAAGACATTAAAAATTGTCTCATATGAAAGAGCCTGAACCCACCCAACCTGATTCTCTCCTCTCAGTCACCCAGTACATCAAGTAAGTTGACGTCAACAAGAGCGTCCAGACATACTGAGTCATGTGTGAAAGTCATCAGGAAGGTGTCATCTTTTTCTACCACCCTCCAGAATATGCAGCTGGATGCTCCAAAGGCAAGCAGGGCAACACGATGCTCCTTGTCTCCTAGGAACCCGAGCATCACTTCACTCCATGATTTACTACAAAAACAGAGACGGGACCAGCAGAGGCGGCTGTGAGATAAGATGGCAAAGTCTTCCTGCTGTCTCTCAGCTGCCTGGATTGCTCTATTTTAAAATAGACACTGAGGCCATCTTGTACTCAGCCCCCTTCTAATCCCACCTCTTTTCATTAACCCTTATCTGACTAGTGTGCCGTTCCCTCCATGTTTTCTAAAGGGACGGTTCCTCTGGGTGTGACTCCACAGGAATGTGTCAGTGTATACAGTCACGTGTTACAGAGT
Source organism: Heterocephalus glaber (assembly GCF_000247695.1). Next base: position 2,722,058 of record NW_004624838.1, on the reverse strand, counting down.
GGTGATTATCACCCTTTCTCCTCTTCCTGGATTATATGCACATCTTAAATGTAAGTGACTCTCTTAAGTGGGACTCAGTTCCAGACCACAGACACTCCTCAGTTTATGATGGGGTTACTCCTTGATAAGCCCATAGTAAGAGGAAACTATTGTTAAATCCAAAAATGCCTTTAATTCACCTAACCCACTGAGTATCACAGCTTAGCAACACAATGTGCCAGAGTCTCTCTCGTTCCACCTTGTGACCACATGGATGACTGGGAGCCATGGCTCAGTGCTGTTGCCCAGCCACTGCTAGCCTAGGAAAGATCAAAACTGGAAGTACAATTTCTACTGAATGCACATGGCTTTTGTACCAACATAAAGTCAAAATACCATAAATTGAACCCTCATAAGTTGAAGTCTGTGTATAGTGAGGTTTGTGAGCTGTGGTTGCCCTCAAATCCTTATTTCTCCACCTGCTCCTCAGGTCCGTCATGAAGGACACTTTCTCTAGTCAGGAGTGCTAGGTGATAACCACAAGGGTCTCCTGCCTCTCCTCTTATTTCCAGTCCCTCCGGCAATCTCGGCTCATGATCATTGGTCCAGCATGTCTCCAGGGATGTGAGTACCCTTGGGTGAAAAGGAAAAGAACCAGAGACAAAGATGAGCCCCTCTGTGCCCTTCTCCCCCCTGCCACACACCCCCTCTTTCCGTGGGTTCACCCATTGTCTCTGTCAGAAGGAAGATGCCCAGAACTGCCTTTCCCAGGCCACAGAACTGCCTCTGTATCTGTCAAACATCATCCTGTAGTAAAGGACCACAGATATCTGTACTAACTTCTAGTCCATTATAAACTATAAATTTTGTAAAATAAATAAAATTAATTATTCAAAACAATTTAAAATAAAAAGCACAAAATATATATTACTAATTTTTATTATCTTCAATAATAATAAAATTATTCTGTCATATTACTGTAAAAGTTTCTAAACAATAGTTCTCCATTTCTTACCTCATTCACAGGCTAGCACAGATTTGAGAAGCTTGGGGTCTTACAGTCGGAATGTGTTGTCTCTGCAAGATGGGAGAATAAGTGACATCTCAGATGGTCAGTGCTGCCTGACATCTGCAGTTTCTAGGGTCTCAGCACTGATTATTTCTCTAGAAACATTTCAAAGACACTAACATGGTCATTAACATGATGCTGATTTCAGGAGGACAGGATTTGTTGGCATTTTTTTACTGCTCATCTGGAGTTGCCTAGCTCTAAATCATCTTAAAAAGTAATGAAAGAAAGGAAGAGACAAACACTGGTAGGTCACTCACCACCTCAGGGCTTCCTGGGTGGACCAATGGGCATTTTGGAAAGCATCCTGGAAACATGTCAAAGGTCTAAAAATTGTTATCATTGGGGCTGGTGAGTCATGGCCTAGGTTGGCAATGATCAAGTGCCATTACACAATCAGCTGCTGCATGTCTGTGAAAGGGAGCATGCCCTAAATGGCTATAAAATGGGAAAAGGAGGTAAGTTTGTCTGAAGCACTGAAGAGGACCTGAAATTTAAGCTGGGCAAGAACTGTGGTCCAGTTAAAATACCTCCTGTGCTCCCAGAGGAAGCAAAGAAATCTCAGTATCTACTATAACAAAGGACCTATTGCACTTAGGAACAAAATTGAGATTGACTATCCGATAGCAAGGAGAAGCTGGGAAATGAGGTAGGACATAGAGACTAGGGGACAGGGGTCTACTATATGAGCTGAGTACAGGAGTCTACTCTCTGCATCCTCCTGCCACCACCATTACCAAACTGATATGTTGAAGCCTAAATCCCCAATGTGATGGCATTTGGAGGCAGGGCCTTTGGGAGCTATTAGATCATAAAGGTGGAGTTCTCATGAATGGGATTAATGCCCTTTCTTAAGTAAAAACATAAGGCTGAGAGTGAAACTTAGTGAGAGAAAACTTGCTAGCATGACTAAGGCCCTGCAATCTCTGGTGAGGGAGGAGGGGCAAACACGAGGCGGGGGCGGGGGGGGGAGAGGGAGAGGGAGAAGGAGAGTCTTTCTGTTGGCTCTCTGTCATGTGATGATACAAGAATATGGCTGTCTGTACCCAAGGAAGGGTGCCTGTCCTTACTAGACAGTGGATCTGCTGGTACCTCATCTTGGATTTCCAGGCCCCAGAACCGTAGGAAATAGATCTCTATTAAGTCACCCAGTCTATGGTACTTTGTTACAATAGCCCAAACTGACTAAGACAGACTCCATTTTGGAGAAGTGATTTTTAAAACAGCTTTATCAGTATATAATTAACATCCAATATAGTTGGGTTTTGGACCAACCAGGTATGGACTGAAAATATTCAGGAAAAAAGGTGTACAGACTTTTTTCTTGTCATTATTTCCTAAACTATACAGTGTGACAACTATTTACATAGGTATCATAGAGATGATTTAAGGTACACTAGGACATGTACATGCTATATACCAATATTATGCCATTTTACATATGGGACTAGAGCAACCACAGATTTTGATTCCCTCAGAGATCCTAAAAGAAATCCCTCAAGGATACCAGGGGACAATTACAATTCGATGATCTTTTACATGCACATAACCTGTGAAAACCACTACCAGAGTTACTACAGGGAGTGTATTTATCACCACCAAAAGTTTTCTAATGCCCTTTGTCATCCCTGCCTCCTACCTCTTTCCACCCCAACCCCAGGCAACCACTGACTTCCTATCTCTCGCTGTAGGTCCATAAATGACAGTATATATAGTATTTGGGGAAGGGGATGTGGCTCTTTTTACCCAACATAATTAAGATTCACCTATGTTGTACAATGTATCAATCATTCATTCTTTTTTATTCCTGAGTAGTCTTCCACCTAGAAGCAATTTTACATCTCAAGCGATGTTACCCTGAATCTAAGATTTTGAGGTGGTAAGGGGTTATGAAGATTTGGGTTTTTCCTCAGAGCAGAGGTTGCTATCCAACTTGGGAAATAAATATATTTTACCTCAAAATTAAAAACAACAACAGAACCCCCAACAATTTAATATTCTAAAATGATAAAAAGAATTTTGCAATACCCAGGGACTTTGGGCTGTGAAGATATAGATCTTTTGCAAATGGAAAGAGGCCCTAGAGATGAAAGGACGGGAGAAAAAGGAGAGGGGAAAGGGACATACAGGGTGCTGTGTACACGTGCTACCTCCCCACAATGAAGGTAATCATTATGTAATGTGCACACGTACTCATAAAAATAAAGCTTTAAACCAGGACTGGGAGTCCCATTTGACCCCGCTATTCCACTGCTGGGGATCTTCCCCAAAGAATTAAAAGAATCACACCACAGTGATATATGTGCACCCATGTTCATAGCCACATAATTTGTAATAGCTAAAACTTGGAAACAGCCCAGATGCCCATCAACTGGAGACTGGATAAAGAAAATGTGGTTTTTTATATAAAATGGAGTACTACTCAGCCATAAAAATGAGAAATTAGAGACATTTATAGGTAAGTGGATGCACATTGAGGCGATACTCTTAAGTGAAATAAATAGGACACACATGTGTAAATACCAAATAGTTTCTCTGGTGTGAGAAACTGAAAGTGTAAATAAGGACTAAAACGTATAATAGATAATGTAAAATAGGAAGAAAAGGGGCAAAGGGGAAGGAAGTGGGAGGGCTAGGGGAAAGGATAGAAGGGAACGGGATTAATATGAGAAAATGGAAAAAAAGGACCAAAATCTTTGTAAATTGGGAAGAATGGAGGGGTTGAAGAGAGGGCTGGGCAAGGGTGAAAAATAAGAACCAAGAGAGACTATGTAAAGGTGCAAATTTCCAATGATGAATGTCATTATATTGTATACCTAAAATGTACCAATGATTAGAATGAATCATCGATAATGCAAAATAAGAAGAAAAGGTCCAAAGGGGTAGGGGTAGTGGGAGGGGCAGGGGAAAGGAAAGAAGGGAAAGGAAAAATGATGAGAAATGGAAAAAATGGAAATAAAGTCTTTGTATATAGGGAAGGGTGGAGGGGGTGAAGGATGGGCTAGGAATGGGGGAAAAAAAAAAGAACCAAGATGCATCATGTAAAGGTACAAGTTCCCAAAGAGAAATGTAAATGTGTTGTATACCTAAAATGTACCAATAAAAGAATTTAAGAAAAAGAAAATAAAGCTTTAAAAAAGAGTAAGGGGAAAGAAACCTGAGAAACCAGGGACCATCATTCCAACCAAGTCAATTCTCAGCCAATCTGGACTCTCAATTCACTACTTTGTTTCTTCACTTATGGTAGAAAATGCACTGAAAAGAATGTTTCCACATCAGTTAGCATTTTGCTTTTGGCATCAATAAAAATGAAGACTATTATACAAAGAAAACTAGAGTTAACTATTCAGTCATTCATTCATGCACCACACATGCATGGGTGTCTCCCATAAGCCAGGCAACAAACTGAGGATACAGAAGCACATCCTAGACTGTAAGAAGCCTTGGTTCCTGAAGTGTGCAGGGGCCACAGCTAGGTAGTTTTACAGCAGCTTGTTTCACAATAAACAGATCAAAGGGGTGGCAAATAGGTCAAGGCAGTGGTTGGGGCCTCGCTGTTAGCATTACAGAAACAAAGACAAGACTGAATGTGGCTCTGATGCAGAGGCAGGGTTCTGGTACACAGATTATCAGAAAGCACGGTGCCTTTCTGACGGGAACTGAGCATCACCCAAAACTCTCATTATAGGACAGTGGAGAAGACTTAAAGATGTAAGGGATTTATGGAACATATCTCGTTTCCAAAACAAGATGGAGTACACATTGTTATTTGTTCCACTAAAAAGCATTTTTCTAAGTAGGTGACAGTGGTCCAGTAAAAGAAAGTTCTTATAAAAAAGCAGAGCAATATTTGTTCTCAATTCTGTCACAAAGTTTTACTAAAAGAGCACAAGTGGAAAACAGCAGCATATAGACTTAAATGAGTAATATGAAGATTATAATTTTTTAAGAATCCAAACTATTCTTTAGAAAGGAGCTCTAGTGGGAAGATGTCCAAAGAAAACATACCATAAAAATTAAAAAACTTCTGTTTGTATTTCTTCAAATTTTCTTTAGTATTTTACTGTTGTGTTTGTGAAGTATTATTTTGAAACACACTCTTCACGCGAAGCCATGGACTCTGGGCAGAAGGAGACCACAGTTAACTGTCTGAGCATGGTACTGTGGCAGGCTGCAGGGAAACAAGTGGCAAAGGAAAGCCGAGACCTTGCAGAGGTGTGAGGCAGGCTGAGGGTGCACAAGGAACAGAGAATAAAGAAGAGGTGCAGAGGAGAGGGGAATTGGGGCCCAGCTGGAGGGCAGCCAAAGGCATGTGTGTGTATAGAGACAGTCCAGAGGAGCCAGAACCTGGACGGGCAGCCATGAGACAGTAATTTCTTTAGGCCTCAGGATCCTGTCTGACAAATGGAAAAACAAAACTAGATGATCTCTTAGGTCCTTTCTTAAATCTAAACATGTAGGAATCTAAATATAGAATTCATTTCAACATATATCCAGTGAAGACTTTGGCTATGTTTAAAGTACTGTGGGTCAGTAGTCACAAACATCTCTTATTTAGCTCGCATCGATCAAAGCAATTGAATACCTGTTACCAAATATACAGTAATGTATATTTCCTAAGACATGCAAAAGTAGCTCCAGTTTACAGCAAGGGCTGAGAGAGCAAATACCTCTATAATAATGTTCCAATCCATTCTGCTGAGGGACATTGGAAAAGGGATTTTGTGAGGGGGTCACACAATGGACACTGACCCATACCTCAGAGGGGAGATCCCCAGGCATGGAGAAAAGACCTGACTTAATGGTCATCACTGCTGGAAGGGTTATTACCATCTCATTCCCAGAACAGTCTCCAGTTACCACAGTTGACTGAACCTAGTAGTAAGCTGCTGTCTCTTGGTGAGAAATGAGGAAATCTCACAGCAGGTGAGGCAGGAAGCTGAGGGAAGATCAGAAAGAAAAACAAAAGGGTTTCCTTTGATGAGTCAGTATCCTTATGGGAAGTCATCATAGAAGCTACCAGCACCTGTCCCAGGCTTGTACTTTGTCCTGAAAGATATGGGGCAAATGGAGTTCAAGCCACAACTGACCACCCACAGTTCACGTGCCAGGCAGAGGTCTGAAAAGAACCAGGTGTGGCCAAGCATACATGACAATTTGTACATCACTGGCCACTCTTCAGGTTCACCTTTAGGTAGGCTGAACATGCTCAACTACCAAACTCTCCTTTTCTTTAAAGGGAGTGAATTGTATCCATTTGTTTCTTGTGGTAGCCACAGCTTTCATTTTCAGGTAAAGTTTCTAAGTGTAAAAAGCTTATTGAATCAGGGGTGGGGTGGCGCAAATTTGACGCTAAGTCTGAGTCTACAAAGCAAAAATGAGAATTGTTGGACCCCGTGTGAAACAAACTCCTTCTGTTGGTTTATGTTGATCAGGAAACAAAACCAACATTTCTTTCTTTTTTTTAATGAACTTTGTTTTAATCTCATTCCCCCCCTTACACCCTCTCCCCTCCCTATGAACAAAAGCTTTGTTTCCATTTTTTTCTTTCTATTTTTACTTTTGTTGTTGCTGTCCCTTCCTTCCTTTCTCCCTTCCTCCTCCCTTGTTCCCCTTTCCATTTGAACATTTTCTTCCCATTTCCCAATATTTACTATACATTTCAGTTCTTATTTCCACTCTTGGCTTTTCACACCAAAGAAACAATGCAGTATTTAAATGCATTTGTGTCTGATTTATTTCACTTAAGAGTATGGTCTCAAGGTCCATCCATTTAGCCATCAATGTCTGAAGCTCATCCTTCTTTATGGCAGAGCAGACTCCATTGTATAAAAAAACACATCTTCTTTATCCACTTATAATTGACAAGTATTTGGGCTGTTTCCAAGATTTAGCTATTATAAACTGTGCCACTATAAACATGGGTGTGCATATATCACTGTGGTATTATGACACTTTTAATTCTTTCTGGAAGATACCAAGAAGGGGAATATCTTGGTCAAATAGAACCTCTAGTTTTAGTTTTCTGAGAAATCTTCACACAGATTTCCACAGTGGTTGCACCAGTCTACACTCCCACCAACAGTGGAGAAGAGTTCCTTCTTCCCCACAGTACCTCTAGCATTGGTTATTGGTTGATTTCTTGATAGCAGCCATTCTTTCTGGAGTGAGATGGGATCTCAGTGTTGTTTTGATTTGCATTAAATGAATGACCAGTGATTTTGAACATTTTTCATATATTTATTTGCCATTTCTAATTTTCATCTGAGAAGTGTCTTCATTTCAGATTCTGATTTTTGGATTGGGTCTTTAAATTTGGAGGGGGTCTGATTTTTTTTTTTTTTTTGAGTTCTTTATATATGCTAGATAATAGTCCTTTATCTGATGAATAGCTGGTAATTTTTTTCCCAGGATGTGGGCTGTCTTTTCACTCTGTTGGTGGTTTCTCTTGCTGTGCAAAAGCTTTTTAATAAGATGAGGTCCCAGTTGTTGATTCTTTGTAGTATTTCCCATGCTGTCTGGGTTTTGTTCATGAAGTCTTGCCCTACTCCTATGTCCTCAAGCGTTCTACCTATTCTATACCTAGTAGGCGCTGATGATCTGTTCCAGCAGATTTAGTGTTTCTGTTTTAATATTTAGATCTTTGATCCATTTCAATTTTAGGTTAGTGCATGGTGAAAGATATGGGTCTAGTTTCAATCTTCAGCATGTGGAAAGCTAGTTTTACTAGCACCATTTATTAAAGAGGCTATTGTTCTTCTGGTGAAGGTGTTTGGCTCCTTTGTCAAAGATTAGGTGGCTGAGTATATCTGGAGTTGTTTCTGCATCTTCTAGTCTGTTACACTGATCCTCAGGTCTGTACTTTTGCAAGTACCATGTTGTTTTTATCACAGTAGCTTTGTAGTATAATTTGAAGTAAGGGATTGTGATACTCCCTGCCTTGCTTTTGTTGCCCAGAATTGCCTTTGCTCTTCTGTTCCAAATGAATTTTAGGATTGTTTTTTCCAATTCTGTGAGATATGCTGTTGGAATTTTGATTGGGATTGCATTAAATCTGTATAACAATTTTAGAAGTATGGCCATTTTCACTATTTTGGTTCTTCCTATCCAAGAAGAAGGGATATCTTTCCACTTTCTGATATCCTCTTCAATCTCCTTTTTCAGAGTACTGTATTTTTCAATGCAGAGGTCTTTTACTTCCTTCATTAGATTGATTCCTAGGTATTTCTTTTTCTTGGATGCTATTGTGAAAAGGATTGCTTCTCTAATTTCTCTCTCCATGAGTTTGTTATTTGTGTATAGGAAGACTATTGATTTTTGAGTGCTGACTTTGTATCCAGCTATGCCACTGAATTTGGTTATCAAATCTAGAAGTCTTTTCATGGAGTTTTTGGGGTCTTCTATGTAGAGTATCATGTCAGCCACAAATAATGATAGTTTAACTTCTTCCTTTCCTGTCCTTATTCCTTTTATTTCTTTCTCTTGTCTAATTGCTCTCACTAGTGTTTCTAGAACTATATTGAACAAGAGTGGTGACAGTGGACACCCTTGTCTTGTTCTTGATTTTAGAGTGAAAACTTTTAGTTTTTGTCCATCTAGTATGATGTTGGCTGTTGGTTTGTCATAGATGGCTTGTATCAGATTGGGATAAAGACCATCTATACCAATTTTCTATAGTGTATTTATCATGAATGGGTGTTGGACCTTGTCAAATGCTTTTTCTGCCTCTATTGAAAGGATCATATAGTTTTTGTCCTTGGCTTTGTTAATATAGTGTATTACATTTATTGATTTGTGTATGTTGAATCATCCCTGTATCCCTGAGATGAATCCAACTTGGTCATGGCATATAATCTTCTTGATTATTTGCTGCATTCTGTTTGCTTGTATCTTATTGAGGATTTTTGCATCTATGTTCATTAGTGAGACTGGCCTGTAATCCTCCTTTTTGTTTGGATCCTTCTCTGGTTTTGGAATCAGGGTAATGCTTGATTCCAGGAATGAATTTGGGAGTATTACTTCCCTTTAAATTTCTTTAAAGAGTTTGAGAAGTAGCAGCATTAGGTCTTCTCTAAATTTCTTGTAGAATTCAGCAGTGAATCCATCAGGGCAAGGGCTTTTCTTGTTGGTAGGTTTTTAACTACATATTCAATTTCACTGGTTGATAATGGTTTATTTAGAATTTCTAAATCTTCTTGATTAAGTTTTGGTAATTCATATATATCTAGGAATCTGTCCATTTCTTCTGCATTTTCCATCTTATTAGAATATAGGTTCTCAAAGCAGGTATTGATGATATTCTGAATTTCTGCAGGGTCTGTTGTATTTTCACCCTTTTTATTCCTAATTGAATAGATTTGAGTCTTTTCTTTCCTTTTTATTTTTGATAAGATTAGTTAAGGGTTTATCAATTTTATTTAATCTTTCAAAGACCAACTCTGATTCATTGAGTCTTTGTATTATATTTTTAGTTTCTATTGCATTAATTTCTGCTCTGGTTTTTATAATTTCCTCCCTGGTACAAGCTTTGGGCTTGACTTGCTTTTATTTTTCTAGAAGCTTGAGGTTCAACATTAGGTTGTTTATTTGAGCCTGTCTGTTTTCCTAATATGAGTATTTGCTGCCATAAATTTTCCTCATAGGACTGCTTTCATTGCATCCCGTAAGTTCCAGTATGTTATATTGTCATTATCATTTAATTGTAGAAACTGATTTCTTCTTTAATTTCATCTGTAACCATTAGTTGTTCAGGAAGGTGTTATTTAATTTCCATTTGTTTATGAAGCTCTTCTGGTTTCTTTTGCCATTGATTTTCAATTTCATCGCACTATGGTCTGATAATATGCATGGAATAATTTCAGTTCCTTTGCATTTACTTAAGCATGTTATGAACTACTATGTGATATATTTTGGAGAATGTCCCATGTGCAGGTGAGAAAAATGTGTATTCTGATGTTGTGGGGTGGAACACTCTGTAGACATCTACTAGATCCATTTGTTCAAAAGATTGGCTCAGTTCTAATATTTCATTGTTTTTTTTTATCTAGTTGATCTGTCTATTTGTGACAGTGGGGTATTGAGGTCTCCCATTACAACTGTATTAGTGTTTATATGATTTATCATGTCTGCTAATATTTGTTGTATATAGTTGGGTGCACTGCTATTTGGTGCATATATATTTATGATTGTTATCTCTTCTTGAATTATTCCCTTTACAAGGATGTAGTGACCTTCTTTGTCTGTCTTAATCAGTCTTGGTTTGAAACCCACTTTGTCTGCAAACAGAATAGCTACTCCTGCTTTTTTCCAGGTTACTTTTGCATGGAATATTGCTTTCCTGACTTTCAGTCTATGAATTTGTTTTTGAATTAAAAGTGTTTCTTGTATGCAGCATATTGTTGGATCTTGCTTCTTGATCCATTCTGCCAGTCTGTTTCTTTTGGTTGGTGAATTAAGACAATTAACATTGATGGTTATAACTGGTATGTATTGTCTTATCTCTGTCATGTTATTTTCCTATTGTTGGCTTCAATCTTTCCTTTTCTGTTTAATTTCTTGTCTTGCCTGGTGAATTAATTCTTTTTGGGGTTCATGAAGTTGTAATCCTTGTCATCTCTTTCTACAATATTCTTCAGAACACTTTAGAGTGCTGGTTTGGTGGTCATGAATTTCTTCAGGTGTTCTTTGTCATGGAAGTATCTTATTTCTCCATCAATTTTGAAAGATAGTTTTCCAGGATACGTCAATCTGGGTTGGAGGTTGTATTCCTTTTGGGCTTGAAATACTTCACTCCAAGCTCTCCTTGACTTGAGAATTTGTATTGAGCAGTCTGCTGTGATTCTGATGGGCTTTCCTTTATAAGTGACTTGTTTCTTTTCTCTAACAGCTTTTAATATTCTGTCCTTGTGTTGAATTTCTGGAATTTTGACTATTATATGCCTTGGGGAAGACCAACATTTATTTCTTGCTCCCACTTAAGGGACATGGACAGCAAACTAGAGAAAGTAAATCATGACATAGAAAGACACAGGAGCCAGAACACAGAATCTGACCAAGGAGAGATGTGCAGGGCATTTCCAAGGTGGTGGCAAAGAAGACACATAGCAGCCAAGGAACTACCAGTCCTAATAGGGGCAGTCAAACAGGGACCTCAGGAAGGCTGTCTAGAAAAAATAGGAAATAATGTTTTCTCATAGATCAGGATATGATTCAGTTTTGTCAGGGAGCCCTGTAGAGAAAAGTACCCAGCTAAGACAATTAAAACAAAAATAAACCAATTATTAACTCCAATAGTGCTGTGGTTTAAATATGGTTTGTTTCCACCAAAACTCATGTTGGAGCTTGGTCCCTGGTGTAACAGTATTGAGAGGTGGTTGGCCCTTTAAGAAGTGATCAGATCTTTATCAGAGATTAATGTCTTTCTCAAGAGACTGAATTAGTTCTTGCACAAGTGGATTGTTATAAAACAGGAGAGCTCTTTCTTCCTCCTTTTCTCCTTGTAAACTTTGGCTTTCCCTTCTGCTTTTCTGCTGCATATGGAGCAGCAGCATAAGGCCCTCACCAGAAGCCAACAAGATTCTAGCAGCATGCTCTTAATCATGAGTCAAAATAAAGCTTTTTTCTTTATAAATTATCCAGGCTTGGGTGTTAAGATTATAGAAAACTAAATACAATAAGAGCTAAAGAGTTAAAATTTTTAAAAATTACATATTTATGAACACTGAAATATTTGTTTACATTATAAAATAGTGCTATAGCCATATTTGGAGAAAGAGAGAAAGGGAAGAGTAAGGAAAAATAGGAGACACAGTGTAAAAAAACTCCATAGCAGGAACTCAAAGCATGATATCCAAACCTGCAAAACCAAGAAATAACAGCACAAGCATATTGTCTAAGAAGTTTTATGATTCAAGCCTAGAGGTATGTGCCTGTAAGGCCAACTTCTCTGGAGGCTAAGGCAGAAGGATTACTTGAGGCCAGGAGTTCAGGGCCATACTAGGCAAGGTAGCAAGGTCCTGTCTCTTAAGAAAGAAAAGGAAAAATAAGACTTTCAGGATTTGGAAGTAGTTGCCTCAGAGGTGAAAAACCAGGTGTGGGGATGACCAATGTTTCTTGGTGTAAGATTTCTAGTACTTTTTTGAGTTTTCTCATATATATTTTCATTTCCCTCCTCTTTGGACCAGTGCAAGAAAGAAATAAAAAAAAATGTTACCAACATTATGGGTAGTACAAGACCACATTTATAATTACATCTATGGTATACATTTTAAAATGACATATATCAAGGTGTTAACAATGATTATGTATAAGAGGTAGAATTATAATTTTTTCTATAGTTTTGGATATGGTTTGACTATGTTCCCCAAGGCTTCATGTGTTTGAGGCTTGGTCTTTATGTGGTGATGTTGGGAGGTGGTATGAACCTTTAAGTAGTGGGACCTAGTGGAAGGTTATTAGGTTATTGGGGGCACTGTCCCTAGAAGGGATTAAGGAAATTCTTGTGACACCAAGTTGTTATAAGAATGAATCTGACTCCTGGATCCCTTCCTGGCTTCCTGTACTGAGATGAGATCTCTTTCTCCCACAAGCACTCCCACTGTTATACCATCTCTCATGAGGTCCTCACCAGAGGAGAGAAGCAAGTCCATGTTCATGGACCTTTAGAACTATGAGCCAAAGTAAAATTCTTCATAAACTCAGCCTGCCTTAGGTATTTAGTTACTGAAAATGGACTAATATATATGTACATTTTATTCTATTTTTAATAAATTATGTTTAACAGGGAACATATATTGTTTCTATAAAAAAATTTATACAGCATTTAAAAGTAGGAAAAAGAAGAATAATAAAACAATCAACAGTGCATCTGAATCCAGAAATTAGGCCCTGCCATTTTCTCCTTCTTCTCTTCTTGTTAAGGCACATTTTTATCCTTTTGACACTCTGGATGGGATCTTCAATTTTAAAATGAGCAAATTGGTATCTCTTCTCCTGCTTTTGATAGGTTACTGAAATAGTTGTACAACCTGTCCAGATGTGAAGCACTGTATTAAATATTCTAGATGTGGTAAGAGGCATGAGAAGAACCTGTGGAATCAAAGTCTCTGGACTTCCCACCCCTTCCATGATGTCCCTGCCCTCCCTCCCTAGGGATGTGTGTTCACTAGTGGATCTCCCTCAGCCACCTCAGGGAATTCCCACTAAAGCTCTTTCCTGTGCCAGCTGGCCAGACAATGAAATTCAAAGACCTTTCCCTGTTTCTTTATCTTCAGGGGAAGGCTTGCTGAATCAGGCACTTCCACCTACCTTATTCAGAAACCTTTCAACTACCAGCTACAGTGATTTGCCCTTACTCTCACCTGGCCTATCTCTGGGGGTATGTGACCACATTAAACTTTTACACAAGGCCTTTCAGAATCTCAAAGTTATGATCCTCCTAAAACATCTACAAGGATAAGAGGCCTTAGTGCTAGGGATAATCCCCTTACAACCAGGTTGCTCCAAAAGAGCCAGGATTCAGGCCCAGAGTCCAGGAGAGACTTGAAAGTCTACAGAGAGGAAGTGAGGGTATTTAAAAATTAATCACTTTTCATCCAAAGCTTTGGAAGTCAGGCAGTGCCCCTCTAGCCAAATTGTAAAACTGGAGCCACCCACCCATGCTCTGACTTGATCTTTACCATCAAAGCCATTTGCTCTTCATTTGAAACAAAAGAAGCATTATTTTGAAAATCCCTGAACTAGGAGTTGTTGGAGGACCAGTCTCCAGTTTCATCTCTGACTCAGTAGCCATGCAGTCTCAGCAAACCACTTTACCTCTTTGAGGCTGTTTCCTTGCCTATAGATGGAGATGATAACCATGCTGATTTCATACTGAAGTAATATTCCTCTCCTACAAGTGTGCTCTTAACTTCTGCCATCTTTGGTTCTTCTGATATTTTCTAGTATCACGCCATTCTGTCATCTATTCTTGCTTTTTGCTTCTTCTACTGTCTTTGTGGCTCTCAGTTCTTTTGCCCAATTTCTAGGGCAGAGGATCAACATGCCCATGAGGAAAATGACAGTGGAGCTGCTTCTGCCTTCTCAGTTCCCAAACTCTTCCTTCATGGGCACCCACCTGATCGAGCCAGGAGCAAGGAGTGAGCTTCCTAGAAACTCTGGCCACTACTAAACATGAAAAGACAGGACGCCCACGATTGTCCAAGGGCCCTTTACAGAAAAACAGGATTTGGGGGGCATAGTCTCAGGGACTCCTTTCACTCAGAAGAGATTACTCAGAACTACTTTGACTCTTAAAGATTAACCTTCAATCTGTTAAGTAACATTTAAAACTTTAGGTAATCCTTAGGCTTTTAAGCTCAATGTAGAGATATTATCATTCTTTATAAATAAAGCAAGTGTTAAAAATCACTTCTAAGGAGTCTTAATTAACATTTTATCTCTTTTATAAATTAGTTATGAAACTCATTCAAATAATTTAAATAATGTTTATATATTTAACATTGTATTTCTCTTATGTCAATTGTCTAAAAGCTTCTTATAATTCTAATAAATTAAAGTTTAAAATATGAAAATCTTAAATTCTCTCAACTATTCTGATACTGATCACAATTTTATTTTTTTAAATTTTTTTATTTTGCAAAAGGAAGTAGTATTTTATTTATCCTAAGAAAAACCTCCTTTTTTTGAATTAATTTCATTAGTACCTTTTAGGTATACAACATAATGACATTCATCATTGGAAATTTGTAACTTTACATAATCTGTCTTGGTTCTTATTTTTCCCCCTTCTCCTGTCCTCCCTTCAACCCCTCCACCCCTCCCTATTTACAAAGATTTTGTTTCCATTTTTTCATTTTCTCATATTAATTCCATTCCCTTTTTTTCTTTCTCCTACCCCTCCCAATTCCCCCTCCCCTTTAGTCCTTTTCTTCCTATTTCACGTTATCTATTATACCTTTTAGTCTTTATTTACACTTTCAGTTTCTCACACCAGAAAAACTATTCAGTATTTACACGTGTGTCCTATTTATTTCACTTAAGAGTAACGCCTCAGTGTGCATCCATTTAGCAATAAATGTCTCTAATTTCTCATTTTTGATGGCTGAATAGTACTCCATTTTAGAAAAGAACCACATTTTCTTTATCCAGTCTCCAGTTGATGGGCATTTGGGCTGTTTCCAAGTTTCAGCTATTATAAACTGTGCTGCTATGAACATGGGTACACATATATCACTGTGGTAGGATTCTTTTAATTCTTTGGGGAAGATACCCAGCAAGGGAATAGCTGGGTCAAATGGGACTTCCAGTCCTAGTTCTTTGAGGGAGCTCCATATTGATTTCCACAGTGGTTGCACCAGTCTACACTCCCACCAGCAGTGGAGCAGGGTTCCTCTTTCCCCACAGACCCACCAGCATGTTATTCGTTGATTTCATGACAGCAGTCATTCTTTCTGGTGAGGTGGAACCTCAGCCATGTTTTCATTTGCATCTCTCGAATGACCAGTGATGTTGAACATTTTTTCATATGCTTTTTTGCTATTTCTACTTCTTTGTCTGAGAAATGTCTATTCATTTCAGTGCCCATTTGTGGATTGGGTCTTTAAATTTGGGAGGTCTGATTTTTTTAAGTTCTTTATAGATTCTAGATAGTAGACCTTTGTCTGAGGAACAGCTGGTAACAATTTTTTCTCACATTGTGGGTTGTCTCTTCACACTGCTGGTGGTTTCTCTTGCTGTGCAGAAGCTTTTTAATAAGAAGAGATCCCCCTTGTTGATTATCTGTGCTAGTTCATGTGCAACTGAGGTTTTGTTCATGAAATCTTTTCCTATGCCAATGTCTTCAAGAGTTCTACCTAACCACTCTTCCAGCTGGTTTAGTGTTTCTGTTTTAATATTTAGATATTTAATCCATTTAGATTTTAGTTTAGTGCATGGTGGGACATGTAGGTCTAGTTTTAATCTTTGACAAATTGAAACCCAATTTTTCCAGGACCATTTATTTAAGAGGCTATCTTTCCTCCAGTGAGGGTATTTGGCTCCTTTGTCAAAGATGAGGTGGCTGAGTGTGTCTAGAGTTGTTTCTGCATCATCTAATCCGTTCCACTGGTCTTCGGGTCTGTTTGTCAGTACCATGCTGTTTTTATCACAGTAGCTTTGTAGTGTAGTTTTATGTTGGTGATTATGATACCCCCTACCTTGTCTTGTTGCCTAGAATTGCTTTTGCTATTCTATGTCTCTTCTTGTTCCAAATGCATTTTAGAATCTCTGAATTTAAAATCAGAAAACTAAATTGATTTCTTACTTATATATGTTAAATTGGCATCAAAAAGATGATCATTACTCTAATGGGTCAGTTTTCTTTAAATATTACAAATGTTTAAAACACCAAACGTGTACAAATTAACAAAAAGCATGAGTTTGATTCTCTTAAATATTTCTACATGGATGTCTAAATCTTCACAGGATTAAAAAATGTTTACTAAGGAAATAATGATGTCACCTTAAGTTGTTCTGGGTTACCCTCTGGGGCACCTGGAGGTTTTCATGGCAGATGGATTAGGTTTGCTAATGATCTCCATCCCACTAGGCCTGTTTCGAAGGTGCCTTTTTAATAACCTATCCCCCATAGACTCAGATAACTTCTTAGCTGACACTTTTTTCTCCTCCTTTACTATTTGATTAGTTTTAACTAATGTATCTGCTCTTTCATTCTATTTTGAATCTTTCCTTATAGTTTTGCCTAAATTTTCCCATTTCTAAGTTTATGCCACTGGTGGATAGAAGAAAATAGGGAGAGAAGATACGGTAGGCATAGAGTATTTGAATTTCTGTATATCTTTCCCTATGGTACCACTGGGGGAATAAAAAAGACCAAGCAAAGAATGAGACAGCATAGAAGAAATATAAATAGGTCGAAAGCAGACAAGGAAAATCATAATTTAAAAAACTGTAGTTTTAAGAAAAACTGCAGCTTCAGGATACAAAAGTTACTCAAGTCTTTTTTCCTTCCAGGAATCTCACATGCACACACAGGCAAAATCCTAAGGGTCTTAAAGACACAATAAACCTGTAAATTGGTCTCTGGGCCTTGCTTTTCACCTGTAAAAAGGACTTTTCACCTCTGAATGAGCCAACCCCTTTCACCTATAAAATAAGGCTTTTACCTATAAATTGAACCAGAGCTTTTAATAGATTCACAAATTCTACCCTAACCCCAAGACCACATAAATATACCTAGCTCCAGACTTGAATGAGTCCCACGTTCTAAACACCTGCACTCCCTTCTGAGTGTACTTTTTTCCTGTTAAATAAAATTTTTTTTATGCTTCCTACTGATATATCCTGAAAATTCTTTTTCTGCAACAGGAGTTAGCAAACTTATACCATGGTTGGGGTGAGTCAAAGTTCTCCATATTCACTTTGGGAAATCTCCTCAGACCCTGTCCAGTGACAGTTTCTCTTTTTCTCCATAGTGGGGTTGTCACAGTCACCTCTCATCTTCCTGACCTAAGATTCTCCTTGTAGAGTCCTAAAGACTCTAGCAGGATCAAGGCATTCCAGGGGTAGGTTCACTGCGACAAAGTCTGATTTTGCTCACGCTGTCTCTCTCTCTGTCTCTTATACACACACACACCCTATACAGCTAATCCTGTGGCTCTAAACACTGGCTCAGAATCCTTCCCATCAATTATTATGAGGCCACACCCTTCCAAATGGAAATCCTTAAACTGGTTTTACTAATTCTACCATAGCCTTCAGCCTCTGATGATAGAGCTACCTAGTCTGTTTCTCTTTTTAGTCTTCTATATAGGCC
Organism: Heterocephalus glaber; assembly: GCF_000247695.1. The sequence goes on along the minus strand of NW_004624838.1, from coordinate 2,704,197 downwards.
TCACACTTCAATATCAGACGGGTTTCTGTACCCAGGCAGCCAAATTGAGTAAGTTTAGAACAGACAATTTTGGGAGTGGAGTACTTAACAAAATAAATGTGGCAAATCTTCTCCTAGCCAGAGGCAATTGTAGTGCAATGAAAGATCAATGGACACTGAGTCAAAGATTGTGGCTGTGTTCCAATTTCTGCTACAAACTACATTTTGGGCCTGACCTCTGTGAACTTCGGTTCCTTCACCTGTGACATCACTGGTCAGAACATAGGAAGAATTAACAAGGTCATTTCCAATATTAAGTTTAAAAGCACATGAAACACAGTCTTTTCTTCAGTGTCCTCCAGAATCTGACATGCTCCTAGTCTTCCTCTTGCCTCACTACCTGGCCTATCTCCTCCTCTTAGTAGGTTCCTCTCCTCTCCACATCCTCTAAACAGTGGGCTCAATCTTGAACTTCTACTTTTTATCTCTACTTGCTCCCTAGGCAATCTTTTCTTGTCATGTGGCTTTTAATATCACCTATTCAATAGGCAAAAGATTCTTACATTCAAATCCCCAGCCCCAAACTGTCCCAAGTTCCAGACTTCCACTCGCCTACTCATCATCTCAGTTTGGGTGACAAGCCCCCTCGCTGTGCATTCTAAGCATGACTTCCTATAGTTTTTCCAGGCTCAGTTTATGGCAATTCCACCCTTCCAGTGGTTGGATCCAAAATCATAGAGTCCTTCATGACTCATTTCTTTCACACCTCTGGTCTATCCATCACATCAGCCAATCCTTTGAGGTCTATCTCCAAAAGATAATCCTAAATCAGTTGGTTTCTGACACCAACTACTGCTACCACCCCAGGGCAAACTGACAATAAATCTCATCTGGATTCTTGCTACAGTTTCCTGTGTGGTATTTTTAATGTGACCTGCATCCCTCTCAACACAGCAGACCCAGTGACCTTGTTAAAATATAAATTATAATGTCATTCCTCTCCTCAAAAACATCCAATTTCTAACCATCCTTTTCCAAGAAATTATTTTTCTATATCACTTACTATAAAATGGGGCTTATAACAGTACCTGCTTCACAAGGGTGCTGTGAGGACTGAAAGAGCCAATCCATGTAGAGCACTTAGAAGGAATAACTGTGGAAGATTTACTCCCTATCATGGATACGGATGTCCACAGAAGGTTTAGCCCTACATACTTTACATGTGTTAAGTTGTTACATATTAAGTCATTAATTCTCTGAAGGATTCTGAGGTAGGTACTAATACCCATTTCAAAGCCTGCATTTTCACTGAACTACCCCATCAGTAATCAGTAGATGCTGGCTGGCAACCCATTGTATGGAGAGCCCATTAGTTTATGTTGTCAATTCCTTACTGGCTCCTCTGGTCATTCCAGATGCTGCAATTTATGGTAAGGAATTCATTTATTCAACATATATTATTGAGCGACAATGTACTAGGTATTGGAGAAACAGCAGTGAACAACCAAACTATGGATACAGAGCTCTGACCTCATGGAGCTTACATTCTTTTATAAGTACTTTTTATAATTGAAGTGTCACCAGAGGCCTGACTTGCCTAATGACTAATTGTTTTTCTCTCCTGAGACAACCAGGCTCAGCTTCATTCATTAATTCATAGGCACATCTCTTGAGCAAGGCACTTGGCTAACTTCTGCAGGAGGAATGAAAATGAGATGTGAACCTTGCTCTGGAGAGGTTGTACATTAACAAGTGCCTGGGAATCACTAGGCAGTAGTACTTGTCAAACGTGTTTCTGTCCTGTCCTGTGCTCTTTTCATTTGCATACCTCTCATTATACATCTAAGCTCCCTAAGGGGGAAGAACATTCATGTGGTTTCCTTTTTCTCTTCCCACAAAGCCTAGAAGAGCATTTTGAATACAGTGGTTTCACAGTTTGTAGTCTTTGCTGAGTACTAAGTTCTAGAAAGATTCCTTAAAAACTATTCAGCCACAAATTTTACTCTCCATTTTTATACCCTTAAAGCCATATTTCGCACATCAGCAGACAGAAGAAAACTAAGTCTATGTGAACTACCTTTTATCATTATGAATATTTTAATTGTCCTTTTTCCGATTAGTTTTAATCATTTAGCCAGGAGGTTGGAGAAACTCTGGTAATCTACAGGATGCTTACTTCGAAACACAAATCAATCTCACCACACACCCCCCCCACACACACACACAAATCCTTTCTATAACTTCTCATCATTCTTAGGAAAAATAGCCAAACCCTTAAGGTCTCCAATGCATAAGGCCCGAGTGGCCTGGTCCCATGGGGTCCCAAGAGTTATCTTGCTTTCTGTACTCCAACCACAGGGCCTGAGGTGACTTTCCAAACAGACCTGTTCCATTCTGCTAAAGGGCTTTTCATGGGCAGTTCCCTCTTCCTGGAAAGCAGCTTTTCTCCATCCTTCCGACTCTACTCCATCCTTACTTCCTTAGGCAGCATTCTCTGCTCTGGTCCCAGTCTCCACCCAGCATCAGTGCCTCTCCTTCAGGTCCCAATTCATCTCTTCATTCATCCTAGTTTTGATTTCAGTTGCATAAGTAAATCTATGCTACTAATATGTCTCTCCTCCATTAGCCTCTATATTTCATGATTGCAAAGACCATTTCTTGTTTTTCTCACCATTATATGTCCAGAACTTAAAACTTGAAAAGGAATAAGAAAAAAGAAAAGTGCTCATTCATTCAACATGTAATAAGCACTTCTGAGTGTCCAACACTTTTCTTTGTGCTATATGATAGTGAATAAGCCAAAGTTTCTACCTTCCTGGAGCTTATGTCTAGTTTTGGAGAAGAGACAATACACAAATAAACAAGATTACTTGAGAGAATGCCAAGTGTTATGGAGAAAATACATCAATAGGTGATAAGATGTGACCACTGGGATAAAGTGCCAATGGTATTGCAGGTAATAGTCAGGAAATGCCTCTCTCGGGAGATGGCACATGAGTAGACCCCCAAGTGCTCTGAAGGTCCCCTGGATTTTCAGTGCAAAAACAGAGACAGCCCGATGTACACCAGAGCAACGCAGAATGCTGCTAGGGGTCCTGGCTGCCATGGATCTGGAAAATGGTTCTTTCTTACCTTCTAAATCTCTTTTCCAGAAATACTGTTTTTTTAAGAACAGTTTAGAGCTTAATAAATGATTATAATGATGAGCCTTCCCACAAGTCCACACCCACCCAGTTGAGATGGTCCTGGCTTTGGTACTCCGAGCCACACCCAGGCCCTGTCCTCTGACCCTCCTGCTCTGGGAAGTCCATAGCTGAATTTCCATTTGGATGGAATCCACTCATCAGGAAAAGCTCATTTCCCCCTCCCTTTGGCTCACACTCCCAGGCTGGAACCTTCCCACACAATTTCCTTGGCACACTCCTCTTTTGCACTCCCTCCTGTCTGGCTGTGTTTGCAGGGAGTTCTGCCCAATTAAAACTACCTGCAATAAATGACAGTAGCAGATTTCTGCCCAGTGGTATTCCTGCTCCTTTGGGCACACACTCAGGCAGACCCTGTCTAAACAAGTGGTGGCTGTTCCCTTGGCACAGGCGCTTCTGCTAACTCTTACCCACTCTTAGTCCACTAGTCTCTGTTTTTGTTCAATGGATTTAGAATTGTTCACTGGCTAACTTTATTTTTTGTTTCATCCCATCAAATTCTAAGCTACTGTTAAAGCTTTTTCTCTTCTCTCCTTTTTCTCTTTTCCTTTCCTTTGCATTCTCCTCCTCTCTCTTCACCACCTTGGATCTTAGTGTCCTAAAACCACAGATCCAAACCTACAAGGCACCAGTTCCAACTCTCCCCTCATCAACAGTAACAGCAATGTTAGTATCTACTTTATTGGATATTAGGAAAGATAAAAGAATTAATATACATGAAGCACTTAGTCACTGTTCACAGCAGGCCTTCACATGAATTTATTGAATGAATGAAATGTACACTTTTATTGTTGTTCCTGGGATCAGAGAGCCCTTTGTGCCCTTTCTTAGATAATAAGTGGCTGTATCCTCTGATGATCTTATCTGAAGAGATAAATTATCCTTTGTTGAAATGCATCCCTACAAAGCTTAAAATTCCTTCAACAAGCATCTGTATTTTTAAAAACACACGAAGAGGAGGGGAAACATTGCAGCAGTTATCCTGAGACTTTTTGGAGTTTAGAGGTGGGGATATACTCAATGGAAGAGTAATTGCCTAACATGCACAAGGCCCTGGGTTCAATCCCTAGCACCAGAGAGAAAAAAGTTTGTCAGATTAACTACAAGTACAATACAAAGTACAATGGAAAGGAGAAAGAGCTCAGCTTGTTAAGAAGACAAGGCCAAAGAGAGTTCACTCTGAGAAGGGAAGGCATCACACGGGCATTTCTTCGATCTTGAGGGGTAGAGGAAACTGGGGCAGAGGACATGGAGAGGTGGAAAGGGTCTAGAGACAGAAGTTTCTAGATACAAGAACAAAATTCATCCAAGTTGATGGAACCAAATCCATGCCTAAACCAACTGGGAAAGGATTTAAAATTTCACAAGAAAGAGGTCACAAAATTCTTTAGCCTGGGGAAAATATTATGCATGACAGTCACCTAGGTTATCCTGATCTAGCACAGCATATTTCTGCCATAAAGATAATAAATAGTCCCAGTTATTTTTCTGCTTATCACAAGTCTTACTTGGAAAATATGTGACCAACCACCAATTAATATCTTGTGCTGTCCTTATTGACCAATGTAACTGTAATATCCAGCCTGCTATAACTTCCTCACCACAGAACAATTTCAGGAGCACTTATTTTGGGCAACCAGAATTTGTGTTTTCTCCCAGGGTGGCCATCTTTGTTTGAACCAAATACACTCTTTGTTCTCACGCTTGGTGTGCTTCAAGTTACCTTTTGGGTTACAGTTTTGGAGACCATGAAGGGACCCCAAAGTGATGCTCATTGCTCCTTCAGGAGCTCTTTCTGTAGTCATCTCATGGTACCTGAAATTGAGCCAATGCATTCTCCAACTCTCAGGCATTAGCTGGAGGCTGAAGGGTGAGTCCTTGCACAATTCCAGGTCTCCCAGATCTTTATCTGAGATTGGGATTTATTCAAGGTATTTTCTAACTTGTATCCATGAAAATTAGTAGAACTCTGTCTCTGTAGGATAGGTATTATTATCTGCCTTTCTCAGCAAAAGATCTGGGTCTCAGAAGGAGGGCAGTGTTGCTTACCGGGAAGGGGCCTAAGGATTTTGGTAGTCAATAGTATAAGTGCTTTGTGAACTGCAGGTGCTTTTTTGCTTTGTGATTTGGATCCACGTTTGACTGTGACCAAACCTCTTTAGTCTGACTCTAATAAAATCACATGAGAATGCTCATCTCACTTTGAAGAAAAAACACATCGTTCTGCCCAGCTTGAAAGGATATTCTAGACAAGTAGAGCTTTGGCGGAAGTGTTGGGGCATTGGTCTGTTACGTGCAGAGGTCTCCTAGGGACCACCATCAATAGAACATTTTTAACAAATTTTAAGTTCATCCAAGGGGTGGATCAAAAGGCTGGCACCTCAGGCAATGTTTATGAAACATGTAAAGGAGCAAAATCAACTCAAGGGTGATTTGAGGAATGCTTATCTTGAGGAATAAAACTCACAAGCTTGCTTGATCTGACACTTAGCACTGGCTTCGCCTTATCTCAAAAGACTCTAAATTATGGGAAAGTATTCATCAAAGCCTGAGCCTTCTTTTAAGAGGCAATCTTCCTTAAAAACTCCAGCTGGCTCTATGTATAACATTTATGATGCTTCATCTTGCCAGTACCTAGGTAAAGGTTCTAATTTAAGAATAATCTTAAACTCCAGTGGCCAAAATGAGGACCCTTTGAAATTCTAAAATTGGCATATTTGTACCTCAGCTAGAAAAAGTCAATCGTGAAAGCAAACAAAAGAAAGAGAAATTTGTTTTCAATATTATTTAATAGCTTCTAAATGCAGCTCAGATAAAATATTATCTCCCCCAAAACAGTAAATCAAAAATTAATAGACACTGTCTCTGAACTAGAAATTCTCTAAACCTACTACACTCTCTCCCACCACTGTTGCTGCACCTCCCTGGTGGTCTAGTGGTTAGGACTGGTGTCCAGTCCTGGTTTCACCATGATAGTGAAACCATCATGGCCTGTGTTTCATCCCTGTCAGGAAACCAGCACATTTTTGGTGACTCAGATGGGATGCTGTGGCTTCCCCTTTATACACTCCCTTTTTTTGTTTGTTTGCTTCGTTTGCAATTTTTTGTTTTCTGGTACTGGGGATTGAACCAAGGGCTTTTGGACTCAGCTACATGCCCAGCCCTTGTTATTTTTTTATTTTGAGAAAGGATCTTGCTAAGTCACTGAGTTGCCAAGGCTGGGCTTGAACTTGTGATTCTCCCATAGGGGTACTTCAAATAATTGCCACTTCTCCTTACTAGTACGTACCTTAGAAGAAAATAGAATGTCGCTTAATAGAGAACAAACCTAGGCTCTGTTCTACTGGCTGGAGCTGCTTTTTCTGTTTCAGTTCTACCATTTTAAATTACTCTTTTTGGGGGGAGTACTGAAAACATCCCAATGGTGAGGGTTCCATCACCCTGTGACTATCTACAAGTTCCAACCCATAATGTTTGAAGTAGGGTCCCTTCTAGGCTCTCACTCACTTGTACTTGTCCCATCTACCTATACATCCTCTCAGTGAGAATTTCTTAGAAACTCAAGATGTATACATTTCCTTCTCTCAAAAAGGGACACACATTTAAGCCTAGAGCAACCAGAGCAATTATGACTGAAGTGGGATAGAAGAAATAAAGATAGGTAGAAAGGAGACCAGGAAACCCATAATTTCATTTTTTTCTCTTTTTTGGTTTTTTGAGACTGGGTCTCGCTATGTAGTTCAGGCTGGTCTTGAACTCTGTGTAGCCCAGGTTGGCCTCAAATTCACAGTGATTCTCTTGCTTCGGCCCTTTCAAGTGCTGGGATTACAACCCTGTACCATCACATCTGGCTCCTATAATTTTAAAATTACACTTTTAAGAAAAACTGCAGCTTCAGGACACAAAAGTTACATGAGATTACAATGCCTTTTTCCCTTCCAAGAAACTCACTACAAAAAGGGAAAAAAAGTCCAAAGAGTTTAAAGACACAATAAGCCTGTAAACTGGGCCTTGGGCCATGCTTTTCACCTATAAATTCCTCTTCCTCCCACAGACCTCCATCCTCAAGGAAGTGGGACTATTAGGTGAGCAACAGATCTCAACTTCTAAGACATGTAAATGGTTTATGTTCTAACAGCCCACCAAGGAGGAAAACTGACAGATGATAGGAATATACATCCTAGATCACCCATCTTGAAGACATCCCCAAGACTACCAGACCATAATGCCTCTCACTCTACAAACGCCTGTACTCCCCTTTGAATGAGTACTTCTTTCTGCCTAACAAGCCTTTTTCATTTTTTATTTTGAGATAGGATCTCACTAAGTCACTAAATTGCCTGAGGCTGGGCTCAAATTTATGATCCTCCTCCCTCAGCCTCCCAAAGTGCTGGAATTATAGGCATGCACTGCCACATAAACTTCTTTATGTTTCACACTAATACATCTTTAAAATTTTCTTTCTTTGATGGAAGTCAGCAAACCTGGGACTTACCCTGGGAAAGGTGGGTTGAAGTTCCGATTTCCTCTTTGGGGGACCTCCTTGGACCCTGTCCAGCAACAGGACAACTAAAATAACCACAGCACCCAGATTTAGACTTCTATGATGATCTATAGATTCTAAAATCTTTCCCTTACAAGAGTCTCATTCTAAAATGACTGAGATATATACTAAAATAAGAAAAGTTTTAAAAAGCACTAAACTGTATTAGTTAGCTTTCCCATTGCTGCACACAATAGTCAACACCCACAATTTAAAAGAGGAAAAGTTCAATTTGTCTCATGGGTTTTTGGTGGTTTTTTTGGTACCGGAGATCCAACTCAGGACCTTGCTCTTTCGAGACAAGCAGCAGCACCACTGAGCTAAATCCCCAGCCCGTTTCATGGTTTTGGGAGATTCAGTTCATAATTGAAAGCCTCCAAGATGAAAACAACATGGCAGAAGAGTGTGGTAGAACAAAGCTGCTTAATTCATGGGACCAAGAAGCAGAGGGGGAGAACAAGGCCAGGCAGAAAGGGAGCAAGAACCACATATAGTATACCTCTATGATCCACCAAACACACCCAGAAGCTACTTTACTAATCTGCTAAGTATTTCTAAATCCAATATCCTGATACTGACATATCAGGATAAATGGTCAAAATCCACTCCTTGTCAACCTCATATCTAAACCCATACATATATCCTTAAAGTATACTTAATCTCCAAATAAAGACAATAGCAAGTTCATAATTCTGTCTAGCATAATACAACTCTCCCACATACAACTAGAAATACAATAAGTCTAAAATAAGTTCTGTTGCAGAAATCTCAGAAAGAAATACACAGAGACACAGAATTCAGATAAAATAATAAAATTTCTTCTCCCAAGCAGGCGGAACGCCAGAAACCAGTCTGATCAGTATCCGCCCCCTTTGTTCAGCATTTCCCTTTTTATATCCTTTTTAGCCATTATCTCATCCCTAGTGGTTTTTGATATGTAAATACAATTCCAGTTCCTATTTACAAGTCACAGACACAAGATAGGCACATATACATTGTAAATTCACCCTGGCATGGTAGCTTTGTTAGGTTAATGAAGTTACCTGTTAGAGTCAGATAACCGGCACCTTAAACAAGGAGTTATGGGAAAAGCAAATCTTAAAAGAACACATTACTTGTTTTGCTTCTACAACTACCTTAATATTCAATCTATTAAGTTATCTAAAACTTTTCCGTATCAGTTCCTCCCCAAAGTCTCAACAGTTCCTGCATTTTTCAAATGTCCAAATCTATCCTGAGGCTCAAGGAAGACTCTTATCTATAAACCTCTATAAAAATAAAAACCAAGTTACATAATACCTATGGCATAGGATAAATATTCCCATTCTAGAAGGAAGGAATAAGGGGATCAAAAAGAGCCACACAAGCCCTTAACTCAACAGGGCCAATATTAAGCCTGTAGTTCTGTATAGGCAACACAGTAGTAAAATATGAGTTCCAAAGAGGTTGAGTGGCCTCACTACTATGGCTTTGCTGGTTGAAACCCATACAGCCTCTTCCTTGGACTGTCTCCACTCAGGGTCCGCAGCTGTCCTCAACAAATATTCCACACTCCTAGCATTTCCAACATTCTGAGATCTCCACTGCACCTTTGTCTTCACTTCTACAGCTTTATTTAGTGTCCTCTCAGAGGCACACTGCTTGGCTTCCCAGGCCTTCTTTTGAAATCTGGGTGGAAGTCTTTCTGGCTCCACGGCCCTTGAATTCTGCATGCCAGTAAAACCAGCATGTCATGGATGATGCCAAGCTCTGCTGCCAGCTTGAGCAGTAGCTGGTCCCCCTTGGGCCATGGCTGCAGGGGCCTTTGAATGTCTGGATGGCTTAGCACAGAGAAATGAATCCTGGAGGACAAATCCCCTAGGAAGCCCTTCTCAATCAAGGATCTCAGAGGCTCTCTTTTCAAATGAAAAGTTTACACTTTTGCACCCTTGAGTCTATAAATGGGTGGGGTCTTGCTGATTTCTGAGCTGCCCTCAAGTCACCTTTCTTCCTGACCTTATACAAAATGCTTGGTTCCTTTTTAATGGCACTAATTTCTTTATCACTTTTGGCCCCAACCATATGTGGTTCCTTCTGGGCTAGAATTTAAGTTTTTAAAATATTTCTTTCTCTACCTTTTGCCTTTGATTCCTACTATAAATGTGGCTAAAAGCCACCAGCAAAACCCATGCCTCAGCCTGAATGTTGGACAATCTTGAAATTTCCTCTGTCAAATTAATTAGTCCACCACCCTTAATCTCAGGCTCCCACAAGTCTTGGGATGTGAACAAAATATAGACAAATTTTCTGCCGTAGTTCAACACACGTGGCCTCTAGCCCAGCTGTATAAGAACCCTTTGTTCTCAACTGAAACCTTCTGAGATTGACCTTTACTGTCCAGATTCCTGTCAGTATTCTGGTCTTCTGAGCTCTAACCAGAATCACTCATCGGGCTCTGCTTACTTCCTTCTATGGTTTTTCTGGCCTGCATCTCCAAAACTTTCAAAACTCCTCCCACAAATCAGTTCCAAAGGCTTCTAAACTGCATGGTCAGGTACGATCACAGCAATGACCTCACTTCTCTGGTACCAATTTCCTATACCATTCAGCTTTCTCACTGCTAGACATAATACCTAACACCTACAATTTCAAGGAGAAAAGGTTTAATTTGACTCATTGTTTCAAGAGATTCAGTCTGTAATCAGAGGCAGAGACATCATGGTGAAGGGCATGGTAGAGCAAAACTGCTCAGTTCACAGGGACCAGGAAGCAAAGTAGGGGAACAAGGATGGAGAGGAATAGGCAAGGGACCATGTATAATACCCAAGGCCACACCTCCATGACCCAAGCAAACACACTAGAATCATGCTTTACTAATTGGTTAGGCATATCTTAATACAATGAAACTGACATATCAGGATTAACTGTCACAGAGGCTATCCCAAATATTTTCTCCAATCAGGCAGGTGTAAAGAATGCTCTTTGCCCTATTCATTAAAGGGCTATGCCCTAAAGTTAGTGATCTAATACAAAAACCCGCTATGCTTAGAAAGGCTTGTGTCTTTTTGTTTTTATTTTTCCTTTTTTGCAATAGAGTCTTACTACATTTCCCAAGATAGTCTCGAACTTCTGATCTCAAGTGATCCTCCTGCCTCAGTTTCCTGACTAACTGGTATTACAGGTGTGTGCCACTGTACCTGGCAAGGACAATCTCTAAGTACAACTTTCTGACACTTTAGCTGAATATTTCAAAATTTTCCATAAAAGAAATTTACGTCAATAAAGGAAATTTCCACTTGTACAGTCAACTCTTTCTGAACACTAACTCTTACAATTTGAAAAGATATTAACTTAAATCTGCACAATAAGCTTCACCCTTGACCATTTGACCTCAGGTGGCCCTTTACCTATACCCTTCCTTGTTATAACAAATAGTAGTGTGTAGATCTAAGTCCTATTTCTTTGAAATGCAAATTTTAAACATTATTTCACCAGACTCATACCTCTAAAAATGGAAATTTAGGGTTGCTTCAGTATGAAGATTGCTTTCAGCAATAAAACAAGTAATCAAAAGATGACTAGTCAATGGAAAAAAAACCTAGCAAATGAAAACTTAAAGGAAAGCTCTAATTTCATTGCATTTTTCTATATATGTGTGTGTGTAAATGTATGTATTATATTTATCTGAATGCTTATGCTTATACATGTGGTTATATATTGTCTACATGGTACTAAATTGACCTAGAAATAAACTAGCACTCATAAACTAAATTAAATAAATCTAAATGCTTTCTGAAGTCTATGAGACTTGGAAAAATCTTAAGGTGATATTATATTAAAGTACTGTATTTTTTATTAGATGTTTAGGAAATTTCTAAATAATGTAAAGTAGCAAAACTTAAATTATTGAACATACATTTAAAGTTTATATACTGTAACATTTTGATTTGCTTTTTTTTTTTTTTTTTAAAGACAAGCCAGGTACAGTGATACAGGCTTGTAATTCAACTAATCAGAAATCTGTGGCAAAAGGATCACAGTTTAAGCCCAGCTCGGGCAACTTAGTGAGATTGTCTCAAAATAAAAAATAAATAAATAAAAAGAACTGGGAATGTAGCCCAGCACTCCTTGGATTCATTTCCCACTGAGAGAGAGAGACAATAAAGACATATGTTTAGGTCTATTTACAGTTTCAAGGATTTTGTTATGAAACTCATTTGTTTCTAGAAATTGCTGGTAACTAACACTAAACATAAGAAGGGAAACAATTTTATGTGTAAGGAAAGTGAAATGTGTTTCATAAAAAATTATAAGTATGGGGATTCATTTTAGGTAACAATGTTAAAAAGAAAGAGTAATTTTTATTTGAGAGAAAATCTTGGCTTCTCAAAATGATAAAGAAAAAGTATGGATCAAAATTTAAGCAAGCTGTAAAAGGTCTGAGCAAGTTGTGGAAAGTGAATATTTTTTGTTTGTTTGTTTTGAGCCAGGATCTCACTACATAATTCAGGCTGGCCTCAAAGTCGTGGTGGTCCTCCTGTCTCACCCTTCTGAATACTGAGATTACAAGCATGTGCCATCATGCCCAGCCATAATCTGAAAGCAATTTATATCTGACCAAGTTAGCTAAAATTAAAAGAGAATTATTTAAAAACTAAGCTTTTAGATCAAAGCCCACAAATGCAAGACTAAAATACAATCCTCTGTGTTAAAACAAAATTGTCTTAGATATTTATTTGTCCTTAATAGTGAGCTAGGCATGATGTCGCATGCCTATAATCTCAGCACTTCTGGAGGCTGAGGCAGGAGAATCAAAAGTTCAAGCCCAGCTTGGACAACTCAATGACTTAGCAAGACCCTGACTCAAAATTTAAAAAATAAATAAAAATGGGCTGGAGATGTAGCTCAGTGCAAAGGCTCTGGGTTCAATCCCCAGTAGTATGTGTACATGTGTGCACACACACGCAATGTGATTGTTTTTACTTTTTAGGTATCCTGCTTAGAAACAAAGATTCAATATTGTAAGAAGACAATTTCTTGTTCTTTGTGTTGTTTTTAGTAGGTCTGGATTACTATAAAAATGGATCTTCTCAATCTTGAAAGAGCTAAGATTTTGTTAAAACTGTATAACCTTCTGTATTTGCGTTTATATTTTCACTGTCACTTTAACAGGTAACCAGAACATGCTAAATCCAGAATCTTAAACATTTTGATAGTTTTATAGAATTCCAAAATTATAATCTAATATTTGGTTTTTCATCTAGAACTAACTTTGGAATTTCCAGAGTCCCTCTGAAAGCTCAAAAGACACTTGTATTTGTACAAAAATGTTATTAATATGTGTTCAAAATTCATATGAGACTCCCAGAAATCTGGTATGTCTTAGTATATGTTCTGTCATGATTCTGATGATATAATTATTGTATGTCACAGAAATAACAAAATTTCTTTGTAAATTGTGAACTGACAATAGCTATTTCAAGTCTTATCCCCAGTTAAAATGCTTTATCCTCCTTCATTTCTGGAAGCTTTTTGCAAGCAACTACAATACTAAAATGTTGTATCTTCAAAAAGGTTCATGAGGAAGGTAGAAAGAATTCTGAGAAATACAGGTTTTTGATAATTTTGAGATCACACCATTGAACCTCATAAAAATTTCCAAAATGCTAATGAAGAAACTGATGAGCTTATAAAACTGCTAACTCATGTGCATGTATGTAAATACCATCCTGAACCCCAATATTTTGTAAAATTAATGGGTAACAATAAAAAATAAATTTTAAAAAATGGCATTTGGCTAAGCCAAGGTCATGGGGCAAGTTTCAACTCTCATGTATTGGAGTTGTTTTCCTCTTGATTACATATTTTCTCAAAATTAAAATTTAAAATGGTACCTCAAAATATGCTAACGAAGCCAGGGTAGGGAGTAACATATGGAAAAAGAAAAGAGTCTATGAAGAGACACTCTAGAAAACCTGTAAGCACTGGACTCTTTGCATATTTTATTTCATTTAATTCTCAAAAAGAAAAACAAAGAGCCGGGGATTTAGTTGAGTGGCACTGCACCTACCTTGTAAGCACAAGGTCCTGAGCTCAATCCTGGGTACGAAAAAAACAAAGGAGAGGAAAAAACAAAACTGTTAACCCAAAGCAAGATAAGAATTAATTAACTCAAGATTGAATGATCTGATTAAGAAAAAAAATTATGAGTTTCTGTGACATTTTGTTTCAACCTAAATGCAGTGACTCAAATTCCTGAAGATAAATGCAATGAGATTTTTCAACTCTGATGAAGCAAAGGTATTACATTTCCTCATCCTTAAATTCCTTGGGAGGGACATTTATTCAAATTAGATCTAATTTTACCAAGTTTTAATTGATAAAGTACCTCCCTCTCTGCCTTAAACCCTCTACCAAACATCTCTTACCAGGTGTACTTTTCAGCTTCAAGACTCACACTTTGTTTGTGTATGATATTGAGGATCAAACCCAAGATTTTATACATGTTAGGCGAGCATTCTACAACTGAGATGTATTTCTGATCTGAAATATAATATTTGGTTGCTTATCTTTAGGACTCCTAAGATCAGTCTTTCAAACTGTTCTTTATTCATTGTCTTTGCATGTTTTGTTTTTGTCATGTTTAATTTGCTTGTCTTCTGTGTATCCCAATGTTTCAAAACTGTAGAAAAAAGTAAAATTATGGTAGCCCAATGATTGCACAAGATTCAGCAATCTATCGTATATATGTGACTAGGGCCTACATTTAGGAGAGCCTGTGTTGCTCTCTACAAGTTGGCCTTAGCCTCCAAACTACAGCCTTCTCTTTCCCTCCTACGTGAGACCTGACTGCCTAGCAATGAGCCATCCCAGCAAACTGGAACCTTTAGTTCTTGATCTTCAGAACTATCAGCCAATCACCAATGCTTTCCAGAGAACAATTTTGATCCAAAAGGAGAAACAAGAAAGGATTTGCAATGTCACAAAGAATGGAGGTCACAAAATTCTGTAGCCTGGGGGGGTAACAAGATACATCAGGTCTCAATCATCTAGATCACAGACCTAGCATGACAGGTTTCTATGGATTCTGATGGCATAAAGATAATAAAAAAACCTTAGTAAAAGCTCATTCCTGCTTATTCCTTACTTGGAATGCACAACATACGTGACTGATCACCCATTCACATCCTATGCTAGTCTTTTCTTGATCAATGTAATTGTAGTAACCAGTTTGTTGTAACTTTTTTTAATCTATAAAAACCCAGACCCCACAGATGCATATAAGGAGCATTTATTATGGGAAACCAGAATTTCTGTTTTGTACCCTGGTGGCCATCCTCGTTTGGCTTGAATAAACTCCTTGTCCTTGTACTTAGGGTGCCTCAGCTTTCCTTTTAGGTTGAGATAATACATCTTCCCTTCTCAGCAGCAACCCAGTCAAGGTTAGGTTGCTTGTTCCAGGTACCCGGGTCGGGAGAAAGAACCTGGATTTTCCAGCTGACATAAACACAGAACAAATCCCAGTCCTACCTATTGCTGGCTGACTGAGTTAATTAGCCTTTCTGATCCATGGCTTCCTCCTGTGTAAAACAAAATAAAAGCAGAAAAACTCTCAATATAGTTGTGAGAATTAAATGAGTTAAAGGATGCAAAATGCTGGCTTAATGTCTAGCTCTTAGAAGAAGCTCAAATCATTTATCTTCTCAAGCAGCTTTCTCAACACACACTAAATCCACAGCCTCAGTTGGATATGGTGGTGCATGCCTGTAATGCCACTCTGGGAGGCTGAGGCAGGAGGTTTGTATCTAATCTGGGCAACTTATTGAGACTTTGCCTCAAAATAAATATTTAAAAAGGGCTGGGGATGTAGCTTAGTTTGAAGGCCCTGGATTCAACCCCCTGTACTGCAAAATAAATAAATAAATCTACAGCCTTTCACATTTTCACATCCAGTTTTTACATGTAATTTATTATAATCAATTCAGTTCAGTGAAGATTGTATAGAATGCCCTAAACTCTAGGGACACAACAGAGTCAGGCTCCATTTACCTTCCCACAAATCTTGTAGCCTATGGGCTACACAGCTTATTATTTTATAAATGCATTGATGAGATCTATGTGATTTCTCTTAAGTGTTAAGATATAGGAAACAAGTACCTCCACAATAAAAATCTACATAGGAGCCAGGCACAGTGCCACACACCCATATTCCCAGCAACTCAGAAGGCTGAGGCAGGACAATCACAGATTTGAGCCCAGCCTGTGCAACTTACCAAGACCCTCTCTCAAAATAAAATTAAAAAGGCTAGGGATGTAGCTCAGTACTAGAATGCTTGCCTAGCATTGACCAAGTTTAATCCCCAGTAACACATACACACACACACACACTCACACACACTCACACACTCTACATAGACATCACAGTGGAGCTGATAATTATGCTGGTGGTAGTTTCCAAAGTTGGCCCATAACTGAAAACTACATAAGCAGCAACCTTAAAAACAATCCTAAAACTTACTCATAAATACAGTTCATATGGTTTTCACAAACAACCATGTATTGTTACATAAATATGTAATAATTCACAATAACAAAAATGCTTAATGAAAGTTTGAAAATACAAGTTTACAGGTTTCATTATATAAGAGAGATAGAAAGTTGAACTAGAAAAAGGTTGCAAAATCACTATTCTTCAAGTAAAATCTTTCAGTGGAAATGCATGCTTATTTTTGGTAAATAAATTCTAAAGGGCCAGGATAGACCAGCAGTGCAGTGCAGATTTATACTCTCCAGCCACCCTGGGTTTTCTTAAATGTGTAAATGAAAGCAATGCTTTTGGAAATCATTCTTTGCTTCTCTTAGTTATTAGATTCCTGTAGGAGCCTGTCAATCTTGCAGAGTAACAGAAATGTTTATTCTTGTATCCTCTGACAAGTTATAGAACATAAATTATCAAGTTTTAAAGGGAATTTAAAGATCACTATAGCTGGGTGCTACAGTCTCAGAATTGCTTGAGCCCAGTTCAGGGTCAGCTTGGCTAACATAGTGAGACCCTGAATCCAAAAATAAATAAAAATCACTAGTTCAACCTCTCATCAGATATCACAATCTCTCCCAAGAGGCTTTGCTTAGATAATTCCAGTAGCTAGGAAAAAGAAACCACCTATTCCACCTTAGAACACCTCCAATATTGAATAATTTAAACACACACTTACATTAAAATGTTAATACATCAAAATACTAGGATCTTCCTAGCACTGCTTCACTTTAAAAATATTTTAAAGAGGGGCTGGGATGCAGCTCAATGGTAGACTGCATGCTTAGCATGCATGAGGCCCTAGGTTCTACCCACAGCTCCAAACAAAATAAAAAATTTGCTCTGTAATAGTTTTAGTGTATAAAAGGGTCACAAAAGTTGATTTTAAAAATCACTAAGATCACAATACATAACTAAGTCAAAATATAATAATCACATTTATGTCAAAAAGTGCAATCTATTGCCTGGCATGCACAAGGCCCTGGATTCAATATGCAGTAGTGAAAAAAAAACAAAAAAACAACTAGTTCATAAAGTATGTAAAAAATGATCTCATTTTAAAATTCATTCAATAACAAAGATTAGAAAGATGATCATATACAATATTAGCAAAGAAACAATAAGGAACATTCATAAATTCTGGTGGCAGAACTGTAAACTGATAAAAACTGTATGTATCTCATTTTTGTAATACTCATTGCAAAAGAATAAGGCCAATACCACCAAGGTGTATTTTTTAAAAAATCACAACTGGGTCTACTAATTTACAAGGCAAGGGTACATATACCAGCAGAGAAACTTGCAGTACAGAACCCTAAGAGAAGACAAGTCAGTTCTCTCTCTCTCCATATGTACATGTATATATTTATTTATTTCCCCCAAGTTCTAGAAAGGGAAAGTACCTGGTGGTTATTCTAATTAAGCATTATAAACTAATTTTCTAGATAAACCATTATTTTTAACAAGTCCCAGTGTCTTTTTTCAGGAAGAGTCCTCAGATAGATCCTGTGGGGTCCCTCAAATTCATGTGTTTTATTGGTGTCAGCTGGTTAGAACAAGTTGGGATGAAACACCCTCCCTGGTTTTAATATTTCTTAGGCAAGCTCTGCCACTCCAGACAGTTATTCCTTCCAGCCCTTATCATTTAGTAATGCACAGGAAAAAGCAAGTCCTTGCTAGACATGAGAGATGGAGTAGCACAGAGGCAAGGGTCGTCCCTGCACTCCTGGAAATTGCACCTCACAATGAGATCTTGTCATGAATATGTTTGTTATCATTTGACCCGAAAACTCTACTTCAGGAAACTCATGCTAAGCAGATCGTTAATAAAGTGGTCAAATATTTACATGCAAAGATAATCATAAGAACACTGCATAACCAAAAAATGGAAACAACCTAAATTTCCAATAGGGGAAATGTTCGAAAAACTTCTAATACGGTCATAAAATGACTGCAAAAGGTTTAAAGACATGGACAAATGTGTATAATTTAGGCACAGAGGGGCGAGGATTTAGCTCAGCGGCACCAAACCTACCTTGCAAGTGCAAGGACCTGAGTTCAATCCCTGGTACCAAGAAAAAACAAAGCATGGAGTCAGATAAAAATTCTACCTTTAGACACACAGTTGGAGGTTACAGGATCTTGATTGTGTACACAGAGCTAAGCCATGGGTACACCCCTTTTCACTTTTACCTACTTTAGGGAGTATTTTTTTTCTAATTTATTTCCTTTCACTGAGTGTGTGTGTGTGTGTGTGTGTGTGTGTGTGTGTGTGTGTGTCCTTGGAGAGCACAGAGGGTTTTCCAAACCCTAGATTACAAAAAAACAGATTACAGACTAAAACACTAGGAAGAAGAGGAAAAAAAGACCCTTCTGACTCCATCTCATTTTTATTTGCCATAGAAACTGTTCTCCATGGCTCCTCCAACTGAGCAAACAAGAGTGACATGCACTTTTCTGAGGGGGGCAGTGTCTTGCACTTCTCCCAACCCTCGGTATCCCTAACCAAGGAAAAGCATCCCATTTCTCATTTCCATGGGCCACAGTAGTCAAGGAAACTCCAATCTCGTCTAGAGGCTCGCAGCAACCCCACGAGGACAATGTGAAGCTAGGCCATGCCAGCGGCCCTGACAGAGTCACCACGCCAACTGCTCAGTCTTCACCCACGGCGCCCAAAGACACTTGATGGAGCTGAGAGCTGGCCAGCTATTCAGGGAACACTGGTTTTACTGTAAGAGTAGCTGAGCCCTTTTAAATCCACCTGCAGATACAGAGCTGGAAAACAGTGGGAAGATTTCACACCTATTCATTGAAACTTTCTCCCTTCCCCGTTTCATTTTAAAGTTGTCTCTTCAGTGAACACAGGTGATGGGACGCATCACTGAAATAGGGTACGTCAGCAGTAAAACTGATTATCCAAGAGAAACCTTCTTTTCACTATCAACAGATGAAATACCTAAATACAAGCCAAATGGACCCAAAGATGCCTGCCCTTCCCAAGGCACAGGGCTGCTTAGGGATCAACTGAGATAAGAACAGCAGTAACACTAAATGACTCTTTACTTAGGTAACAGGCTGTAAATGCACAGCCAGAGACCAGGCCTGGGGCCTCCCTGGACACCCCCAAGGACCAAGGAGAGGCTAACACGAAGCGCCCGTGCGCCCAGGCAGCTCTAATGCGACCCGGGACTGCACCCTCCCGCCCAGCAGAAATTGCCGGGTGCTATCGTTTCAGATGAAAGATCACAGCTTCGCTGCAATCAGAAAGCTGCAAAGACATCGAAATCGCCAGCGGGGCGGCCTCGCGGGCGGACGAAGGAGAGGCCAGGCCCAGGGTAAAGTCCCGCCTGGGCGCGGCTCTCCGGGCCCGAGGCCAGCCGGGCGCACAGCAGGAATCCATGACGGCGCGCGCGGGCGCGGCCCCCAGCTGCACGGCGCGTCCCGCCCGGCTCGCAGCGCACGTAGCGCGGTCGTGAGTCAGCGAGTGCACCGCAGCCGTCCACCACAGACAGCCGATCGGTCTGCCGGCCGCCCCGGGAGCGGGCGCCTGGGTGATGCCGCTCTCACGTGCACTCCGCACTGCAGTCTCACCCCCATCCTCCCAGTGTAGCCCCTGAAAGCTGCTGGGTGCAGGGCTCGTCTTTCCCAGGCTGCGCCCCCGTTACTGCTCGCCTGCCCTAAAGTGGGGCGGGAGGTGAGGCGCGGGATGAGACCGGATCGCGGTCCTTCCCCCGCGGGAACTTGACCTTCTCCTTGACCCCTGTGTTTCCTTCAACCAGCTGCTGTCAAAAACGGAGGCGAAGTGGCTGGCTGGACGGGGGCGCACACAGCTGCAGGGGGTTGCGCCTGCGTAGGCTGAGGCCAGTAACTGAAAGAAGGATGGGGATTCCCTTATCAACCGCATCTCCGGTGCTGTGGGGACTGGTTTGCATTTCCTCAAATCAGCACCTGTTTAGTTACTACCACCAACTTTATAAAAGGAAGTTGCCTACGTGCCTGCCGGCTGAAAGACAGAATTAGAAGTACTCTTTACTGAACCTGTGAACATAGCAGTGCCTCTTGTGAAGTTCAGACCTACAGGGTTGCAAGTCTGGGCCTCCCGGGGGTTAGAAAAAATTCCAACTCCTCCTTTGCCCTTTGGAATATTTCCCCCCCTAAATTAGAGCACATTATAAAGCTTTCCTCTCCATGTATCTGTGATATGCATAGCTGTGGTAGGCTTTTTTCAAAGCCTAGGGGAGGGTCTGGAATGTGATGAGAAGGGAGAATGAAGAAGATGTTTACAAAGGGAAAAAAAATCTCGGGCAAAGATAAGAAGGGAAAGTTGTTTAGAAAAGGAGCATAGGACAGTGAGTAAAGGGGTTAATGGAACAGTACTGAGCCCCTAATGAAGCCCAGACACACCAGGCACAGAGGAAGCAAAGTAAGTGGCTGCCCATGGCCCTTGCTTTTCGGGTTCATAGCTAAGGGGGAGACTGAGTAGAGGGTTGAACGTAAGGAGACTTAGTGTAATGGTCCAGCACCCAGAACAGGGGTCAGACTGTTGGGTTCAGAAGAGGCTGTGCCGCTCACCGACTGTGTGACCTTAGCCAAGAGATTACCTCCACCGCCCCCCTTTCATTTTTCTCTGAAAAATAAAAATGGTGACAATTGTGCTGATTTTTCTAGTACTTCTTATAGGACTAAGTGAATTAATACAAGAAATCATTAAAACAATGCTCGGCACTCTGTAGGCATTCAATACATATTGTTAAAAGAATGAATGGAGGATACACAGGCAAGGGCTGCGAAGCACAGCTGAGCAGGCAGTGTGCCGCACAGCTCTGGAAGGTGCATTCACATAGACAAGAGTGGAGCCTTTGGGAGCTGTGCAGGGTGCTTGTCCTGAGTCCGTCTATTTTGGCATTGTTTGTAATAGCAAAAATGTGGAAATTCAAATGCATTTCTCTGTGAGTAAAATGTGATACATCCACACGGTAGAGTACTGTTAAAAGGAATAAACTGTGAGGAGTGGTGGCACATACCTGTAATCCCAGCTATTCCAGAGGCTGAGGCCAGAGGATCACAAATTTGCAACCAGCCTGAGCTATATAACAAGACCTTGTCTCAAAATAAAATTGAAATAGGGCTGCATGGCTGGAAGTGTTGCTCAGTAGTGGAGCACTTGCCTAGCATGTATAAGGCCCTGGGTTCAATTAACACACACAAAGAATAAACTTCATTTATATGTATCCAAATGAGTAAATATTAAAAATAAATTGAATGACAACAGCAAGTTGCAAAATGATACATGCAGCATGATGCCATGTAAAGAAAGAAAGCATGCACACAATCAATTCCATATGTTGGAAGAATACACACCAAATTTAAAGACATCATTGAATGGAGAAGGAAGAATTTGCATTTGTAAGGATGGTCAGAGGGATTCAGCTCGTTTGTATTTTGCAATAATTGTTGCAAAGCAATCACATACAATCAATGATTGTATTTATGTCTGTTTCTTTTCTTAAAGGTATAGTTACACAAGAAGCAAATATGTTAACAAAGGTGAATTGTGAGCTTCAGGAATATGAGTGATCATTTTTTTTTCATATTCAAATGAAAAATGATTATATCCTGACAGGGTACGTGCTATGATAAATGTATAAAAGGGGTGGACCTGGAGGGCATGTCTTGGGTGAGGCAAGGCTTGCACACCCATGATCTTTGGTCACAACAGAGGATGTAGCTCCTAACCTCCCTCTGTTCTCACTCCACCCTGGACAGGGCTGGGTGCCTCTGAAATGCCCAGGCTTCCCAGGGGATCTGGGCCAGGACTGCCCTGAGCATGGTGATGCTGGTGCCTATACTTTGCAGCTTCTTTCAATCACAGGCCTTCCTAAAGTATGGCATTCTGGTTGGTGCCTGCTGGGGCAACACCTGAGACATTAGAGCCCCTGAGACAGGTGAGCATGCTCTACAAGCAGGTCGTGCACAATACTGAAAATTAAGTGAGCTGTTTAATGCCACACAGCAAGAAAAATGGTGATGAGGGACTAGGAAACAATGTTGAACTCATAGCTATGAATTCCTACTTTTGTCAGCCTCTGCTGTGGACACTCTTAGGTGTCACCCTGTTTAGGAGCAACTCAATGTAGCGATCAAGACTGTAGGCTTTTCAGTCACTCAAACCTACCCTCCAAATACCAGTGACTGAGATTTGGGGCAAGTTACTCAACTTCTCTGAGTCTCTGTTTCTTCTTCTGTGAAATGGGGATAACAGTGGTGCAGGGAGGACAGGAGGGGACAATATATGCAAAGCACTTAGTGCCATGGGCCCCCGGGGAACCCTCAGTGCAAGGTAGCTAGGTGTGGATAGAAAGAGGTATCTTCTGATAAAAGGTAGAGCTTTTTGAGAAAGATTCCCTTTCCTTTCCTTTTCTTTTCAATCCTTCAGCTATCCTTTACCCTGGTAAAGGGTTAAATAGCTATGTAGGAAAAGGATGGAAGTCTGGGCCTCTCAGTCACTTGGGACTGAACTTGATACTGACATCCTACAAGCATTTTAAGCCTAGGAACAGTTGTTTAAAGAACACCCATCTCCCTCCTCCCTCCTCCCCCTTTAAAGAACCAGTTGTGTTATTGTTTCTTAATGACCAAAACTCTCCACTGAAGGTCTTACTCTCCAAACAGGATGCTCTTACATTAAAAAAAAAAAAAAAAGAAAGAAAGAAAAACAAAAACAAAAAATCCCACGCCAACACCACAGCCTTCTGACAGAACTTTTGATCAAGTGAAACATATTAAGGATTCCTTCTTTTTCTTTTGCTTGCTTTTTGTCTCTGGCATCCATAGACAAAAAGGTCTAAGAGATTTTTAATTCAGTTGTGCTGAAAATCCAAGATGTAAACCTGACTCCCAGCTGCTCTTTTAGAACGTGTTGCACGAGACGTTGTTCTGTCCAATAGCCTCGGGGAGGGGTAAGCACGCACCACTGGATGGTGGAACGTGCAGAACATCAGGGGAACACAACCGAGCTGAGTTCAGCATGTGCTGTGACTAATAAAGGACAGCCTGGGGTGTGGCTGTCATGAAAGAAATCACCACCCTATGGGCCCTGTACCTGAGAGAGGCTGTGAAAACAGAGTGTGACTCCCAGGGAGTGTTTATCCAGCCCGGGGCGTGTGGCTGCAGTTTTCCAAGCAGCCCCCTTCCCCCAGTTTGTTTAGAAAGGGGATGGTGCTTCAGAGAATCTAAGAAATCCCCGGGGAAGTCCCATATCTAGGAAGCCAGCAGCCCACCCCAAAGCAAAACAGAGCCTCCGCTCTGGCTTGAGGAGAAATGCCGACATTTTCCCCCGGGTGCCACAGCCAATACCCCTCTGAGTCTCTCCAGCAGAGTCTGGGGATAGGTAGAGAGATTCCTAGCACAAGTCACCATGCTTGGCATGAGTAAACTTTCCCGTATGTTCCAGGACAGCACCGGGCCCTTCACCAAATATAAACTAGAACAACCTTTATTGGTGGTGGGAATTGCATGGTTTTGTTTGTTTGCTTCTTGCTGGTATGGAAGTAACATGTATAGAAAAAGAAACCTAGATAAAATAGAAATTATGGAGAAGAAAATAGACTTATCCCTGTACAGGATTGAATAGTACCCCCCCCATTCATGTCTGCACAGAACCTATGAATGGAAATAGGGCAATTTACAGCTGTAATCAAGTTAAGATGAGGTAATACCAGCCTAGGGTGGGCCCTAAAGCCAATATGACTAGTGTCCTTATAGGAAAGGGGAAATGTGAATGCAGACACATAGGCAGAGCACCATATGATGACAGAGACAAAGACTGGAATGCTGCAGCTGCAAACCAAGGAACACCAAGGATTGTTGGAAAACACCAGAAGCCAGGAAGAGTCAAGGAAGGATCCTTCCCTACAGTATTCAGGGAGAACATGGCTCTGCCAACACCTTAATGCCAAGCTTCTGCCCTCCAGGATTGTGAAGCAATAAATTTCTCTTCTTCTAAGCTACCTAGTATGTGAGTAGAGCAGCCCATGGAAACTAAGGTAACCTCTAGTCCATTACCCAAAATTAAACATCATCAACATTTTAATGCATGCCTTTCCGCTCTTTCTGCAGCCAAATACATTTTTATGATATGGATATCCAGTTTCCTTCCTCTCGGAAAACTTCAGTAAGGTTCTCTTAACTGACTTCAGGCATCCACAGCTTTTCCAAAATAACTATGTATCTAGAAGAATACTGAGGGATGCCCCTAATTCCTCCAAATGTATCTGCAAACTCAAAGCCCACAGTCCTAGTAAGACTCCACTGATACCTCCAGGTGACTGTTCAAGTCATCCTACGAGGAACTCTCCCACCAGGTCAGAGTGGCAGATATAACCAGCAGGAGACTATGTGCCAGTCACACCTCTCTGTCAGAGCTTCAGTCATGAGAATTTTAGCCATGGAACAATCCTTGCCCTAACTCTCCCCTAGCTCCAAAGGGAGAACACTGGCTGCAGGTTAGATCTCTTTACCTGGACAGATTGCTGTTACCTCAGCTCTGTTGTCTTATTAATCATGTGGCCAGTCACCCATGTTAGAAACCTTAGCAAAGGTTCATACTTTTTTTTCCCCTTTCTTTTTCTTTTATTCCAATCACAACCATCCTCCTCATATGAAGTAAATGGCAAGTTCTACAAATGCTCCCTTAACATTTCACAAATTCTCCCTCCTTCTTCTATGGTGTATTAGTCAGCTTTTGTGTCACCGGGATCAAATCCTGACACATACAACTTAAAGGAGAAGAGGTTTATTTTGGCTTACAGTTCCATGTGTCTAGTCCATGGTTAGCTGGCTCCAAAGCAGAAACAGCATAGGGGAAGGGCACGGTGGAGAAAAGCTGCTCAATTATGGCAGGCAGGAAGCAGAGAGAGAAGAGAAGAACAAGAGCAAGAAATATGCTCCTAGGAACCCACCTTCTCCAACTTGACTCCATCTCCTCACAGCACATTCAGCAATGAATTCGTGAATGGGTTAATCCACTGATGAGTATAGCACCCCACAATCTAATCACCTTCTAAAAGTCCCACTTCTGAGCACATGAGATTTGGGGATGGCATTTTAGATCTAAACCATAACATATGGCTACCCTAGTTTAGGCTCCAGATCAGATCAGCAACAACAGCAATAGATCATGTTGAAAATATGGTACAATATGGTGAGCATGGTGGCTTACCTCTGCAGTCTACACTTAAGGAACAGATCGGGCAAATCCAAGTTTAGAGATATTGTACAAAATACTCAACCAATACTCCTCAAAACTGTCCAGGTCATCAAAAACAAGAAGGCTGAGAAACTGTCATAGCCAAGAGAAGTCTAAAACAGACATGATAACTAAACGTATTATGGACTCCTAGGTGGATTCTGGGACAGAAAAGGACACTAGACAAACACTGAGGAAATCAGAATAAAATACAGACTTAATAATAATGTATCAATATTGTTTTGTTAAGTGTGATACCTATGCCATAAGATGTTAATGGGAGAAACTGAATGCAGGGTATAGAGGACTTTCTGTGCTCTTTGCAATTATTTTGTAAATTTAAAAAACTATGCTTAAAAATTTTATTCTTAAAAATTGTATGCTAGAACAGGTATGGGTGTGTCCTTAAGGTAGCACATTCTCTCCTGGTCTAAAAAATCAAAATACAATTAATTGCATCCACTCCTGCCTTCCAACCATTAGCAGGGCTGTCCAGAATTCAAAGAACTAATGGCTCTTCCAATAAAAGAGAAAGAAAAACTACCTTTTCTACTTCCTCCTCCTCCACCCCCCTCCTTCTTTTCCTCCTCTACCTCCCCTTCCCCCTCCTTCTCCTCTTCTTCTTCCTTCTCCTTCTCCTTTCTTCTTCTTCGATTGTTGTTTTGGTACTGGGAATTAAAGCCAGGGTCTTCACACTGAGCTATATCCCTGGCCCTTTTTCATTTTTTATTTTGAGAGAAGGTCTTACTAAGTTACAGAGTTGCCCAGGCTGGGCTCAAACTTGTGATCTTCAGCCTCAGTCTCCCTAAGTGCTGGTATTATAGTTGTTCCCTTTTTTGATGGTGTTTCAGAGATGTAAAAAACCCATAATACATGGAGTAAGCACTGGAAAAAAATTTTTCTTTTTTTCATGGGGGATCAAATCCAAGGCCTTGTACACACTAGGCAAGTGCTCTACCATTGAGTTATACTCTCAGACCTAAAATTTACTACATTGCTCTATCACAACAATATGGTCCTGAATTTCATTTACCACTTTGCTACAACCTACTTGGTATAAATCTCATATTGTAGTCAAATAGGTTTAGAGCAGTAATTCCCAAACTCTGCATCAAAATCACCTGGCAGTTTCATTTAACAAGCTGAATAAAGGTGGCTGAGCCTCACCCACGAACTGTGAGCAGTGAGTTCCACTAAGTCTGGGTGAGCCCAAGAATTTGCTTATCTAACTACTTGCAGGTGATTTGGGGGCTGCTCATGCAGGGACCACATTATGTCCATGCTTTTGCAAGTTTGGAGTCCTACGTAGAATATAATCATTTTTATTGGGTTTATACTATGTATTAGACATACCAATAGATTTTTATGCTACAACAATAAGGAGAAGAAATAAGATTCATGAAACTTACACTTGAGTAGTCAAAAATATTAAATAAATAAGAGAGAGGCAAGTGCTCTGAAGGGAGTAAACAGGATAATACACAACAAATAATTAAGGGTAGGAGGTATACAAACATTTCTTGGGCATCTAACTTTTCACTATCCCCCATGTTGATATTTCCATGAATGTCTCAGAAATGTTGGTTGTGCAAGATGGACCCTACCTGACATAGTACTTTCCAGCTGCCTTAACAGATTATCTTTGACTGGGTAATCTATAAACAACAGAAAGGCATTGCTCGCAGTTTTGGAGGCTGGGAAGTCCAAGAAAAGGCACCAGCAGATTCAGAACCTCATAAGGGCTTTGTACATGGCATCTTGTTGCTCATCCTCATGGAAGAGGAGGCAAGGGAATTCCCTTGAGCCACTAATCTCATTTATGAGAATGGAGCGTCCATGGCTTAATCACTTTCAAAGTAATACTATTACATTGTGTACTGGGTTCCAACATACAAATTTTGGTGGGACACTAACATTGAAACCATGGTATAACCATAGTTACATAAGTCGATCCGGATTGGATTAAGCCAATTAGAGCAGCAATCTTTCTGGCCCCAGTGGTGGGGTGGATACTGTATGCCTTTAAAAAATCTCAGATGCCCTTTACTGAGCACATCCCCTAGCTGCCATGAGTATTGACAGCTAGGTCTCCAAGATGCTCTTTTTCTGCATAAAATTATTGTTGCTGACAGGAGCAGCCTCATCTGAAGGCAGCCCTCAGCATGTGACTAATATAGGTGGGTACAAAAGGCCACATTGTCTCTGTCTTCTTCACTTTCCTAGTCACTGGAACAAAATACCTAACACCTGCAACTTAAAGGGGGAGAAGTTATTTTGGCTTATGGTTAGAGTCCACGGCCAGCTGGCTCCAAGGCAAAAACAGCAAGACAGAGGGGCATAGCGGAGGAAAGCTGCTTACATCTTGGCAGCAAAGAAACAGAGAGAGTAGGGAGGACCCAGAGAGGGAGATCTACCCTTCAAGGTCACAATGACCTGCTTCTTCCAACTAGACCCCACCTCTTAACAGCACATTCAACTAGGGACTCATCAGTGGACTGACTGATCCATTGATTGGTATATCACCTCCATGATCCAATCATCTTCCAAAAACCCCATCTCTGAGCACGTAAGAGTTTTGGAGGGCATTCTAGATCTAAATCATAATACCCTCAAGACAAATAACTCCTTCTTGTGGCATATGCTCCCTGCTTTATTTGGATAGTGACTGTCCTCTAATGGGCCATGTGTTAAAGGCTTAGTCCTCAGGACAACACTATTGGGAGCTGGGGCTCAGTGGGAGAGTCTTAGATCACGGGGATGTGCCCTTAAAGGGGATTGTGGGACCCCTGCTGCTTCCTCTTCTGCTCCCTGGCTTATGAGGAAGCAGTTGTGCTATATTGTGTGTTCTTACCATTTCATGCTGCTTCCCTGTAGGTCCAGAACAACGGGGCCAAACCATCATGGACTGGAGCCTCCAAAACTGTGAGTCAAAATAAATATTTTCTTTCATTCTTCTTTTCTTTTTAAGATAGTAACTCATCATGGCTACCCAAGATGGTCTTGAATCTTCGGCTGAAGTGATCCTACTGCCTCAGCCTCCTAAGTAGGTGGGACTCCAGGCATGTCCACCATGCCTGGCTAATCTTTTCTTTTAGAAGTTAATTATCTCAGCCAGGTGTGATGGCACATGCCTGTAAACCCAGCACTGGGGAGGCTGAGCAAGGAAGATCACCTAGAGTTCAAGGCCAACTAGAATATACCGTGAGGCCCTGTCTCAAAGAAAAGAAACAGCTAATTATCGCAGGTATTTTTTAATAGCGATGCACAGCTAACACTCCCTATATGGATCAGACCAAGGCTAAAATTGACTTGAGACTTTGTAACTGCTGAGTGTCTTCGTCCATTCAGGCTGCTACAACAAAATCTCATGAACTGAATGGTTTATAAACAATAGAAACTTACTTCTCACAATTCAGAAGGCTGGAAAGTACAAAATCAGGACAGCAATGGATTCAGTATCTGGTGATGGCCTACTTCCTGGTTCATAGTAACCTCACAAGGCAAGGAGAAATACCTCTGGCAGGAGTGTGAGAAGCAGCCAATTACACAAAGAGGCAGAGGAAGGAAAAGAGAATAACTAGGGAGAAGGCCAAGAAGTGGTAGAGTTGAGTAAGATGGAGCAGCAGAGCCCAGCCTAAGCAAAGTGGAAACTTTGAAAAGGAAAGATTGAGATGAGCAGAGACATTCTAGGTGTGGTTTATGCAAAGAAGGTGAGTAGAACTCTAGTCAGTAAGCCCTTACTCAAAGAAAGCCCTTGCCATCGAAACATTGATGAATAATTTTACACTTAGATAGGTCAACATTCAGTTTTGAGTGTATCATATTTTATGATTTCATATTTAAACCAGATTTTCAATTAAGCAACTACCCATTGTAGTTCTTATCAGATCAGAGGGCTTTTAATTACACCATCATATGGATATATTATGATCTATCTAAACTTGCTGATTTTTTCTGCTGTTTCACAAAACTAATAGTGCTGCAATTACTGTTTGTACATACACTTTTTACAATTATTTGAGTAAATATGTACAGTTATAAGCACAAAGTTTCAGAATCAGAGAGAATCCACATTTCCATTTTAAACAAATGTTACTGGAGTTCTTCCTAAAAGTATGTACTAATTCTTACTCCACTTACAACAAATAAAACTTGGCACTTTATTAATCAAAAAATATATTTTCCAATCAAACTAGGGGGGAAAGTGCTTTCATTTGCATTTCTTTTTTTCTTGAAGAGGATTTTTATTTGCTTCTTGGCTATTTGAATTTTTTTTTTATTAATTCTCAATTCAGGTCAGTTTCCTGTTCTTCTATTGAGTTGTTTATCTTTCTATTCACTTGTAAGAGCACTTTGGCTATTATGAATATGAACTTCTTGTCTATCGTATGTGGTCTAAATATTCTTCTATTGTTACTGGCCTTTAACTTTGCTTAAAAAATATTTTAGATTTGTAAGTATGAAAATCACCTATTTAGAAAAGCTTCTAGGCTTTGTTTCACGCCTCAAAAAGCCTTTACATTAAAGATGAAGAGGTCTTTTACTTGTGTTTTCTCAAATGTACTTATGGCTTAATTTTTTATATTTGAATCCATTTGCAATTAACATGGTATAAGAAGTGAGGTAAGGATTCAGTTTATTTTCTAAAAGTCTATGCAGTTACCCCAAAATGATTTATTGAATAATTAGTATTTTCTCTATCAAGTTGAAATGAAATTACTATCAACTATTAATTATATTTATATATACTTGGACCTATTTCTATGATCACTATTCGATTTCATTAATATATCTATTCTTAAACACCAATACCAAACTGTTTCAATTACTGCAACAAAATGCTTTCTTTTTACCTGACTTTCCTTGGCTATTCTAATTGCCAAGTTTTAATGGTTATTTATTTGTTTTATCCCCCAAGTGGACCTAAGTTCCTTTAGAGCAGGAACTATTAATTAGGCATTTTTATAGCTTCAACAACTTGGCTGGGTATTTATTTTTCCTAGTAGCTTTCCATCCTGCTTCATCATGCCTTGCACAGAGTAACTGCTCACTTTTAAAATTTTAAGTGTTAAGGAAAATCAAATTGTTCAAAGATAAGAAATGGAAATAAAAAGGGAATGGAAGGCAATTGGGATGATATGTAGTTCCAAGGGAGATGTCAGTCTGTCTAGAATAGCATCTACCTGGGTCATTGGAGTCAATGCATCAGCTATGGTACTGGTCAAGTGTTCAGGTCATCAGATTTTGACAACTGCAAGAATGGCTTTCGTGTTCATCTAATTGTAATGGAAGTATTGAGAACCAGCCACCACTGTCTCTCTCACTTCCTGAATAATAGCTGTCACTCTACAGTACTGTCACTGATTTGGCATACACAAACTGATTGAGAGGAACTCTCTTCCTTTCAAAGTAGCCATTAAAGTGTTGATGAAGTGCATGTGTTAAGAAGCAATACCTTTTCCCGCCCAAATATTCTGTCATAAACCAATAAGTTTTTATTGGCACTGCCCTCACAGCCCAGGGATAATACATATGTAAGAAGATTTGGGGTAAAGCTGCCAGCTGCCAGCTAAACTCCCCAAACTAGCACAGAGTCACCATTTTCCAAAATTTGCTTCTGTGTTAAGTTGTTAAAAGCATGAATTTCCAGTCATACGGAGATTTTGATTCAGGAGGACTGGGGTTGGTTTGAGTATGTACGTCTAACAAGCACCCTTGGGTAATTATCTGTTTGGGGAACACTAAAATAATAGATTGGATTAATCCAGCTAGAAATGGGTTACTATAAGACATAGGAAAAACAGGAGTCCAATTAAGTTAATTTGGGTATATCCTTAAAAGTAGAATGTAACTAAAGAAAAAAACCTAATTACTTATGCTAAGATCTATTTTTTAAAAAACAAAAACCCTGTGCTGATAGAAGCTGTGTGTCTGATTTGCTTCCTGAATAATAGGACATAAAAAAGAACAAAAGTCAGTAAAAATCATCAGTATTATTAAAATGAATGAATAAAAATATAGGCCAGTCAAGCAAATCTTCAGCTCCCCTTTATTTAGAGAATTTTAGGTAAGTTTAAGCCATGACAGTTGCTAGAACTAAGCGTACAACTGACCAGAGTGACAACTGTAAAATATAAAGTTCATCTAAGCGTAGGTTTCCCATATGGATTTCTTTTGAAAAGATTTATTAGTTTTAAGTATCTAAGTACTAATATTTAAGTACTGCTCTTCAGGCTTATAGAATTCTGTATATAACTAAGTTTATGCAAGTTATTGACCTCTTAAGGCCTCTATGTCCTATCTGTAAATTGAGGAGATTAGATTGTATCTGAATCTAGATAATCTGTCAGATCCCCTGTAAATCTCAGGTTCTTTTCCTTGTATAACTTACCCACACCACTTTTAATGCCAATGTAAGGGTCCTGGCTGCTGCCATTAGCTGGAATCCCACAGCCTCATTTCTTCCAGTCCTTCCCTGTGACACTGCTGGAGAATGTGTGCAGAAAAGTTACCTGTGGCAAAACAGCAATTCCTTGGTATTGCTGCCTGCTTTCTGGAAGGCTTCTGCTCTTTATTTCAGCTATATACTCTGGCTTCAAATTATTCCTTCCTTTCTGATGGACAATGTCCCTTAACTGTCTGCTGGACAAGCAGTGTGTCACTTAGCAATCCCCAAGGCTGAAGGTGAACATGATTTTTCTATATTTTAAAGGTCTCTGTTCACCAGTAATTATCCAGGCAAAGATAGTCTCCATTAAGAGGCCCTAAAACAATGTTACTATAAAATAATGTTGGACCAGGGATGTAGCTCAGAGGCACCATGCTGGCCTGGCAAGTGCAAGTTCCTGAGTTTGATGCCCAGTTCTGAAAAAAAAAAAAAAAAATATATATATATATATATATATATATATATATATATATAAACATTAGCTATAAAACTGTGTACAAAAAGTAAGCAAGTGAGAGAGATCTTTTATAAAAGGAGACAGAAACAAAGACAATGTTAGAGAGCTCATTTACCTAATATACATAATATACTAAGAATCAAGAATAATGAGCTCTAAGAATCAAGAATAAATGATTAAAAAATCTGATAATAAGTTATATAAGTAACAAATATGGAAACACAAACACAATTCATAAACATATAGCAATGTGTTCAACTCCAAAATAATAATAGAAATATAAACTAAAACAATACTGATACAGCTTCTTCTCCCTACCAAGTTGTCAAGAATCAAAAACTTTGACAAAACATTGTGTTGGCAAGACTGTAGAGAAACAGTCAGTTCCTACATTTTGGCCATAAATGCAAAAATTCTATAATACTTATAGTGAGAAATTTTATAATATCTAACCATTACACATACCTTTTGGCCAGCAATCCCCTTTTGGTGACTTTCCGCTCAAACTTTACCATCACCATTATGAAAAAACATATTGACAATTATATATACTAGCAGTATTTGTGATTGCAAAATTTGGGCAGCAACTTAAATTCTCATACATATGAGAAAGATTGTATAAACTGTGCCATGCCCATTCAATAGAGTACTATACACCTGTAAAAAAAGAATGAGGATGATGTCTACAAGATGATATGAGTGATTTATAGAAAATATAGTAAAGTTAGTAAGTGAAGTGAAAAGAACATAGATGGTAATGCTACCTTTTGTGCAAGAATATAAAGGTTAAATAAGAAAATTTGCCACGTGTCTGCTTATTTTTGCAAAAAGAAATAAAACAAGAATTAACAAGAGACTAATTTTGAATATCTACAAAGTATGAATAAAACCAGGATATAAAGGATAAAGAAGGGAGTAAGAGGTCTTGGAATATACCTTTGCAATATTTTTTGGCTTGGGAGTATGTTACTGTTTTATTTACACAAAAAACATGAAGTTAAACTATTAAACATGGGGGTGAATGAGAAACCTAAAATGTGAAACAGTTAAAGATATGATCAAAGGGTTTAAAGACATCATTCTATAGTGATATATGCATACCCATGCTTATAGAAGCACAATTAACATTAGCTAAATCTTGGAAGTAGTCTGTATGTCAATGAACAGATGAATGGATAAAGAAAAGATGATATTCATACACAATGGAATACTACTGTGCCATAAATTTGAGTCATTTGTAGGAAAATGTGTGCAACTTGAGACCATAATGTTGAGTGAAATAAATCATTCACATGAGCTCAAATATTGCATGGTTTCTCTTACATGAGAAATCCAAAATATAAATAAAGAGCAAAATAAAAAACAGATAATAGGAAATAGCAAGATTTTTTGCATATGGGAAGGGGACCAAAAGATGAAGGGAGGAGGGAGACAGGAAAGAGGAAGGAGATAACCAAAAAAAAAAAGAATTAAGATGTGTTATGTACATGTACCAACTTCCCATGAGGATCATTATATACTATAAACATTTACTAATAAAAAGAAGAAATTTTAAAAACAGGTTAAGAAACCTAAAATGGAATATAAACAGAAATGAATAAGCCTTATATTTTCAAATGAATAACATTAAGTGTCCCAGAAAAAACCTAAATTACTTTTGAAGATAATAGTTTTCCTATATACTATCTTACAAGCAAATATTTAACTGTAGTATGGACATTTCTCACAGTTATATGGATAATGCTGAAATTATTTTTAGATACTGAAAGATTGAGCAAAGTTTTGTGGATGTTGGGAATCAGAGTTCTTACTGTTGGAGAAGGGAGATTCAAATATGGACCAAATATGCTGGGAAGAATCCCATGTTGTTGAATTGAAATAGGATATAGTATAAGTTTATGGTTTTTAATACAGTATGTGGTATAGAAATAATTGTGTGTGTGTGTGTGTGTGTGTGTGTGTTTCACCTGTGTGTTGAAACCTGTTCTTTACAAATTTTTATTGAATTTTTCTAGGCAACATATTTTATTTTATTTTTATTTTTAAAATTTTTTTTCGGGACTGGGGATTGAATTCAGGATCTTGCGCTTGTAAGGCAAGTGCGTTAACATATTTTAGTTTTAAGCAAAAATTTTAAAAATTTCAATATTTTGCATAAATGGGCCACCAGTTTCCTGGAGAAAGCACTGATCCCTGGATATGGTGAAAGAAAGTACAAGATGAGACTGGGTTATCTCGTGTCAGAAGGGAAACAAGTGCTCAAAAAATGATGGAGAAATGTTCAAAAAATTCAAGAACCAGCCAGAGGTGCTTCCACCAGTTAAATCTGAGACAATTTCAGCATTGAGATTTGTAATTGTAGTAATGGCTAATAACTCATTGGATAAAAATAATCCAGGCTGGTACAGCATGTGCTTAATGTACATGAAACCATGAGTTCAATCTTTAGCATCAAGAGTGGAAGGAAGGAAGGAAAGAAGGAAGGAAGGAAGGAAGGAAGGAAAAAGGAAAAAAAGAAAGAAGGAAGGGAATTAATGTGTCTATACCAATAATTAATTAATTAATGATACAGGTAAGAGTTCCATTACAGTGAGATGCCAACTAAAAAATGTACAAAAAATGATGGTACCAGAAAATCAACATTTTGCAACCATAATAGTCACAGTGAATTCAGGTAAGAACCATTAATGAATGACAGAGCTAGTGATTAAAAGTTTATTAAGGAATTGCTTATTCACATAGTCTCAAAATAATTCACTACAAATTATTCATTTATTACAAAGGAAAAAATGGTAGTTTTGCAGTAGAGAAATCCAGTAAACACAACCTTAAACAACTAACCAGCTACTTCATCAATAATGGGTCAAACTGGCATCTAGTATGCCCTAATGCAATGTACTAAAAGTATAGGGCATCACCTATAGAAGATTTCTGCCAAAAACAAACCATTTGTGGGAAACATCAGACAAACCCAAATTTATAGCTATTCTGCAAAATAATTGGTTTGTACTCTTAAAAAAAGTCAATGTCATGAAAGGCAGAGAAAGCTCAGGAATCATTCTAGATTATGCAAATTTAAAAGCCATACACATAAATTAAGATATAAATGGCACAGATTGTTTAAAGAAATCTGGCCTGTTCATCTAGTCAATCCAACTATAACCAAATAACTGCCTGTATTTATTACATTTATTTGTAAAATAAGAACTGTAATTTGTAATTGAAAGCTTAAGGAAAATTAGATTATTTTTACTTTTTTACTTTTCTAAATTGAGTATTGATACTAAAATCATCAGACTTAAATTATGTTTTGTGTCCCCAAAAACTAATTGTATAGACACTAAACAAACATCAAATGTGCCAACATTTAAGTGTATGACCATTAAGGTTTCTATCATAACTTGTTTGTTTTTTGGGTCCTGTGATTCAAACTCAAGGTCTCACACATGCTACTCAAGCCCTCTACCACAGAGCTACAACATTGATAATTGCATGCAGACCTCAGCCAGAAATCCCCTCAGACACCAGCAACTGGGGTGCAC
Organism: Heterocephalus glaber; assembly: GCF_000247695.1. The sequence continues at coordinate 2,668,263 of NW_004624838.1, read as the reverse complement.
AGCCCCCAGCCAAAGGCCCTCCCAGACAACAGCTATGTAGGGGGGGCAGGCCCCAGCCAGAGACATGCCTAGATACCATCCCAAGTGTGCACAGGCCCCAGCCAAAACCCCACACAGACAACAGGGCAGCACAGGGATCCAGAAGGCCACCATACTGAAACTTAGAATTAGTGTACTGGTGAGCAGAAGAGAAAGAGCTGCTCCATGGCTTGCTGAGAATTGAAGACCACTGAGTGAGCAAAAATCACCTTAACAAAAGCACAACAGGGCCAAGGATTTAGCTCAGTGGTTCTGCCACCTGCCTTGCAGGTGCAAGGTCCCTAGTTTGATCCACAGTACCAAAAAAACAAAAACAAAAACAAAAACAAAGGCTCAACAGGCTGCATCTGTTGAAATGAGAAGACATGTAAACAAGTCTTAAAACAAGACTCCCAGATCACCTAAGGCAACCCCAAAGGGCAATTAGATGGAATAATCTGATACTCAACCACCTGGACTCCCTGAACTGGCAACTAAAGAGAATCTAGTAAAAATGAAATGAGAAATAATTTCTCAGATAACAACAGAGATTGTGTCCATAGTGCAAGACATGATTAATAAATCTAGAGCAGACTCAGATAAAAAAAAAATAGAGGAGCTGAAGAACATGACAGAATCCCAACACAGGAAACAAATGGAATCCATAAAACAGATGAAAACAGATTTCCAGGACATTAAAAACTCCACTGAAAGTTTACACAGCAGAATGAGCCAATGTGAGGACAGGATTTCAGATATAGAAGACAGGATTGCAATTAGTGACCAGGAAAAGAAATATTTCTTAAAAATAGTAAGGCACCACAAGAAATTAATCCAGCAGCTGCTAGGTGATGCAAAGAAGAATAACGTAAGACTGATCAGAGTCAATGAAGAAACAAGAGAGAGAGCAAATGACATTTTAAAAACTTCACAGAAGTAGTGGCAGAAAACTTCCCAAGCAGGGGGAAAGAACTTGACATACAGATGCATGAGGCATATAGGACTCTAACTAGCCATGATCAAAAAAGTCTACACCTAGACATATGATATTTAAGATTCCAGAAACCCAACAGAAGAACAAAATTCTATAAGCTGTTAGAGAAAAGAAACAAAGCCCATCAGAACCACAGCAGACTTCTCAACACAAACCCTCAAGGAAAGAAGAGCCTGGAGTGATGTATTTCAAGCCCTAAAGGAAAACAACCTCCAACCCAGATTGAGGTACCCTGCAAAACTATCTTTCAAAATTGATGGAGAAATAAGATGCTTTCATGACAAAGAGCACCTGAGGAACTTCCTGAATACCAAACAAGCACTCCAGAAAAATTTAAACAATATCCTAGGAAAAGATAATGAGGATCACAACCCCAGGAAGCTCAGCAGAATGAGTCCATCAGGAACAATAAGAAATTAAGTGCAAAGGGGGAGAATTTAACAAAAAGAAAAAGTCATGACAAGGATAAGTCAATACATATCAATTATAACCATCAATGTTAATGGTCTCAATTCACCATCAAAAGAGATAGACTGGCAGAATGGGTTAAGAAGCAAGATCCAACAATATGCTGCATACAAGAAACACACTTAACTCAAAAAGAAACTCATAGACTGAAAGTTAAAGGGTGGAAAACAATAATCTATGTGACAAGAACCCAAAAAAAAGCAGGAGTAGCTATCCTCTTTGTAGATCTAATGGATTTCAAATCAACACTGATTAAGAGAGACAAAGAAGGACACTACATCCTTCTAAAGGGAATAATCCAAGAGGAAGAGATGACAATCATAAACATATATGCACCAAACAGTAGTGCACCCAACTATATAAAACAAATACTAACAGACATGAAAAATCAAATAAGCACTAATACAATAGTAGTGAGGGACCACAATACCCCACTGTCACAAATAGATAGATCCACTAGACAGAAAATAAGCAACAAGCTGGGGATTTAGCTCAGTGTTTCAGCTGCCTGCCTCACAAGTACAAGGTCCTGAGTTCGATCTCCAGTAGCAAAAAAGAAAATAAACAACAAAATAGTAGAACTCTATCAAACTCTTGAAAAAATGAACTTAACAGATGTTTACAGAGTGTTTCACCCCACAAAATCAGAATATACATTCTTTTCAGCTGCACACAGGTCTTTCTCCAAAATAGACCACATACTTGCTCCTAGAACATGTTTAAGTAAGTGCAAAGCAATTGAAGTTATATTATATTATCAGACCATAGTGTGATGAAATTGGAGATCAATACCAAAAGAAACCACAAGAACTTCATAAACACATGGAAATTGAACAACACACTTATGAATAACCAGGGCCGGGGATATAGCTCAGTGGTTCCGGTGCCTGCCGCACAAGTGCAAGGTCCCAAGTTCGATCCCTGGTACCAAGACAAATACACAAACAAACACTTATGAATAACCAATAGGTCACAGAGGAAATTAAAGAAGAAATGAGACAATTTCTTCAATTAAATGACAATGTCAGTACAACATATCAGAATCTATGGGACACAATGAAAGCAGTCTTATGAGGGAAATTCATAGCAGTGAATAAGCATGTTAGGAAAACAGAACAAGCTCAATTAAACAACCTGATGCTGAACCTCAAGCTTCTAGAAAAAGAAGAGCAGGA
>NW_004624838.1:2615923-2664407 GCF_000247695.1 Heterocephalus glaber | reverse complement strand
AAAAGTCTTCTAGACTTAATAACCAAATTCAGTAAAGTAGTTGGATACAAGGTCAACACACAAAAATCAATAGCTTTCCTCTACACAAACAACAGGCTCAGTGAATGAGGAACTGGAGAAACAACTCCCTTCATAATAGCTTCCCAAAAAATGAAATACCTAGGAATCAACCTAACGAAAGAAATCAAAAACCTCTACTCAGAAAACTATAGCATTTTGAAAACAGATCAAAAAGAATATAAGAAAATAGAAAGACATCCCTTGGTCTTGGGTAGGAAGAACCAATATAGTGAAAATGGCCATACTTCCAAAACTGCTGTATAGATTTAATGCAATCCCAATTGAAATTCCAGCAGCATACTTCACAGACTTTTAGAAAACAATCCAAAAATTCATTTGGCACAAGAAGAAACATAGAATAACAAAAGCAATTCTAGGAAACACAGTCAAGGTAGGGGTATCATAATCCCCAACTTAAAACTATACTACAAAGCTATTGTGATAAAACAGCATGGTACTGGCAAAGAACTAGACCTGAGGACCAGTGGAACAGATTAGTAGATGCAGAAACAACTCCAGACATACCCAGCTACCTCATCTTTGACAAAGGAGCCAAGCATCCTCATTGGAGAAAAGATAGCCTCTTTAATAAATGATGCTGGAAAAACTGGGTTTCAACTTGCCAAAGATTAAAACTAGACCTATATCTCTCACCATGAACTAAACTAAAATCTAAATGGATTAAAGATCTAAATATTAAAACAGAAATGCTGAACTGGCTGGAACAGAGGTTAGGTAGAACTCTTGAAGACATTGGCATAGGAAAAGATTTCATGAACAAAACCTCAGTTACACATGAACTAGCACAAAGAATCAACAAGTGGGATCTCTCCTTATTAAAAAGTTTCTGCACAGCAAGATAACCTACAATGTGGGAAAAAATTGTTACCAGCTGTTCCTCAGACAAAGGTCTACTGTCTAGAATCTATACAGAACTTAAAAAAATTAGACCTCACAAATTTAAAGATCCAATCCAAAAATGGGTATCTGAAATGAACAGACATTTTTCAGACAAAGAAGTAGAAATAGCAAATAAACATATGAAAAAATGTTCAACATCATTGGTCATTCGAGAGATGCAAATGAAAATAAGGCTGAGGTTCCACCTCACCCAGAAAGAATGGCTGCTGTCATGAAATCAACCAATAACAAATGCTGGCGGGGCTGTGGGAAAAAAGGAACCCTGGTCCACTGTTGCTGGGAGTGCAGATGGGTACAACCACTGTGGAAATCAGTATGGAGATACCGCAAAGAACTAGGGTTAGAGGTCCCATTTGACCCAGCTATTTCTCTGCTGGGGATCTTCCCAAAAGAATTTTAAAAATCCTACCACAGCAATATATGTGCACCCATGTTCATCATAGCAGCACAGTTTGTAATAGCTAAAACTTGGAAACAGCCCAATTGCCTATCAAATAGAGACTGGATAAAGAAAATGTGGGGTTTTTAAATAAAATGGAGTACTACTCAGCAATAAAAAATAAGAAACTAGAGACATTTATAGTTAAATGGATCCAATGGAGGCCATACTCTTGAGTGCAATAAATAGGGCACATGTGTAAATACCAAATAGTTTCTGTGGTGTGAGAAACTGAAAATGTAAATGAGGATCAAAATGTATAATAGATGATGTGAAATAGGAAGAAAAGATTCAAAGGGGAAGGGGGAGAGAGACGGGGAGGGGAAGAGCAAGGAAAAATATGAGAAAAGGAAAAAACAGAAACAAAGTCTTTGTAAATAAGGAGGAGTGGAGGGGTTGAAGGGAGGGCAGGGGAATGGGGAAAAAATAAGAATCAAGAGAGATTATGTAAAGGTGCAACTCTCCAATGATGAATATCATTATATTGTACACCTAAAATGTACAAATAAAATTAATTTTTTAAAAAAGCAAAAAGATCTTATTCAATTTAGAATTAAATATTTTAAACTATTTAATTCCTAAGAGATGGGAGGACACAAGAGAAAAAAATCATAAAAGGATAATGATGACGAAGATATCTTAAAAATATTTTATACTTAGTATGTACACAACATTGTTCACATTCTACTTTACACATACTACTCATTTTATGCTCCTAAGTATCTGATGACATTTTAGAAGTAGAAGAACAGTAAAGAAGAAAAGAGGAAAATGTGTTTTGTGAATTACCACAATCTAGCAAAAATTCTTCTTTCAGCACTTCAATGTTTAAAAAGTAATATAGAACCCTTGGATATACTCATTAACATTCATTCAGTCTTGCAAGTAGTAATTATTGAGTTCTTGCTACATGTCAGGATGCAAAGAGCTTGTAGGAGATCAAACATGGATGGAGGCCAGTTAGGAAGCTGATGTAGGGATCCAAGAAGAAACAATCCTACTTGAGTTAGGGTGGTGGCAAAGCAGATGTTGAGAGAAAGGTAGATTCAAGAGTTCTCCAGAAGTTAGAATTGATTTGACTTGGTAGTTGATTGGAAGTAGGAAGTGAATGTAAAGGTGATATCTTCTCTCAGGTCCTCTAGAAAGCAAAGCCTGAGGTCAGAGGTTGGGTGCTAAAAATTTTTTGGTAGGTACAAGTGCAAGGCAGGGAGAAAGAAGGGGGAGAAAAGAAGTGAGCAAAGAAAGCCACGGCAAAGCTTGGAGCGCTGCTTTCCCACTCTGGCTCTCATTTTATACCAGGATGAGAAAGGAGACAGTGGGCTGCTTAGTAGATTTGTTTGTTCATCACAGAAGACTCCCTAGATAGGCTGAACAGAACAAATACACCTTGAAGTAATCCACATGAGAGCGGGCCGGGGCGGGGGTGGTGCTTTGTTTGCCAGTTACCTCCTATCTTCCAGTTACAGACAGAAGGAGTGAGTGGAGTGGTAGAAGGTGAAAACTTACATTCTGAATGTTTTCTTGGCTCTTATGTGATGTCCAGAGGGGATTTTCCAACTCCAAATTGAATGTAAATAGAGTCTGGAGCTCAGGAGAGAGAAAGTCAGGTTACTGAAGGTTGAGTGGTTAGCACAGAGTATGGGCTAGACCTACACCCAAAGCCCCCTTTAGGACTGAAGCCCTCATTCCTCCAGCTGACAAGATGGTTGCCTACCAGTGGCTCATATCTAAATCCTTTTGCAGGAATTATCCTTTACTAAAGGATGCTGCTCTGTCTAAGTTCATGTACCCACCCGGTTCATCCCACGATTGGTTTTGTGAGACTACAAAGGCCTGTCTGTTTGCCTCAATTCATGTCATCTCTGAAGGACTCTCAAGCTCTAGAGCTCCCTGGAATGGGATGACGCATCTACAGTACATTGCTACTTCCCCCTCTGCCAGTCTTGCTTCCTTCATCCCATCCTTTCCAGGGCTGCTTCTAAGAGGCCCTCCCAAATAAACTACCTCCATGCAGATCTCTGTGTCCATCTCCCAGGAGACAGAAGGACATGAGAGTTCTAGGTAAATAATCCACTCATGAAGCCTGTCATTGACAAGAAAGATTCCTGAAGGGGGCACAGTGTTTGTTTAATTTAGAAGGAGAAGCTAGTTGAATGGGAAGAACTAAAGATGCTGGATGGAAAAAGAACCCTGGGAAAAAAATGGGATCCACATCCCAGGTAAAAGGATTGTCTAATATAAGAGAAAAGACACTCCTTGTAATGAGAATGTGAGAGAAGGAAAGGACAACTGTGAATGTGGGTAAGTTTATTTTCACTGTAGGGAAGGTTAGATCTCCCACTGAGAGTAAGAAGAATTGGAAGCAGAAGGTTGACGACAGTGTGGAATGTTACAAGTAAGCTTTGTGGAGAGTGACAGAGAGACTCACCCAGTGAAATTCATCAGAACTGCTGAGCAGGGATGAAGGCTGGGTTGAGAAAGAGGTCAACACAAATTTATGGTGGCAATCATCATAGCACTAAACATAGTATATTATTCACAGGCCTGTCTCAGGGCTGTGCCTGACAAACTGAAGTATCTGCTCAATCCTGAATGAATGAATGGCCCAGTTAAAGTCAGCCCTTTCAGTTAAAGGGTCTGCCTTATCCGCTACCATAATTTCATCAACTAAAAACCACACGGCATCTGCATTGAGCCTATCTTTCTCTCTGATACCTTTAGATTAAAGAAATGTTATGGTGGAAAATACTTTCACTCTTTTTGTACAAGTTTATCATATGTTATACAATATATGTATGCTTTTGTAATGCATGGATGAACTAAGTAGTTCTCCAAAGATCACTGGAATGAGTAGATCAGAGCTGGGGCTCCCAGGGTCACATAACTCCCTTTCACATACTGCACCATGGCATATACTATGTGAAAGGGCCAAGTAATTCCAGGTGGTTCTATAGGCCTTCAGTACTGCCTGCGTGCCTGCCTGCCTCCCCTCCTCCCTCTGTCTCCCTCTCTCTCTCTCCCTCCCTCCCTCCATCTTTCTTCCCTCAGTATGGGAGATCTCTTGGAATCTTTTCTGACCTCTCTACTAAGCTGTCCCCCAGCTTCATTATGTTCAGCCCTCATTTGCACATGCTCTTGACACCTGGTGTCCAGTGGCAGAAATGGCTGATAAAATTCCACGCTGATTAATTTCATGTTTAATCTAACTGATACTTCTGTAGCCTTTGCAAATAACCTTCTTGAACAAAAACTGCAATGGCTTATTCCAAACCCGATCAAAGAGGTATGCATGACTCACAGCCACTAAATAAACATTGATGCCTGATGGCAGTAATATGGCTATTTATATTCAGAGCCTGATTTAACCAGTGGCATTCCTGTAATAAGATAATAAGCATGAGCTGTTTACTAGAAAAAAAGGAGAGTCTCTGGTGCTGGTGTTCAATAAAATCTTTTAACAGGCAAATGAGTCTCTGAAATTGGTTGGCAAATACATCCAGAATGAGATGTGCTAATTAGCTGCTGTTACTGATTTTCTAAAATAAAGAGTTTAAACTTAGATTAGCCTGAAATTCAGTACAATAAAAAATACTGGATGTAAGATATTACATTGAGAGTCTTATAGATTATGCTTGATATATGTCCAGCAATACAATTTAAAAAGACTTCTACACTAAATCATCAGATTTTTAAAGGAGACTGTGTAAGAAGAGGTTTTAAATGTGGAAAAAATATAAGCATGGTATCTGAACCCAAGCTTCACCGTTTTTCTTTTCAGAGAGCACTTGTAGGTGATCCTCTTGGCTACACTTAATGAGATGTCTATTACTATCAGCACTTTATTTTTAAATAGAAAGAGCAAAAGAATGCAAGAATTAGCTTGATAGTATTTGTGCGTCCTTTAAAAAGATTAACCCATTCAGAGCCAAGATCACAGAGTTTCTACAAAAGTATGCAGGTGACAACTGTTCTGGATTCAGAACTCAGTGATCACCATTCTAAAGCCTCCCCGTGCCCTTCTAGCACTGCTTTTTTGTTTTTGTTTCGTTTTTACTCCTTGAAGTAAAAGCACCAAGTGAAGCTCTCTTCTCTTGCTCTCACCCTATGCAGCAATTTGCAGCTGCTAAACATTCATCGAAAACCTCCGTTAGCTGCTTCCTTCACCCAGTTGGAATGGGCTGTCCCTGATAGGACCTGCAACTTTACATGGTGACATGATCTCAAGGATATCCAATTTTTTTAATCTTATGTTATTTCTAAAAATATATGGCCACATCATAAGAGGATTCAGGTTGTGTGTCCATCATAATTTTTTCCAAAACAAATTTGAATTTACGAACCTGTCCTTTGAGCTTAGCTGGTTGAGATGATTTTTTGTTTTTGTTTTTTGGGGTTTTTTCCTGAGAGCAAATTGTTCTTATACATCCAAGAAGATGGGAAGATATTAGTGTTGTAGCCCCCCACAATGGCGAATATTTCTAAGATTAGCCATGAGTTAATTCATTCCTTTGAGTTTTATTTACAGTTAAGCAAACAATGAATGGGTATTTATTTTAACAAGATGTTCAGTCTTTAGCAACCAGAGTAACTGACTTTGTACAGTGGTACCTCAGTTCACAAACTTAATTTGTTCCATGATTTTGGAAAAAATGGCTATCTTTATGTTTGTGTGGGAAGGATAGCCATGGTTGTGTTTATTACCTGAAGCAGAGTTTACAAATAAAAAAAGGATTTTGCCAAATGCTTCTATTTGTGAACCAAATTGTTTGCAAACAAAAGCTTTTGTGAACCAAGATATCACTGTGTATCTTTGTTTCTATTTTATATTGGGGATCCCCTGCTCAGCTAGCAACCTTTCCAGTACGTACTGGGACCTCGAATTGATGGCAACACCCTCTCACAGGCTAGCAAATAGTTGAAATCATAAACAGAATCCTGAATCAAGGACTTGTGGTCTTCCCCATATTTTTCACTAGTACTGATCAAAGTTCTTTTGAAACCAACTCTAGCTAGTTTAACACAAAGGAAATTTACTTGAAAGGATATTAGTAATCTCACAAAATGTAAGGAAGAGTAGAACGGCCATGCCTCAAATTGCAAGGACTACAGCAATTGTAGAGACTTGAAAATAAGAGTTGTCAGCCTTATTCTTTTTTTCTCTTTTCTGTAGTGCTGGACATTGAACCAGGGCCTTGCACATGCTAGGCAAGCACTCTAACACCAAGCCACATCCTCAGCGCTAGGCTTACTCTATTTTTGTAGCTCAGCTATAATCTCATCTCTCTTAGTTCTTCCCTGTCTCTTTTTTGAGATTCTGTATTTTTTTAGACAAGAAAATCTTACTCATCCAGTTTAGCTCAAACAAATGACCCAAACCAACAATAAATGGCTGAAGAAGGGGGCCAGGATCACATGGTATAAACAGCTTCTGTAGTGGTTCCTAAAGAATGGAGGATGGTTGTCAGCTGGGTAGCGGATCCCAGGGCTCCTCCAAGTGCCAATAGAGACACCAGTTCAGGAGGAGCTATGCATCTTGCATCAGAATCTACATCAACACAATGCTTACTTCATCAAGAAACTCTTACTCTAAGAAAAAAAAAGAAAAGGAAAAAGAAAGAAAGAAAAGAAAGAAAGAAAGAAAGAAAGAGAAAATGAAAGAAAAGTCAACTGAACTAAAAAATATGTTCAGTGAAGATTTCATTTATATTCAGGTGATTTATCTTCTCAGGAACAGACAACTGTGTGCCAACACTAGAGTAGCAATCTCTTCAGTTCTCCTTATCCAACTTTATGGGACTAGTCTCAGAGTAATCAAGAACCTGGGCTTTGAAGTCGCCAAGGTTTTGGTTCTTGCTATTCTTTATGGCTGACTAGCCATGGACAATTAAACACTCCTTGCTTCATTTTCCTTCTTTGAGTTGGAGATAACAATACTATGAATTAGTCAGAACTCTTTTGATTATAGGCAGGAGATATTCAAAACTATTAGGTCAAACCCATGAAATTCTAACATTCAATCTGTAAAAATTATAGTTTCAGATGGCCCAACCTAACAGCTAAAACCAAAAAAAGGGAATTTATTGCTTTATGAAACCAGAAAGTGTAATTGTGGGGTAGGTATCATAAATAGCAGAATCAAAGGCTCAGCTGAACAGAGAAGCCTTCTCTTCTCTAGCAACAGAAGATGGCATATGAAGACTGGTTCGATTTTGATCATGCTTCCAACCCTTGGCCCCATCACTGTCAAAAAGGACATGAAGTTTCATGATTGGCCAGGCTTGAGTTATAGACCTGGGAGTAGAGAGGGTACGACAATGAACAGATTAACAGTCCTGTCAGATAAACCATGTCTGTCTTATCCCTCAGCTCAGTTTTATCCCTAGTGCCTAGCACATAGTAGATGCCCCCAAAATACAAGGTATGATTGAAAGATACAGTGAATGTTTAAATTTTTTAAAATGTATTACAGAAAAAGACACATTTTCATTAATCTCCCTCACAATACTCATCTTTGCCTTGAATGCACTTACCCCATTATTCTTGTCACTTTCTAAAGCAGTTCTGAAAGTTTCTCTTTCATGAGTGTCTTTAGTTGCACTGTCATGGATGCCTTGATGTCCTGAATTGACTGAAAACATTTACCTTTTATGGTCATTTTGACCTTAGGGAAGAGCCAGAAGTCATACAGTGCAAGAACTGATGAATAAGGTTGTTGAGGACACACTATGTTTTTATAAGCCTACCTTGCCATTGGATGGCACTTGGAAACACCATTCATTGTATTTTTAATCACACCTTATAAAGATACTCATGAAAAAACAGTGCTTCAGAAAATGACAAGAATGATGGCATAAATGTATTCAGAGTGGGGAGTATGTTAAGGGGATTAATGAAAATGTGTCTTTCATTCTAATACTTTTTTTTTTTTGGTACTGGGGATCAAACTCAGGACCTTGTACTTTCGAGGCAGGCAGCAGAACCACTGAGCTAAATCCCTGGCCCTCTAATACATTCTTTTTTAAAATAACTTTATTATCAAACACACACACATACAAAAATTAAAACCAAAGAAGAACAATGCAAGGGAAAAAAACTACAATAGTATTCAAATACAGTAGAACTCAACCAAAACAAAACTGAAAAGCACTTAAACATATTTCCATATAACTTAAAAAAGCATCTCAAGCACCAACAAGACACCAGAGGATACGATTTGTTTCAGAAAGATCCCCAAAACCAACATTGAACGGATAGTGGTCTGGAAAAAAACTCCAGTCAGCTGGCAAACTCCACATAAGCCAAGCTTCTCCTTAATTTAAATTTCGATACAGTCATATGACACACGATGGAAATACAATCCAAGAAATATGTTATCAGGCAATTGCATCCATGTGTATCCTAATTACACTTTCAGTTTCTCACACTAGAGAAACTATTCGGTATTTATACATATAGGTCCCATTTATTTCACTGAAGAGGATGGCCTCAATATGCATCCATTTAGCTATAAATGCCTCTAGTTTCTCATTCTTTATGTCTGAGTAGTACTCCGTTTTATAAAAAAAAAAACCACACATCTTTATCCAACTTTCAGTTAATGGGCACTTGGGCTATTTCCAAGCTTTCACTATTACAAACTGTGCCGCTATAAACATGGGTGCACATAATATCACTGTAGTAAGATTCTTTTAATTCTTTTGGGAAGATACCCAGCAGGAGGATAGTTGGGTCAAATGGGACCTCTAAGCCTAATTCTTTGAAGTATCTCCATACTGATTTCCACAGTGGTTGCACCAGTCTGCACTCCCACCAACAATGGAGAAGGGTTCCTTTTTCCCCACAGCCCTGCCAGCATTTGCTATTGGATGATTTCTTGATAGCAGCCATTCTTTCTGGGGTGAGGTGGAATCTCAGTGTTGTTTTCATCTGCATCTCTCAAATAACCAGTGATGTTGAACATTTTTTCATATATTTATTTGCTGCTTTTTCTTCATTGTCTGAGAAATGTCTGTTCATTTCAGATGCCCATTTTTGAATTGGGTCTTTGAATTTAGGGGGTCTGATTTTTTTCAGTTCTTTATATATTCTAGATAGTAGTCCTTTGTCTGAGGTACAGTTGCTGAAAATTTTTTCCGACACTGTAGGTTGTCTCTTAGCTCTGTTGGTGGTTTCTCTTGCAGTGCAGAAGCTTTTCAGTAAGATGAGATCCCAGTTGTTGATTCTTTGTGCAAGTTCCCATGCCACTGAGGCTTTGTTCATAAAATCTTTTCCTATACCAATGTCTTCAAGAGTTCTACCTAACTTATCTTCTAGCAATATTTATCTTAATATTTAAATCTTTAATCCACTTCGATCTTAATTTAGTGCATGGTGATAGGTATGGGTCTAGTTTTAATCTTTGGCAGGTTGAAATCCAGTTTTTCTAACATCATTTATCAAACAGGCTATCTTTCCTCCAATGAGGGTGGTTGGCTTCTTTGTCAAAGATGAAGTGACCTATTTTTATTCCTTTTTCTTTTCTAATTGCTGTGGCTAATGTTTCAAGAACAATATTAAACAGGAGTGGTGATAGTGGCCATCCTTGTCTTGTTCCTGATTTTAGCATGAAAGTTTTCAGTTTTTGACCATTTAGTGTGATGTTGGCTATTGGTTTTTCATAGACAGCCTTAATCAAGTTGAGATAAAGACCTTCTATCCTAAATTTTCTGTAAGGCTTTTTATCATGAATGGGTGTTGCATTTTGTCGAATGCCTTTTCTGCATCTATTGAGATGATCATATGGTTTTTGTCCTCGACTCTGTTAATATAGTGTATTACATTTATTGATTTATGAATGTTGAACCATCCTTGCATCCCTGGGAGAAATCCAACTTGGTCAGGGTATATGATCTTCTTGATGACCCTCTGTATTCTGTTTGCCAGTATCTTGTTGAGGATTTTTGCATCAATATTCATTAGGGAGATTGACCTGTAGTTCTCTTTTTGGGTTGTGTCTTTCCCTGGTTTTGGAATCAAAGTAATACTTGCTTCCATGGGCTTTTCATAATACATTCTTAATTTAAACATTCACAGTATATTTTTAACACAACTCATATTAGCTAAATAAATTATTGAGGGAGGGATCATTTATTTAGCTAATATTTTATAGAAGCTATAAAAAGGGAAGAAAAATGTAATAGAATTCCATAACAATTGGTTACATGATGTGGTTTTGGTGAAGATTAAATAAGAAGGGGATATAAATAAGAAGGTGATAAGATTAAATAAGAAGGTGAAGGGCATCTTACTGGTGCTCAGTAGCACATTTACCTGAAATATAGATTAGGTCAGTGTTGGAACCAATTTTTTCCATGGGGTAATTTGCACGTAACAGGCCCTCAGTTTTCTTGATTGACTGAATCAATTAGTAGGTAAGCTCATGAAAAGATAACAAGCAATCTGGATCCCATTTCTTCCTTTGGAAAACAGTTCTTTATCCTATTGGAATTTTTACTTTGTCTAAACTTGTCCTATGAACAACTAAACAAGAACCATATAATCAACAGGGCAAGAGCAAACAGGCATTAAATACAACTGAAAGCATTTTTGGTTAAAGACATACATTAGGAAAGCCTTCCATAGTCTGGAAAATAAATATTCATCAGTAAAACTTAAAGGAAAAAGGCAGATTTTTATTACAATTTTTGATCAGAAAAGGTGGGTAAATGACCTTTAAAAGCCCTTGCCCAGTGACCATCAGCATTTGTACCTCACATTCCGATCCAAGTGAGAACCAAAGGAAGCGGGTGGGAGCAGAAAATAGTATTGGAACAATTGATTTGCAATGTTCGGATTTTGGCCATATAGTGCCTTTAGCCTGATCTCCTAGGTTCACTGTAGACCAAGAAAGGCCTGGAGAAATGAAGTGATTTGTCTGAGGGTCACAAAGCCGGTAAGGGCAGAGCTTCATTCAGATCTTTTGGACCTATGTCCACTCTTTGTCTTTCATGCCACATCTCAGGCAATAGAGGCTCCCCATGGGCCATCAGGAGGCCACCCTGGTGAAGTGGACAGGAACTGATGTGGGGAATGGTAACGCCTCCTTGAAGAACTAGCAAAGACCCTCATGTGAGGGTTAGTGCAATGGGAAGGATAATCCAACGCCCCTTCTTGGTCACAGACCCCACGTACTGCTGACCTCCACCTTCTCACCTGCCATTTCCCTCACTGAGCAGGATTTTGACCTGAACAGAACCCAAAACATGTACACAATGTATTGAGAAAACATTACATCTCTCAGGCAACTTGAACAAACAACAAGTTAGTTATTTTGTAGACACCTTATTTTCTAAAATGGAATTCAAGACATATGAATTGGACAAAGAATTTTTTAGTCTTTTCTAAGTAGGTAAAACAATTGAGAAAGAAACATATATTTAGGCACTGAAATACTGATTTTGTGGGTTTATGAGAACAGGCAGATTGTTTGCAATTAGGGTAAAACCAGGACATGTGCTCACTTAAGGGGCATGGACATCATGTGTGGCAAACTATTTGTTACCCACCAATGTGGACTCTCCCCTTCCTCACTGGCAGAGCTTCTGTATTACTGGAAGGAACAGTATTCCTTACAGAAGATGTAAATGTATTTCCAGACAACCCACTTTTTAATGACTGCACTGGCAGGGCCTTTCTCTCCTCCCTCTTTCTGCATCTTCCAAGCTCCAGACATCACTCCTAATCATGGGGTGAGGCCCTGTCCCAGTGATTATGGGATGGTGAGCTGCAAAGAGCCTGGGTCCCCAAGGACCTCAGAATACCACTGCCATCAGCCTTCACTGCCCACTTCTGCACATCTTATTTGGTGAGAGGAAAATTAAGCACTGCCTGATTCAAACCAATCTATAGATCAGCCAACCACAAACTCAAGACATGGTCTTGGCAAAGTAAGATCTTTACCCTGCATGCCTCCATTTCTTCTTTATAGCAGATGCAAGTAATAACTAGCACTAAAGAACACATACTCCAATGATTTTAAGATTCTGTTTATTGAAGCCCTAGCAATTTTACCGAGACAGTTCAAAAGACCAAGGGGATCCTTTACATGGGTCTCTGAATGCCACTGAACCGAAGTTCAGAATCCCTCTGAATCAAAGCAGCTCCTCTTCTATTTGAGTTTAAGACTGAGTTTCCAAGTGAAATTTGGTTTGAAGGTGGAAAATTTTAAAGCTAAAATAATTTGAAAATCACTGGCATCAAAAAACATTTAGTCGTTCATACATGAGAAGGGTACATGGAGAATACCATTGCTTTTGAGAGTAGACAGTATTTTTCCAGCACTGCTGTTGGAGCTGGTAATGCCAGATGGGTCCTGGTCAGGACCAATGTTTCACATCTTTAGACCTGCCAGCAATCAGTGTAAAGTGCCCAGATCCATGCAGGAATAAAATCAGTCAACACCACTCCCTTCCTTCACACTGTGCTCTAACCTCCTACAGAATACCTAATGAGCCTGAGCATGGTGTGGCATGGAAGCTGCTCTCTGAGTTATTAAATTGAGACCAGAGAAGTGCCTTGTCATTCATTGGCTCCTGTTACCTCCCATAGCTCTGACCTCCCTGACTCATCAGACTCAGAGTCTTTACTCAGTAGTTCCCACATGGGAAAAAGCTCCCACTGGAAGTAAAAAGAAAAAGGTCCTGGGTCTTTCACACAACTTTGACTTCTAAGCAAGCTACCTGTTAGCCCAACACCTGGACTCTAAGGAGATAGCAAGATCACAAAGATCTTAGGACCTTTGGCTGCATATCTCAATAATGCACAAGGAGTATCTTCAAATGCCAAGAAAATGACACAACCAGGGCTAATAAGGCTGCCCCACTGTGCACTATGCCACCTCAAAAAAGAAACAGATGGGCTCTGGTTTTGTGGCCAATAAGAGCCCCTGGAGCAAGCCCAGACCCTAGCTCCAAATTTTCTTTCCCAACCACTTAATCTCAACTTTGACTTGCTAATCAGGTTACAGTTTGTTCTACTCAAGTTCTTGTCTCTTCTTGGAATGTGATGTCTGCCTGTCTGTTCTTCTCACCTTGTTGGGATCATGTCCCATTGCTGAGCCTGAGATCCCCCCTGAAGTCAAACCCACATACACTCTGCACACAGCTCCCAAAATCTAGGCTCTGCTGGGGACAGTTAGGCTCTGCCTCTCTTTGTTTCTCCCACTCAAAAACAACTCTATGTAAACACAGCTCAGTAAAACATCATTAAAATATATCATTTGTAAAACATCTCACCTTTCTTTTCCTACCCTACTCTTCTACCCCAACTCCACCCCTACTAATACATCCTTCTGAGTGGGGTTTGTTTGGTTGTTTCTGCAATACTGGGAATTGAACCCAGGGAGCATTGAGCTACATATCCAGTCCTTTTTATTATTTTGAGACAAAACCTCATCAAATGGCCCAGGCTGGCCCAAACATATTATCCTCTAGCCTCAGCCTCCCAAGTAGCTGGGATTACAGGTATGTGCTACTATGTTTAGCTCTCAGAGGGATTTTTAATGATACTGGGAAAAAAATTAGAGGAAAGATAACATTAAAAATTAAGAGAAGGTATTTAGATAGTAATTGTAAAGAGATGATATAACAGCCCTGGCTCCTATTTGATTTGGTGAGGTGGACAGGACTGCTACACAGTGTGTCTTGGCCCTCAGTACCTATTTCCTCTTCTTTCCAGGTTTCCCTCTGAGTCCCAGGGGCCAGAAGGCTTAAAGCATATTTTGCTGACTCCCTTCCTGCTGAGGTTATAGATATGACTTAGCTCCTCCCAATAAAATGTGCTCCTGCTCTCTGGAATACAAAGGGGAATGGAGTTCACCCCCCTCTCTGGGGCAGTGGTGACTGATGAGCATGTTCCCCCCAAGCATGTGCTTTTGCAGGGGCCAGACCTCATGCGACACTGCCTGGTGACCAGTCTCAAGGTACTGGTCAGCTGTGAGCTGGCTCCAGTTTCCTAACCTCTGGGTGATAATAGCAAGAAGATGGAAGAAAGAAGTCCTTTTCTACTCAGGCAGGTGACTCAAGCTACATACCCTTGTCATACTCCTTTATCCGCCCCCCACTAGGACCATGAAACCAAGGCACTATTCTTGAAAAACAAACTTTAAAATTAAATAACATTGGAATGACTGTTCCATAGCATGCAAGGCCGGTTCAGTGTTCAATAGTCAATCAATGTAATTCACCCTATCAATAAACTACAGAGGAAAAAATCACAATGATTGTATCTGTTAATGCAGAAAAGCATATGATAAAATTAAGTGCCATTTATGATTTTTAAAACTCTCAGAAAACTAACAGCAGGCAAGAACTTCCTCAGTGTGAAAACATGGTAAAAAAAAAAAAAAAAAACACCCTGTAACCAACATTCTATTTAATTGTGGAATACTGAATGCTTTTCTCCTACAACCAAGTACAAGGAAAGAATATCAGTTCCTACCACTGGGATTCAGCCATTATCTAGCCAGCTCAATACAGCAAGAAAAGGAGATAAAAGATACACAAAACAAGAAGAACTAAAACTGCCTCTATTTGTGGATGCCATGATGGTTTGCATAAAAAATCCCAAGGAATCTACAAAGATATTCCTCAAACCAGTAAGTGAGTTCAGCAAGGTCACTGACCAAGATCAACACAGAGAATCAATTTTGTTTCTATGTTCTAGAGGTAAATAGATGAAAGCGATCATAAATACAATTCCATTTACAATCACCCTGAAAAAGGAACTACATACTGTAGATATAAAATGAATAGCAGCAGAGTGCTTGCTGTTCACAGGTCTTCTGGCTGCTGGAGTCCCATTCTGAAACAAGCCACCTCTCCACCCTGACACCAGTAAGGAGGTCAGCAAACCTTTGGTAAGGTTGGAGGTATTAATTTCAGGCAGTTAATTACATTCTTTCAGCATCCATCTCCCTGAAGTTTTTACTGGGAAAGTCCTTTAGGAGGACATCCCTATTAGCTATTCATTTTTCTTTTGCACTGACTGTAGAATGAAGTGACTGTTGGCTGTGTCACACAACTCGTCGAAATTCACCTCTGGGTGAAGTGATCCTCAAATAATTACCAAATGTAGTTCAGGTAACTGAATTAGTGAACTACATTGGCTCCTTTGAGATGAAAGACTCTTTAGGAATGTGAAATACTTTAGCTCTTTGTTATTAATAACCTGAACAATGAAAGAACCCAAAGTAGTCCTGAATGTGCTCCGGGAAGGGATGACTGAACTTAAAGAATGCAATTGATTTTCATTTTCCGTACTTTTCATTTTCTATCCTTTTCATTCCCATAGTCAGGACTGAATAGGACAAGTCATCAGATTCCCTCTGATGTTAATAAGGCATCAACTATAAAGCTCTGGGAAGAGAAAAATTCAGTGTGGCAAGTAGGTGGTCCCCCTGCCCCCAGTGATTTATTAACAGTTCTTCTTACTATCTCATTCCAACAGTCTACAGGTGAAAAGCTCCTACTATCAGCTGTTTCACTGTCTTCTGCATGGGTCTAATTTTCAGGTGATGTATCTCGACCACTCTTCTCACCCTTCAGACAAACAACCACACCCATCAATTAAGCCCAGCAGAGAAAGGTAAGAAGCCTTTGGCTGGGTGCTCTGCCAAGGGTCATTCTTGCAGGATGTAAAGAAGACAGACGATAGAGGTGGATTCCTTGGCAGACAGGTCTGAAAACCAGGGGAATGGGATGTGGTGGGAGGACAAATCAAGTTCCTATCTACCTGAGACTGGTAGAAGGGCAAAGATGTTGATGGCGTGGGGATGTTATGTCAGGCTCTACTCTTGCTGGATATGGGTGTGCTGCATTTATAGAATCAGATCCTCAGTTCCTCATTTTAAGTTTTCTATTTCCCCTTCCTCTTTACTTTGGGTTTTTATTTTTTGTTTTGAGACAAGGTCTTGGTGCTGCCCAGCCTGGATTCTCCTATCTTAGCTTCCAGAATAGCTGGGATTATAAACTTGAGCCACTGCACCTGGCTAGTTTCCACATTAAAGTGTTAAGAGTTTTGATTTCTTGTGCTTTCAAAATATTCTTTAAATGTAACTTATTTACTTGGGAATTGGAATAGGTATTTCCTATGGTTCTTCATTCAAAGAACATATAATTATATACAATGAAGCCTCCCTGCCACCTGCCTGCTCCAGCCATCCAGTGCCTCCTCTAGAGGCGAGTGAATGTGTATAAAGTATCATACATCGTCTTTTACTTACATAAATGGCAATTCACTATTATTTTATATTTTATATATTTTATATATAAAAGTACCTTTACTTTTTTTACTTACTATATTTTAGAGGTCAATCTACACCCATAAACAAAGAACTCCTCAATCTTTTATGGTGACTACTAATCCATTACTTTTTTCATCGTTTGTATAACCACTCTCCCACTGAAAATCATTTCCATTATTTCCATTTTTTGATAGTACAAACAATGCTGTGATGATTAACTTTATTTATAAGTGATTTCCACATAAGGGAATATGTCTGTAACTTATTGAGTTGCTGTTAATATCACTGTTATAGATATTATAAATAAGTCCTACAAATAAAATTGCTGTATCAGAGTATGTATATCTATAATTTTGATAGTAACTGCCAAATTGCTAATCCGTTCACCTGATACAATATCCTATGCCTATTTTCCTGTTGGATTGTTGCCTTTTTTCTTACTGATTGTGTAGCAATGAGTTGCACATATGCTTCCCAGGTTGCTACTGATTTTTGACTTTGCTTATGATCTACATAAGGTAGGTGGAAGGGAGAACATATTTGCAGTTTTTTAAAAAACACGCTTGAGGCCCAGGGATTTAGCTTAGTGGTCCCGGCCCCTGCCTCACAAGTGCAAGGTCCGGAGTTTGATCCCTGACACACACACACACACACACAAAAAAAAACCATGTTTGAATTTTTATCTTTTATCTTGACTCCTGTGACCTGCATTGTGTTTTAAAAGGTTTTCTTCAGCTACAAATTATAATAAAAAACCTTTCACTATTTCTTTTCATATTTTTATGGTTTTCCATTTTTAAATTTAAAATCTCTGGCCCACTCATCTGGAACCTATCTGGCAAGGTATGGAATACAACTCCAATTCTATTATAACAAGTAGGGTAGCTACCCTGGCTGTCCAAATACCATTAATAAGCACACATACACACACTCACACACACAGTACTGCCTCACTGATTTGAACTGAGTTCTTTACCATGTGCTAAATCCCTATATGGTCATCCCTTCTTATCTGATGGGTATTTGTTCCAAGATATCTCCCATACCAAGCATCTTGTATAAAACTGTGTAGTGTTTACATGCAAGCTACGCGCATCCCCTTATATACTCTTCAGTCATCTGTAGATTACTTATAATACCTCAAAGAATGTAAATGCTATGTAAATAGCTATTACCCTTTATTATTTAGGGAACAACGACAAGAAAATGACAAATAAATGAAATAAACTTGAATTATATGAGATGACCACATGAATACTTTATTTCACTTTTCCAAATCCTAACTCATGACTAGACTCACAGGGGGCATGTTCTTACATTTTTAAGGCTGTCACTTTAAAATCAAGTTATATTTAATTGATATTTACCATATGGCAGGTTAGAATACCTTTTGGCTTCAAGTCACTGAATTCAGATTCAAATAGCCTTAAACAATTAGAAAGTGTCCCAGTTGGCAAAACTAACTCTCAATGGGGAGGAGATGCAGTAGCAGGTTCCGAGACCAGTCTTATCAGTACTGATTCAGGCTCTGACCCTCTTTCTGCTCTGTCGTCCTGGGGCATTGACTCTGTGCTGCCATTGGCTGATGGCAAATAGCTCGGTATTTTTAGGTGTCTTCTCCAGGCCTGACAACACCTTGAGGAAGAAGAGAAAGTATCTCCTTCTGTTTTTCTTCTTAGGACCAAGGAAACATTTCTCAGAAGTCTCTCATAGCCTGGAGTTGGGTGACGTACCTATGCCTGAATCAATCACTGCCAAGGAAATGAGTCTAGTCTTACAGCAATCACCCTTGGGCTGAGGAAGGCTGAGTTGCCCCAAAGGCTGTTTGGAAAAAAGTAGATACTTGCAGAAAACCTGGATTCTAGTAGTAATAGGGGTGAGTAAGGGATACTGATAATGCCTATTCTCCTTGCCCTTTCTCTCTCCTGGCTAGTTTCAACCAGAACCATCACCACACACACACTCACACACACACACACACACACACACACACACCATGCTGAGTATTTATAACACATTTTCTTTATCTATTCATCCACTGATGAACATATAGGTCAATTTCACATCTTAGCTATTGTGACTAGTGCTGCAATAAAAATGGGAGTGCAGAGTCTCTTCAACATACTAATTTCAATTCCTTTAGATATACACCCAGGAGTAGGATTACTTAGTCATATGGTAGTTCCATTTCTAGTTTTTTAAGGAACCTCTCTACAGTTTTCCATAATGGCTGTACTAAATTACATTCCCACCAATAGTAGGTCAGAGTTCTTTTCATCACATCCTCACCAGCATTCTTGTTGTTGTTGTCCTTGTTGTTAACTTGGGGAAGATGATACCTCCTCATGGTTTTGATATGCATTTACTTTATGATTAGTGATGAAAAAATATTTATTAAAGTGGTACTATATGCCCAATCTGTGTGAGGCTCTGAGGGTTGAGAAAGGAAAACAGGGATCCTGATCTTCATGAACTAATTTGAGAACCAAAAAATTTACCAATTTCATAGTACAGTGATAGAGGCTATGTACATACAGTATAAGGGTGTATGGGGTTCTAAAGAGTGAACAACTTCATGAGGCAGAATAAAACAAACAGGAAGTGTTTCAGCTGGACTTTGAAAGATGAGAAGATAAACAAGAGAGAAGGACATCCCCAGCAAAGAAAAGGGCTTGTACAGGAGGGCATTACGTGTACGTTCAGGTTACTATAAGATTTCTGCATGTCAGGGTATGGGGTTAACTTGGTGGTGAGGTACTGTTATACCCAGGGCATGAAGGTATCTGGGGAGAAGCTGTTCTCCTGGTTAGAAACCTCAGTTTGCACTGTTTAAGAGACATCATCAGTGGACACCATCCTTAAGAAATTCGGACAGCAGTCTGAACTAATTATAGCATTCAAATGCAAAAGGCAAATTATTAATCAACTGTTTAATTTTATAGACTACATCTCAGAGACCCTCCCCCTTTAAGTCTTAATCCACATTTACAATCTTCCTCACCTACTCGTTCAGTCCACAAGCCCAGCTCACCCATGTTGCCATTATTGTGATTATTTCTGCTAAGGGCCACTGGTACTTACAAAACACAAAAACAAAACAGAATCAGCCACAACAAAGAGACTCACATTCTTCCTTCCAACCACACTGAGCTACTGTAATACACTAATTAATGCCATTAGAGAATCCAGACATGCATAATAGTATGGCTTCTTCTTCCTACTTTAACATGAAATCAAAATTTAAAACACTCCTAAATTTTTCCTTCAATTTTTAAAATATTAAGTTATTTCATAGAGATGTACATATATGTATACATAGCCCTCCCTCCAAGTATTCTTGTTTTGTTGGTTCTTTGAATACATGATCCCTGGTCTACCAGTTGAATAATCCAGCAATGAACATATTCATACCTAATTTTTAGTGGGCCCAAAAGTGACTCCCCACTCTCTAAAAGATAAGTCTACACAAAAAACTCAGAATGTGAACTTATTGGGAATTAGAGCCTTTGTAGACATAATTAAGTCCATAATTAAGGACTAGAGTGGGCCCTAAATTCAATGACAGGTGTCCTGTGGGAGACAAAAGAGACAACTTCTGAGACACTTGGAGAGAGGGCTCTGTGAACATGGAGGCAGAGACGGCTCTGTGAACATGGAGGCAGAGACTGAAGCAGTGTGTCTATAAGCCAAAGGATACCAAGGACTGCTGGCAGAAGCAGAAGCTAGGGGAGAAGCCTGGAACACTTCTTCCTTAATAGCCCTCAGAAGGACTCCATTCTGCTGACACCTTAATTTTGAACTTCTGGGCTCCAGAACTATAAGAGAATATATTTCTGTTGTGTAAAGTCACTACGTTTGTGGTAATTTGTCACAGCAGTCCTAGAAAACTAACACAGTATTATATAATGTTTTGAATTAAAATCAGAGAATTTTTGATTCTAAGAAAAAGAAACTATCTCAGGAGAAGAGAAATTTACATTAAAGAACTACAATTGCACAAGACACAAAGATAAAATATTAAGATAAAGAAATATAGCCTCCTACTTTAGTAGTTGGAAACCAAGGTTGAAAAGGGAAGTGAGCTTCCACCTAAATGTCCACACATTGGTCCTCTCTGTGAGCCAGTCCTTCCCCTCTGTCATCCTCTCTCCTAGCTGATTTCCTTTGCTTTACACACCTTTATGTGTACATGGCTTATCAAAGTGGCTTCTCTTAGAGACTTTGACTTTGCTCACCGCATCTAACAAAATTCATTTTTCAGCATCCCCATTACAAATTTTCAGGTAGGAAACTAGGTTGGCTCAACTTAGAGCCACTTAAAGAATGGACTCTTGACAGCCACTGGATGTCCATCTCTGGCCCAGTTGGAGCACATGGGAGGGGTAGCCTGCAGTGTGGCGTCCCTCTCTACCCAGGGGCTGTGGGCAGGATTCCTCAGCACAGTCTGCAGGAGGGCAGGCCAAGCTCAGCCTCTCTGTTTCAGATTGGGCATTTGCCTTCCTCTCTAGACTCTCACCTTGAAGGGCAAACATTTCTTGATTTTCTTGTCTTATCTATCAGACTCCTCCAATGAACATAAATCTCAGTGCCTAAAACATAGTAGATATTCAAAATAAGTTTGTTTAATAAAAAGTACAATCATTAGACAAGCTTTATAGAATTGTGCATATTCAGTACACCAAGAAAAAAGTAAATGTTGATAGTGCTTATACTGTTTTGACAATGGTAATTTTAAAGCTGGCTTCCTCCTCTTAGCTCATTGGTACGTATAGCAGAGACTCCCCCTGTAAATTTGGTTAAAATGGTGCTCACAGATCCCCAAAACTTCCTGTTAGTCTCTGCTCAGTGTATCTTAGGTAAACAGTTCCCTGACCTGTACTAAGTTGATCTTCTATCCCATAGTCTTTTGGCTTCTATTTAGATCTTCCTTTACAAAGAGCTTAGGAAAAGATGTTGTTTGGGTCTTTTTTTTTTTTTTTTGCCTCTTAGCAAGGTTTTCTTTGCTTCCTTTTAAAAAAAAAACAACAACAACAAAAAACCAGATTCTTTTTCCCCCAGAGAAGATTTTACTGTGGCAAAAAAAACAAACAATCTGATGGAAAAATCCAATGAAAGCTTCTTTTAGGAGCCAGTTTAGCTTTCTAGAAACTTTGCTTTGCTTTAGCTACAACTGGTTTGTTCAAGCCTTTCCTTGGATCTAATTTTCCCCAAATGCAAAGTTCTATGACAGAACCTGTTGGAGATCAGAAATAAAGAAGGAATGGAAGTAAACATATAGGGCTCTGTAAAGAGCCCACAAAGTGTGAGGGATCCTGCTGGGCCCCTACTTAGGAGCCTGAAATCAAGACCTCATCAGTGTGATATCTGCAAAATAAAAGGTTAAATAGTCCTAGAAGCCATACTTTTCATTCTGGTATGGGCTTATACAATGATAATGGTACAAATCAGATGAACAGATTTAGCCATGTGCAGGAAAGGAAAGGAAAAGGATAAATCCTAAAACCATTCTTTCTTCCAAGTCAGGCCACCTCCCTAGTTTATCTGAAGGTTCCAGTCTCTCAAATCATCATTAAAATAGCCCCAAGGGAGAAATACTCAGAAGGAACCTTGTAGAGAGATCACAGGCACAGGCATCATAATTCTGTCCATGATGAACTACAAGTGCAGAAATCTAAGTAAAATAATCTCTGTCTCTAAACTACAGCTCTTTCTGAATTTAAATATTAATCATCTCTTCTTCCCCATGTATGCAGTAGCAAGGGGCTCTGGGTACTGCCAAAGGGTTGTGGAAATGGTAGAGCCCCACATAAAAGTGAGGCATTACTGCACTCACATGCATTGTATGTTGGTGCCTAAGCTTGCACGGTCACCTATACTCAGGACACATTCATACACATTGCCTGCACTTGTCCACAGAGAAATATGGTCCAGCTATGCAGCAGCCAGTCCCTCAGCCTAGCTTCATGCTGGCTGGATTTTCAGAGAACTAAAGCCTGGGCCCATTATTAGTAATGTGCTTACTTTGTCCAACTTCTGCATCTCCATTTAACTAAGAAATCACTAAGGGAGGCTGGGGACCTCTATGTGGGAAAGACAAATTGTATTCAGGGTCCCCATCAGTATTCAACAACTGTGAATGAGTGGACAAATGTATGGATGAATAAAGACTCTGGGAAGTTTGAACATCATGAGGACAAAGCCCACATCCTGTTCTGCAGCCTGGACATCAGCCCAGATAGAAGATGGGACATCTCCTTACTGGGACTTTACCCTTTCATCCCAATTCACCTTATTCCCAATTCTCATTTCGTCCTGGTGCAAGCTCTCAGCCAGCCCAGGCAGGATCCCATCTACTCCCACTTTCCTCCCAGTCATTCATTCACTCATTTGCTGACACCCACCATTTGTCAGTCACCACTCAAGAGCCTGGAGACACAGGGAGCCAGACACAGCCTGCCTGCCAAGCCCTGTTGTGGAGAGGGTGGGAGCTGTCCTTGTCCCTTGTTCCTGGCACACTCCACACAAGACCTTCTATTCAGGGAACTATGGCCCCTTCATTTTTTCTTTCTGAGGCCTCACACTAATGCAGGACCAGTGGCTCAGAAAATATGTCCTTTCATTTGCATTATGGGATTTTTTTCTTTTTACTTTTCAAGAAGCCTTTGGTTTAGGCTAATATTTACATGTATTTGCATTTCCTTTGTACACAGGAATGGGGGAAGGGTGGGGAAGAGAGCTTTGCTAAGGAATGAAAATGTTTCCTGGGCCAATCCACAAAGTGCTTTTGCAATTGCCAATTTAAAATCCAGAAGGAACTTGTTCAGTTCAAATTCTGGTAATTTCTATCACTCCTGCCCTAGTTTTTAGCACTCCTCACCCTATGCCCATCCAGCAGCCTCGCAGCTCCTTTGCTGGCCTGTGCATCTGTTCAAGTCTAGGGTGGACAAACTCAGTCTTAGTCTTAGATGCACTGGAAATTTTTCTCCTCTAATTCTTCAAATTTTGGTCATTTTCAAAGAACTCTGTGGGCACCCTCTGGTGGTTGACTGAAAATTTCACCTGCAAAAACTACAGTTTTATAGAAATGGTTTTACTTTGCAGGCGGGACCTGTGGTTAGAGGTTGGGAATAGTAAGTTTACTTGTTGTGGTTGGTATCACCTCTTTCAACATGTGATGCACAAGACTGAGAATGGAACAGTCACTCTGGATCCCTCTGGGAACAAATGGCACTTTATCACGGAACAGCCAGAGCTAAGAAACAGTTGTGACCTGTGGGTTGCAGTCTTCCCAGGCCAGCCTGGTGTACAGGAGGAGGACTGCCTTCTGTGGGCTCTCAGAGGACCCCACCACAGGAGACAGCTGCTCTGCTCAGGCGGAATGGACCAGGCTCCCTGGATGACTCCTATGATGGAAACATGAAAGCAGCCTCCCCACCTCTGTGCAAAACCAAAGGACCTAGCTTAGGCTGAAGGAAATCTAAGGGAGGTTAGTAAGGTAAAAGAGAAAAGAAGTTGGGGTGAAGCACAAATTCTGCAGGACTAATGTATGACCTTTCCAGAATTCCTGCTCCAGCTCCTGCACTAAGGGACAACCATTCCTGAGAAACATCCTGGTCTCTGGAGAAGCACTGGAGCAGGTAGGGAGAAAAAGAAGGAGGGAGAAAGGAAAGAAGCAGAGGCGACAGGAAGAACTATTGCCCAGATTGACAGAGACCCCTCCTTGTTGCTCTCTCTCCAACACCGCACACTGGGTCCTGAAATTGAAAGGTCTAATAAGCATAATTTCTCTGTTGACACAGTAAATACCACCTGGTTTTTCTTTTTTCTTTCTCCAAGGATTTAATTAGTCTTAGGATACTTTCCAAAGTCAGTTAATGTTGTGCTCATTTTGCAAAAAGAGTTGCAAGAAGGGTCATACAGGGTGGGACTTCTCCCTGCCTGCAGTGGTGGCGCCTTGCCCTGGTGCTCTAGAATATTCCCTGACAGCTGCTGTGCTCTTGGGCACATCTGCCCCGTGCACTGCCTTTCAGAGCAAGCTGAGCTCCAACAGGCACGTGGTGAGAGGCCTCTGTAGGGCAAGGTCTTAACGAAGGACACACTGGAGGAATGGGGGGAGGGGGGAGCCATGTCACAGTAGGTTTTAGAAGCTAGAAAGACAACCAGGTTGTTCAGATTCCAGACTCTTCAACCTTAAGCCTGGAAACAAAGAAACATTGTCTCCAGCATCAGCCTTTTTTATTGAAATCATTTTTCATCCGGTCTCTTTCACATCAGGCCCCAAGGCAGAAACGAAGCCCTATTTCCAGTCACCTCAAAGAGGCAGGGGCAGCCCCATTCTGCCCAGCTGGATCTGAGGGTGCCACTGGGGGCGAAATGTCTTTGGTGGGCAGCCTAGAAGCTAAAGAATGACTGATGCATAACAAAACACAAAGACACCAGTGTGACCACACCTATGAGAACAGACCAAGCTCAACTTCCCATAGAGCCAACAATCCAGAGACAGGGCAGCCCTGAGATCCATTGAGTCTGAACTGGGTGGAACTCCTTTTCCAGCAACACGCACTTCTGTCTCCACTTTCTACTTCCAGCCAAATGAAAATATTGCACAGTTGTCACAAGCCATACATTCATTCATACCAGGATATACAAGCATTATCCTAATCACAGCTAATAGAGGGCTTGCTCAATAACAGGTTCCACTCTAAACCCTTTTCATAGATTAACTCATTTATTTTCATAGCAATAAAATAAAGGAGGTACTACTATGATCTTCACAAAAATGGACGTCAGGCCAAAAAAAAAATGAAATAATTTTCCACATCAGGCTTGTAGTATGTGTTGGACTCAGGATTCAAACCCTGACCATCTAGCTCCAGAGCCCATGTTCTTAACCATTTTCATCCTGTTACTTCTCCAAGTTTGTTTGAGTTCATGAATCCACCACAAAAGCTGCACATACTAAGTGCTATGATTACCCCATTTGACTGGTTAAAAAACTAAATTAGAGAAGAAATCTAGCAAAAAGATGCAGAGCCATAAAAAGGATAGTCTTTTCAATAAATAGTGATCAGAAAAGTGAGTATCCACATGCAGAAAAATGAAACTAGACCTCTATTTTTCACCACTTACAAAAATCAGCCCAAATGGATTAAAGACTTTAAAACTGCAACAATGAAACTACTAGAAGAAAACAGAGGAAATTCTTTAGAATACTGGAATGGGCATGGATTTTTTTGGACAAGACCCCAAAAGCATAGGAAACAAAAGCAAAAATAGACAACTAGGATTATATCAAACTAAAAATCTTCTTCATAGCAAAGGAAAAATTCATCAGAGTGAAGAGACAACATAGAGAATAGGAGAAAATATTTGCAAACTATATGGGTACATCTGACAAAGAGCTAATACCTAGACCAGTGGTGATACATGCACGGCACACATGCCACAGCAGGCTGTTTTTATTACTGAAAATTCTAAAAGGTTCACTATCACTGACCTAGACTGTATAAGGAAATTTAAAAAAAAACTCACCAGCAAAACAACGACAAAAACAGCCCAATTTTAAAATGGCTGTAGACCTAAACAGATATTTCTCAAAATAAGACATACAAATGGCAAAGAAGTATTTGAAAAAATACTCAACATCACTAATTATTGGGGAAATATAAATCAAAACCACAATGAGCTATCACCTCACTCCAATAAGAATAATCATTATCAAAATGGCAAAAGTTAGCAAATACTGGTGAGAATCTAGAAAAAAGAGAACGCTTGCACAGTGTTGGTAGGAATGTAAATCATTATAGCCATGATGAAAAACAGTATGGAAAATCTTCATAAAATCAAAAATAGAACTACCAATGGTCCAGCAAGATCACTATTGGGTATATATACCATTGACATGAAATTAATTGCCAAGGAATTGATCTATCAAGTGGATAAAGAAAATTTGGCACTTTTATACATAATGGAATACTACTCAGCTATAAAATAATGAAATCCTGTCATCTAACACAGTGGATGGAACTGGAGATAATACTAAGTGAAATAAGTCAGGCACAGAAAAGCAAGTACCACATGACCTCACTCATATGTGAAATCTAAAAAAATTGATCTTAGAGAAGTTGAGTATGGAATGGTGGTGATCAGAGGCTGGGAAGATGTGGGGGGGATGTTGACCAATGGCTATTAAATTGCAGTTAGATGGGACCAAGAAACTGGTGCACTATCGTATAGTAGGGTGACTATCGATAAGTTGTATATTGTGTATCTCAAAAACCCAGTGGAAGGGACATTGAATGTTTCTATAATGAAGAAATAATAGCAATTTGTGGAGCTAGTTATGTTTAATTTGATTTAAACATTACATGGTGCATACATGTATCAAAACATCACAATACCCCATTAATATGCATAATTTTGTGTTTTTATATCAGTTTTTAAAATGAATTTCAATTTTACAAAGACAATTTGAATCCAGGCAGTTGTATTATTGAATTCCAGCTCTAATCATTACATTTTACTACCTTCTTTTAAGCCAGGGCAATTTTCCAAAGCCTCAATGCACTGGCTTTTGTACAATTCCTGTTGGACATCAGAGAACACTCTCTTTCGTGGTGGCCCCGGCCCAGGGAGTGGCCCACCTGCACTCCTAGAGGCAGATCTGAAAGGGTTCCTCACTCTCTGCCACTGTGCCAGGGATCTCTTCCAGATACTAGAAGGTTCGTGCCCACCACCTCATAACTAGTAAGGTCACACCAGTCTTGATTCTCTTCA
Source organism: Heterocephalus glaber (assembly GCF_000247695.1). The sequence continues at coordinate 2,636,931 of NW_004624838.1, read as the reverse complement.
AGCCACCTGGATCTGTCTGTCTGCAAATTCTAGCCCCAGGAAGGTGTCCCTCTGTTCTTTATCCAAGTTATTCTAATTTCCCTAGAACAACAGACATTTGTCTTATGGGCCACAAAGGCAGAGCCAGTTTTTCTACTGTGTATCAGACTCTCCAGGGCTCCCTTCAGGTTAGCAGCTCAGGAAATTAGGAAGGGGTTGGCGCATTCACAGCAGCTGCTCCTGTGGGGCTGACATTCATAGGGCACTGTCATATTTTTTATTTTATAGTTCACCTATTTGATTAATAAATGACTCCATTTAATTTTTCTCCTTCCTGGTTTACAGATCATATGCCTGGTGACCTTCCAAAATAGACCTTCAGGTTCTTGCTGTGCAGGGCAGTTGATTTTTATCAAGTGGGCTTAATTCTATGAGACCAGCTTCAAATTCTCTGGTGTAAAACCTAGTGAGCAAAAGCTGTGGAAGCCCTGGCTTAAAGGGAAGTGGTAGAGTATAATGAGCAGAGCTGGCATTCAGGAGTCCTACCACCTAGATTCAAATTCTGACTGCCTCTTGCTACCTGTATAATCTGTGCAGGTTGCCTTCCGTGTGCCCCTCCACATCTCCCTTCACATTCCTACAACCTCCTGTGTTCTGAGGGCTAACCTATAAGGACGGCAAAAACAAGTACCATGTCTTCTAGCCTCTGTTGGGTTCATCCATTAGAGGAAATAGGTTGGAAGGAAAAGGGAGAGGCAAGGCTGTTTGCTCTCCTCCTTATAGCTTATTGGTGTCCTTGCACTCAGGCCACAACTTCTCTATTCCAGTATCCACTGGAAGGTAGCAAACAACTCTTGATTCTTAAAAGCTAAAACAACAACATTAATGATTTTATTGATCAGTCTACAATGTTGGCAGCATTTTCTAAGAGCACTCATCTTGACCATGCAGAGAGTCCAGTTCCAAGATGGCTTAGCCACATGTGTAGCAAGTTGATGCTGGCTGATGTCTGGGAGCTTGCTCAGGGCTCTTAATAGAAGCCTTCAGTTCTTCTCCACGTGGGCTTCCCCTGGGGAGCTGCTTGGGCCTCCTTTCAGTATGGGGATTGGGTTTCAAGAGCTGCCCATCTCTTAAGGCCTGGGCCTAGAAATGAGAGCATCACCTCTGGGTCACCTCACAGAGCTGCTCACCTCTTGCTATGCTCTGTTGGTCACAGCAGTCACAAAGGCTTCTCTGACTCAAGAGGGGAGAACACAAACCCCAGTTTCAATGATAGGACTATCAAAGAAGTTTAGACTGTCTCTAATCTGCCACATTTTATAAATGGCCTCTCCTGCAGCCGCTCTCTCCTGTGCCCCTCCCGGCTTATTCTCTCAGGCCTGGGGTGGAGAAGCTCCATGCTAATACTTGAACAACAGAGCTATATTATCTATGGCTTGATTTCCATAAACCTTTATCACACATTTATAATAGGCTTTTAATTAAATTCCCCTCAAGACAGCCAGTTTGGGCATACCCCAGCATTTTCTGGGACCCTGCCAACATTTCTCAGCCAAGTTTCTGCTTGCCCCCACAGGAACATTCCACGAGACCACCTTCCTCCAAACGTCTCCTTCCAACTCTCACCAGCGCCCAGATTTCCCACAATCTATTCTCCATTCTACTTTACCTATTGCTTTCCTTCTGGTGCTGGGAACACCTCTGCTCAGTACAACTGGTTAATTTACCAAAATAATTCTGGCTGCCATGCCTCCAGGGCACTCACGGCTTCATATTTGCCTCTCCCACAAAAACTTTATATTGTCATGGGGGAGTTAGTTTCTCAAGAGTTCATATCTTGACCTAAGGAGAAACTCTTAAAGATAGGAATCAAAATAGGTGAATAAGGGAGTATTTTTGGTCAAGTTAGACTTTCAAATCTCTTCAAACCTACAGATCTTTCTGCACTCAGTCTCCCCCAAGACTTTCTGCCTTGACTCTGGCTCACCATATAGACCTCGAAGATACGTTTTCTTTATTTGCCTTTTCTCTTATGACCTTCATTCCTTCAGTGAGAGAACTGTAACTGAAAAACTCAAGAGACACTGCAAAAGGGCATATTTACTGTTCCAGTGCCTCATTTCAACCAAAGCTGAATACATTTCCAGCAAGTGAAGAGGAACAAAGGTAGCATGTACTGGATTCTTACCTACAACTCTGATAATTATAGTACCTGTCACATACTTAACCAGCTAAGCCAGGAAAGGCAGCATTCAACTACTTCTGAAGCACTTTTTTGATTTGTAGCATGTCCAAGAACTCTTCATTAATTACTTCAAGAAATATTTATTTGAAAATCTATTATATGAGACAGGTGCTGTACCAGGTACAGTGTATCAGGTAAACTGATATGCAAAAAACAGAGACAGGCATCCATCAAAAAATTGCACAAATGGCGGGGTTTAGCTCAGTGGCACCATGCCTGCCTTGCAAGCACAAAGTTCTGAGTTTGATCCCCAGTACTAAAAACAATGCACAAAAAAGTGTGGAATTACATACTGTGATATGAGTTGCCTACTCTTCTGATCATGTATAAGAGAAGGAATTGTCATAATCACACAGGTCAAGGATAAATGCCTGTCATTTTAAGTCTCACTGATATTCCTGCCCTCCACCTAGCTCAGCTCTGCCCTGGGATAACAGTGATAGAGCAGGAAGTGTTAGTCTCAGTTGTTTGTAGCCCTCAGCATTTGCTTGTTGGGGAGCTGCATCTACAGCAGCCCTAACAACCTCCTAGTCCAACGCACCTACCCTACCAGATATCAGGAGCTCTGGAACACCTCCCACATAGGTGGTTGAAGGGGACCGGAGTAGGTCTTATTAGAAGGCTTCTTCTAAAGCAGCAGTCCCCAACATTTTTGGCACCTGGGACAAGTTATATGGAAGACAATTTTTTCATAAAGGGAAGGAGATTGCAGAATGATTCAAAAAAGGAGCACACAACCTAGATCCCTCGCATGCATGTGCTGCTCACAGTAGGGTTTGTGCTCCTATGAGAGCCTAATGCTACCACTGATCTGACAGGAGGCAGAACTCAGGCAGGAATATGAGTGATGGGGAATGGCTGTGAATACAAATGAAGCTTCACTGGCTCCAGCCATTCACCTCCTACTGTGGTGCAGCCTGGTTCCTAACAGGCTACGGAGGTATTAGTCAGTGGCTCAAGGGTTGGGAACCCCTGTTCTACAACACCTCTCTGTTACCATCCCCAGCTGCCCAAGCACTTTGCACCAAGGAGTCTCTAAAAATCCTGGGCTGCTTCCCAGTGAGACACAGGAGCCTCCCATGCTGGGCCGCTAGTGAGACTGGCCCCATTTAGCAGGATGCCTTAACATAAGTTGTTAGAGATGTCAGTGGAGTGTCTGACTCAGCTGTTCTTCTGTCCAAGTTTTTAATGAGCTGGATTTTACACCTTTCCTCAGCCCATGTGCTACAGACTATTGAATTTTCTGTCCCCATGTTCCTGGGCATTATTTTTATATTTGTTCTCAATTGCTTCTCCCAAATGCTGGGTCTACCCTTTAGCAGCTATGTACATTTGGGCAGTGTTCTAAAACAGCCTTAGATTCTACACTAACAAAAATCATGGAGGGCTGGGGATTTAGCTCAGTGGTTTCGTTGCCTGCTGCGCAAGCACAAGGACCCAAGCTCGATCCATGGTACTAAAAAAAAGAAAAAAATGGATAATAATTCCCACTTTCTAACAACAAATAATATAAATAAGACTACAACAACTCTTTCTATCTGATAAGGTACTTTTATTACTTTTTTAATTTTTATTTTTTACTAGTACATGTGTGTAGTACATAATGATCACATTCCTCATGGGGAGTTGGTCCACGTACGTAGTATATCGTAATTCTTTTTTTATCCCCTTTCCCTCCTCAACCTCCCCCTCCCTCTATCTCTTGGTCCCATTCCCAGCTGGAACAGATCTATCTTCCCACCTCCTGTTATCTATCTTTTAGTTGCTCTTCATTTATACTTTGGATTTCTTATATAATAGAAACCGTGCAATATTTAAGCTTGTGAATCTGATTTATTTCACTCAACTTTATTGTCTCAAGGTATGTCCATTTTCCTACAATGATTCAAGTTTATCCTCCTTTATGGAAGAGTTGTACTTCTTGTGTATAAATGCCACATTTTCTTTATCCATTCATTTAACAACAGCAACTTTTACACAATGTAGGGAACCCTGGAGGTGCTCAACCTTGGTTTGCTTTTTGTTATAACAAATCTATAGCCAAAAATCCTCCAAGTAGGTCTACACTCAGTCATCTCTTGCATGCTGCAGCAAAGGTGCAATTTAACAACATGCTCCATTTGCTAAAATAGGACATTCTTCCCAAGAGAGAAGAGCTGCATCCTGAACCCTTTAGAGGCAGAGAAGCTGAATATATGGAGAATACAAAGTGTAGGAGCTGAGCTCCACTTTCACATAGTGAAAGTTGAGGGGTAAGGGGTAGTCTTTCAGATCTAAGTGATTGGTTCAATCCTGAGGAAGTCAGTGAGCATATTAGAAAGATTCCAAATAGAGAGATGGCTTAGTGCTCTAAACACTGCCCTGAGCTGACTCAAGCCAGTGACTCAATTTCTTCCCCTCCATTCTGTGAGACAACAGGAGGAAGCAAAGACTGACAGAGATGCGACACACTCTGAGAGCCTCCCAGCTGCTAATGATCTGGGAAAGGTTCTGATGTTACCAGAAATGCCACCCAACAGATCTGGATGACGCCTCTGAGCAGAGTCAAGATTTGAGCAGATTTTCTGGCCCTGACTTGGACAGAGGCTGGCAGATGAACAGTACATGGGGTTCACACAGCAGCAGGAGCCCCCAGAGTGTCTGAATAAATGAATATGGTTCAACATGCCCAGAGGACAAGGCTGCCTCTCCTTGGGTGACCTTGCTGGTAGCAGAGGCTTTGCCAGTGCAGGGACTTTCATCATGTTCAACAGATTCTACATTTGAAAGGAGTGGAGAAAAAGAAATCATAGGAGGCCTACTGGGTAGCACATGCTGCTCCACAAAGGGAGCCTTTCTCTCATACACAGCTCTTCCAGAAGCAAGGGACTGTCACAATAATAGTGATAATGAGAGTTGCTAATGTGTCATGTGCATCACTTACTTTAATCCTTGCAACCATTCCATGAAGTACTGCCCTCTTACAAATGAGGAAAATGAGACACAAAAATGACAAATGACCAGCTCTAGGTCATAATAGCTAATAAGTAGTAAAGCCATGGTCCTCAATTTGTGAAGAGAAATGTGGCATTTTAGAATTAGAGTCTCTTCAGGATAAGGGCTTGTAAGTTACAGACTGAAGAGTGGAAAGGAACTTGAAGGCAGCCCAGTCATTCACTCCAGGGCTCCTGATCTTCTCATTGCTAAGGGCTGAGGGAGTGGATCCCTGGGTCCTCAATTAAAGACCTCTTTCCCCCGTGAGCACTTGGCATGCACTGTGAGTTGTCTCACACAGAATTAGGGGACTTCCTTTCTTACCCTATCTTCTTATTTAAGGTCAGAGCTGGACAAGCTTCACAACATGTAGCCTGTGAGTCAGACGCAGCCCCTGGTTTAGAAGGGCCCCATGCTTGATATACTGTCCTGTTGTCATCTGAAATTGTTAACTTTTTCACCAGGGACCTTGCATTTTTATTTTGCAATAGGACTCACAAATTGAACAGATGGTCTTGAGTGGAGCTTTAGGATTAGCACAGAGGAGGCAGCCAGTGAGCTATGGGAGCATGTACCTTGCGGCCACTTCTCATGGGTAGGGTACCGTGGGTGGGAACACAGCACACTAGGGAGCCCTGAGAACAACCGAACCCCCTTTAACAACTAAGTTCTATTCCTGTGACTTGGATGTTAAAATAATTGGTTACTAAATGAGGAACTGTATATAGTATGTGCATTATAATATTCAGAACAAAGAAATGGTCAAAGGAAACTTCGACTTGATGACTTTGCTTTTATTTGCATAATGCTTACATGCAGTATTGTAATGTATAACAGAGCATGTAACTATAGTACTGTACTAGATAGAACAATCAGCAAAAGTTACAGTACTGTATAAAGCAGGTGTACTGTACCAAAAAAGGCATTGAGGCTCTATAAACGAGAGGTACAGAAGTGCATAAAAAAAAAGGTCATAAGACAGAGCCATGGGTCATAAGTTCAAGTAGTGATTAAATAGGTAGGTTGCTAAATGAGGAATACCTGTACACATTTTATAAAGAATAAGATGAGAGGAAGGAGTTCAAAGGCTCACAGCACAAAAACACTATGACAAATGTTGAGATGTTAATGGAGCTAGAGATGTTAATTGCCCTGATTTGATCATCACACTTTATATACCTGTATCAAATCATCACACCATACCCTACAAATATGTGCAATTATTACATGTCAATTTTTTTAAGTAAAAGTAAATAAAATTACTCCCTCTCACCCTTAAAAAAGTTACAGCATCCCGGCATGGTGGTGCACACCTATAATCCCAGCACTCAGGAGGCAGAGGCAGGAGGATCACAGCAAATTCGAGGCTAGCTTGGGCTACATAGTGAGTTCAAGGCCAGCCTGAATTATAAAGTGAGACCCTGTCTCAAAAAAAAAAAAAAAAAAAAGTAACAGCAGATGACTTCCATGGCCACAAGTTTATGAATAAGCAGCCTTTCTTAATTTAATCTGACTTATTTCTGTCTTTGACAACCAAACAAATCAGTGTGACCCTTTAGGTTTATAGTCAAGCAAAATTAATAAATTTCAAATTACAAAAGAAAAACAAAATCTTTAACTTTACCAACTGCTAAAATCGGCCACGATCTATGTAACTGAGGTTTTGTCCCAGTCCATGAAAAATGACCAAGAGGTTACCACCCTTTCCTTTTATTATTACTGAGCTCAGGAATTTTAAGTGCACAGTCTGGCTCAGATTTCCACATAAATATGGGAGATCACAGGGGAGAAAAGGAGTACTGTTTGCTGTTCAAATATGTGGAACATGTAGGAGCATGTACATCCTGGTGGCAAAAGCATTTATGTTTATTATATCCTGCGCTACAGGTCACTCTTTAGTTTACGGGAATCAGGAGCCAGATGTCTGAATAAAGAGACACCAAGCCTTGTTTTCCTAGGACATCGTGATCACCAGATACAGCATTTACTTTTGTCAAAAGACAAGGAAAATACAAATAGAGAATCTGTGTTTGTGAAGAATTAGGCACCTCCAAATCTTGATCTTGTGGCATTTACAGTACATAATGAGCTTTGGTAAATGCAAAGGACAAAACTAAATCAAAATTAAGCACAGTTTCCGAAGTTTTTGTTGTTGTTGTTTAAGAGAGAGGCAAATATTTTGACCATGGATTAGCTGTATGTGACACACACATGTACACACACACACACACACACACACACACACACACATTTACTTCCTTAATTCAAAGACTAGAGATTTTCCCCTCAAGGAATAGCTGATACTAGTAATATTTATTCCAAGGCAGTTCATTCATTCATTCATTCATTCACTCATAAATTTATAAGCTAGAGTCAAAACAGGTGGGTACTCCGAATCAGTTAAGACTTCAGAATCCCTTCCACCAATATTCTTTTATTATTATTCAACATTTATTTAGTGGGTATGGGGAAAGATGATTTGATATTAATTGTTTTTAAAAGCATTTCTTTGTTTCTAACTTGCATGTCAACTATCCTTCCCTGAGTATTTTCAAAGCAAAACTCCACTTCCTAGGAGCTCTGGGAAGCAACATAATTTACTGGCACATTTGAAATGGTGATAGAGAACGGCATTTACACTGAACAGCAGACAGTATTTTGCTTTACAGCCACCTATCAGACTCGTCTCCCACCAGCAGCAATTCTTGGCTGGGCAGCTTCCAAATATTCCCTGTCTGTCTGTCTCTGTCTCTGTCTTTTCACTTCCCACCCCCTCCCCACCCCACTGCTGCAGTTCCTGCCCACACTTGAACGGTTGCCACCAGCTCCAGATGAGTCTTGAGCATTTTCTTTAATTATGTACAGGTCCTATTACTGGAGATAAAGATTTTGCTTTTGCACATGTAAATTAGCTGACACGTGTACTAAACATCACAGTAAATATGTCTCATAAAAGCATAAAACCGAACACAAATCAAATGCTCATCATTGGGAAAATATCCATCAACAGGAAAATATTATGGCACATTCACCATATGGAATACCACTCAGTAGTGTAAAATAAATGATTTCGGTTATGGGCAACAATGTGGATGAGTCAGAGGTAGCATGATACTAGATGTCAAAAGTGAATTTTGGCTGGGGTGTGGCTCAATGCTAGAGCCCATGCTTAGCATTCTTGAAACCTAGGTTCAATCCCAGCACCATTTAAAAAAAATAAAGCAAGTCTCAGAAGACTATAAACAGTCTGATACTCCACTAACAAAGAACAAAACAACTAAAATTAAACAATATACCGTGAAGGCGTACATACAGATGTAATTTTTTTTTTACAAATAAAGGAATGAAAAGAACAATAAAGACAAACTTCAGGTAAACAGCTAAGAACACACAGGTAGTTTTATGTTATGTTGATTCTTGGGTTGTGAGAGGATTCAGAGATGCTTATTATGTAACAGATACATCAAATAACAGAGGGCTATGTCAAAGCCAGTAATAAATCAGGGAACACAATTAATCCAATTCTGGGCACCTGAAGAGGTTATTTTGTTTTTGTTCTTATTTGTTTGTTTTGGTTTGGTTTTTGAGACAGGGTCTCACTATGTACTGCAAGCTGGCCTTGAACTCACTATGTAGCCTAGGCTGGCCTCAAACTCACAGCAATCTTCCTGCCTCAGCCTCCCAAGTGCTGGAATTACAGGCATGTGCCACCATGCCTGGCTCTGAAGAATACTTTTTTTTTTTTTTTCGGTACCAGGGATCAAACTTGGGTCCTTATGCTTGCAAGGCAGGCGGCGGAACCACTGAGCTAAATCCCCGGCCCCTGAAGAATACTTTTAAAAAGAAAATTTTGTGCTTGTTAAACAAAATATAATTATCAGAATTCAGTCTTCCTAGAAGACATAGATAAGAAAAAACAACCTTTTCTATTTCTATTAAATGTTCAAATTCTATGTAGGAAATACATTAAAGGCACCAAATGGAGGCAATCTATTGACATTTTGCCAGTGATGTAAAGAGCATCTGTAAAAATTCTAAATTAACTGGTACATATTTCTAATTTTAGATTAGTATCCTAGGCAACTACCAGAATACCCCTCCACCTAGCCAGACTGTGTTTGAATATTCACACTGTCCTCCTCCCTTCTTTATTCTCTTATTTGACAGAGACTTAAAGCTCACCTTCTATGCAGCAGGCTTGCATTAGGCTGGAAGGGCACAAAGATGACTAAGAAAGAGCCTCTTCCTGGTGCAGCTGGAGAGACAGGCACAAACAGAAGCTGGCAGATTGGTAAACTCAAGAGTTGCAATCACAGAGCTGAGGGAGCCCTAAAAATAAAAGAAAGGAGAGAAGGAAAGAACAAAACTCCTTTTTCTCAGTGCCATCTAAGACTCAGATTTGCTGAGCTCTGCACATGTTGACACAGGTTTAATCTTCACAACAGCCCTGGGAGGGAGAGGCCATTATCTCTATTTTCCTGAGAGGGGATCTGAAGTTCAACTAGACAGTGGCGGACATTAATGACACCAGACATCTCATCTAAACCTGAAAGGTGATGGTGGGTGTGCGCACGCGAGGCAGGTGACACAAGTATAAAGGTGCAAAGGCACAGAAGAGTATTTTAACATCAAAGGAAAAAGGGAGAGGGCACTCTGGACATGTAAAGATGCATAACCAAGAATGCCTCATCTCAAAATATCCTTGCTTCCCAGAACTCCAGGGCTTTGGCAGAGATGAATTACCCATTACCACATGCATAGGATGCCAATATAAGTGCCAGGTAGACAAATAGGCACCTCCAGGGTAAGAAAAATGTGTTTAAAATGAACTTGCTTTTTTGTCTTCATTTTTAGTATTACTTTTCTTTCATTAATCATCTCATCTTCAAACAGTCTCCCACAGACTAGTGGACTTGGTGGTTCCTTGCTGAACCTAGTGAGTATGAATGGAAAGAAGAAGTAAGGCAGTAAACTCCTCCAGTGCCATATTTTGAGCAAAGACTGGCAGTCCTGGGGGCCAGTGGAGTCCAGGGAGGCAGAACCTGCCCCTCCTCTCCTGCACACTTTCCATACCCCAGCCACCCACACAAGCACACCACATCAAGACAACTGGACTCCTGTGGGTGCATGTTCACCAGAAAAGGCCAAGTCTGACAAGGCTTCTTCATGTAACACAAACTGAATGTTTCCCATCCTGTAGTCACTCAGATCTCTTTTATCAAGGACTCAGGCCCTAGGGCTCACTTTGAAACTGTTTCTGTAAACTAGATGGAGAATCCTCTAATGGGTCACCTTTATTTGGGATTTCTTCACCTTCTGAGCCAAGGGTTCTAGCAACAAGATGGAGAGTCAGAATCCTACTGGGATTATTTGGTCACCAGGGAGCAGTGTCCCGAAATGCTTGTAAAAGTAGGCAGAGAGAGAAGAGTGATGTGTAAGAAGTGAGAGAGAAAATCCTGCTAATAGACACATGGCAGGTTGTCGGAGTCAACCACCACACTCTCTTCTTTCTCCTCCCAGAATTCTCATGGGATAGGCAACTTGTTGGTTTCTTGCTCCAATGTCTCCTTATACCATCTCTTCACCTATGCATGGACACTGATCTCTGAGCAGCTTTGATTGTGAACTAACTGTGCTGATCTTAACAAAATAAAACAATCACAAACCAAGCCTCATAAGGAACATTGTGAGAACACTTGACTACCTTCAGAATGAGACCATAGAGCCTGCCCTCTCATGTCATTTACATTGAATGGATGTCACCCCCAGACCTCAAGCTTTTTTAATATGCCTTTCAAGTCACTTTGCTGTCTAGCCCTCTGTGGTACCACCACCATCTATCATTGTTACTGTCTTTACTGACCCCCTAAACAGTATCCATTCTCCCTACTCTCACATTCTGGTTGAAGGTACAGGGAACATACAAACAGGGAATACAGCAAAATAGCAACAACAACAAAAACAACCCACAAGATAAAGAATGTAAATTCCAAAGAATCCTGAAGATAGAAAGTACCACAAGAAAAAGAAGAGAGAGAAAACATAACCAGGGGCAAGCAGAATAGGAAGGACACCAGAGGGGGTGTGAGCAATAAGGGTGATGAGGCAAGGTGGGTCTATTCAGGGGAAGGTGAATTCTTCAGTCCAAACTAGTCTGCTCTGACAAAGAATAAAACCCAAACAGATACACAGACCAGTGAATAGTATAGAGTACCCAGAAATAAATCCAAGCATCTACAGCCAACTGATTTTTGACAAAAGCAGCAAGAACACACATTAGGGAAAGAACATTCTCTTTAATGAACAGTGCTAGGAAAACTGGATATCCCACATGCCGAAGAATGAAGCTAGATCCCTCACTGGTTACAAAAATCACCTCAGAAAGGATTAGGGCCTTAAATGTAAGATTTGCAACCATGAATGTACTAAAAGAAAACATAGAGGAAATGCTTTATGCCATTAGTCTGAGCAAGGATTTCTAAGATCTCGAAACAAAAAATAGACAAAAAGGAGGATATCAAACTGTTGATGTTAAGGTTTGCAAGGGAACAGATTTAATACAAGATACATAATTTATAGGATTATTTTATAATACTCACTCAAAAAGTCAAATGCAGAGGAGTGCAAAAGATCTGTCCATGCACTAGAGACCCAAAGAATCTAGCCGAGGATTGTGATGAGATGTACAAAACTGGCTCTGTGAGCAGGAGCAAATTAGCTCAAGCCTTCTCCTAGGACAAGACTACGTGCCTCTAAGATCAGTACTTAGGTTGAGTCCAGTTTCATTAGCCCCCAAACATTACTTTTAAAGGTGGAGACAGGTGGATGCTGAGAACCAATCAGCTACATCAGCACCTATGTGCTGCTACCCTAAGCAGAATAATGGGGAATGTGGCCTATTTGAATGTTACAATTCTCTGAATACTGTGTACAATTCTCTTATTCTGTTGCCCACCTGTAGTCTTAGCATTCCTCTTTTTTTTGAGACGGAGTCTCCCTATGTAGCTCAGGCTGGCTTGAACTCACTATGTAGCCCAGACTGGCCTCAAACTTGTAGCAATCCTCCTGCCTCTGCCTCCCGAGTACTGGGATTACAGCCATGCACCACCTCACTCAGCAGTATTGCCTTCTTTAAAGGGCGTGCATCAGCCTAGTCTATACTCTCAGCATCTTCACTGACATCCCCCTCTACAGCACTTCCACAGCTTCTCTTTGGGGCTTCCTGGGAGCATAAGGGGCTAGGTGGGGTCACATATTGACTGTCCATTCACAGTGCCACAATGGTGACTGTGAGTATCTGGCCTGGTAGCATGTACTAATATAACTCTTAGAAGTAAAAATACCTCATGACTCTCTGAACTCTAACAAAACTTTTGTCCTGCAGAGAAACTGGAAACACCAGAAAAGCAGCAATCAGGGCTCTGGGACAGACCTTTGATAGGAGTTCAGCTTTCCCTGATGGCCCTTCAAACACATTAACCCACTTCTCCTTTTGTAGCTTCTCTATGAAAAGAACATTGCTCTATGCCAGGCCATGGCAATACTTCAGTACCTACTGCCAGAGCAAGTAGGTTGGCCCATGACTGGTAGGATAAAGGGCCTGTGGGAGTGAGTTGGGGCAGCATCCGGTCTAAGTCCAGTATGGAACTTATGGACTTACAGAAAAGTCCAGACTTTTCCATAAGCATCTCAGGGGCAGAGCAGTTTCCAGTATAAAGGAATAAAAGCAAACATTTCTTCATTTCCAACTGGATATGGGTTTTCTCAAGAAGAAAATATGCCAGAAAAAAAAGCAAAGAGCCAAAAAATATGCTCTGAAAAATTAACGTACGTAGGGTTTTTTCCATCCTGCCCCTAATTATTTTTTAAGATCTTGGTTATGGTACAATTGAATGATACATTCTAGATAGCTGTTCTGAGACTTTGTGAGTCCATTTATTATTTCTGAGAGAGATCTGAACTATATACAACTATTCTCTTCCTCTTGGACTCTACCTTTTGCTTTCCAAATGAATTGAGCTAAACTCATTATGAGAGATTTTATTGCAATGCACTCCCTTTGCTAAATACCTGACTGATTTCATTGTTTTCTCAAGCCATGAACCTAAATACCTTACTGACAGAAGGATGTGTGTTCTTTCTGAGTGCACATCATCCCACAGGAGGGGTTTTTGAATGTATGCTACTGTTCCAAAGTCCCTGGCTATTGATCCTGATATTGCACAATTTCCCAGTAAAGATCTTAATCACACAGGCATAAATTATCAGACATACTTAGATAGAAATGCGGATTGCTTCTTTGGTTACAAATGCCTGCAGGCGATCCCATACCATGTTGGGAAGGGGGAAAGATTTCCTCTGGGAGAGCTTATCATTCTTTAAATATTTATGTTAGCTTTTCTCAGTTATAAAATTACCACATCCCCCTCAAGAATTTCACCAAATATGACTATTGTCCGAAAGGATATTTTTCTTTTACCATAGCTTTTGAGATAGTCAGTACATAACTTTAAGACTCACTGTGAAAAGTCAGTCGACTCTCATATCACAGTAGTGAGGTGCAAACTAATCAATTTCTTAAACAAGTCTCTTTTTAATACTGTACAGAGAAATCACTCTGAACACTGTCAACATTCTTCCAGGAAGCACAGCTTATAATAAAGATCCTAATACTGAGCATACCCCTTTCCCTCTGGTGCTTACAGCAAAATTGTAACAATTTAGACTCAGGCAAATTTATCTGACATGATCATTACAATTCACTTAGCCTCACATTTGCCATCAACAAAATGGGGAGACCCAATATGCTGTTTCTCCCCCTCAACAAAAAAAGAATGAGTGGCTTGGCTCCCCTGGAGCATGAAGTATTCTACACAGCATGGGATAAGTGCTGCTGGAGATGGAAGAAAAGGTCTGCCATTTCCCAGGTAATTTACCACACAATTTATAATCTAGGTGCCTAAGAAGGACCCAAGTTTGGCAGAAAAGCCCACAGACAATTTCATTTTCTTACATTCCAGGATAAGACCCCCATCTTCCTTTTTTTATTTTCCAAGGTGCTTAGCACCTTTCTGTGTCCAACTAATGCAACCAACTCAATGAAAGATAAGCAATCAGCTTAATTAGTGCTGTATTGAGGTAGGACAGAAGAAATAAAAATAGGTAGAATGGAAATTTGTAGTTTTTAAATTGTACATTTCAGAAAACTGCAGCTTCAGGACACAAAATTAACCAAGGTTTCAAAGCCTTTTTTTCCGCTTCCAGGAAGCTGACTCCTAAATTCCTAAGAGTCTTAAAAGACAATAAGCCTGAAAATCAGGCCTGTGCTTTTCACCTGTAAATTGTGCCTACCTTTCCCATGATGCTATAGATTCACGAATTCCACACATATCTACCCTTAAGGAAATAGCACTAATATTAAGTGGACACCAGATCTCTAATCTTAAAACCCTAACCTTCAAACCCATGAACATTGTTTGTACTAACCTAGCCCAGTAAGGAGTAACCTGACAGACACCAGCAATATAAATCTCAAATCATTCATCTTGAGGGCACCTCCAAAACACATAAATGCTCCCAGCCCCAGACTATAAATAATGTGCTTCTTTAAGGGCCCATGCTCCATTTTCTCTGAGTATGTACTTGTTTATCTGCTTAATAAACCTACTTAAGCCTCTCACTGACATTTTCTAAAATGCTTTTCTGTGATATAAGTCACTAAACCTACAACTTACTCCATGAGTGGGGCAAGTGGAGATTTCCATCTTCTCTTTGGGGGAACCTCCTTGGGCCTTTTCTGGTGCCATTATCACTATCTAATAATATTTGCAATATGTACGTAATTGGTCTTTCAAAAACTGAAATGTGACGGTTGATAACACTTACTTTGAATTAGATTATCTCTTCTTATATTTTACTTTTTGGAATTCCCTTGGCATTCTTTGGTTTGACCCCTATCAAAAGTTTTTTCTTCAAAGAGGAAGGTATGAATTCTAGGCCAAATTTCATGATCAGAGAATGTCACAGCTGGATAAGGACAAACCAGAGTGATTTTTAACCATAGCATATCTCTATCTGCTTTCTCTGAAATGCTACTTGGACAATTAACTTGTTATAAATGATCTTCTAATATAAATTGTATCATTCTTCCTACAAAATTTTCTTTTCATCAAGTAAATGGACTGTTAGATTTAGAGTAATAAGACCAGAGCTAATTAGCTTTTCTTACAAGTAGGTTCTTATCTTTGGTATTTCACATCTCTTACTGATGACCAAGACAGTGGTGGCCAAAGATAAGCACTTGGTAGATACTAAAAACCATGAGCATCATGATGTCAGATTTCTCATACTGCTGAAAATTATACCTTACCATTTGGAAAATTCTTAAAATATAAAATACCGATTGCACTTCTGGGAAGATGGTGGAGTGATAAATAGCAGCAAATCAGCTTCTCTGAGATTCAGAAGCCAAACACTGGAATATAACAACTTGGGGAAGAAAAGAAGGAGGCAGACGGATCCCTGGGACCAAGAAGGATCTGAAGAGAGAACTGGAGCCCACAGGGAAAGTGAAGAGACAGTCCTCAATGCAGAAAAAGGAGAGGGGAAATTGTACTTTCTCTCTGGCTCCCAGCTTGCCAGATGAGAGAGGAGGCATGAATCTATAGAGACACAGTGAGGACAAATGACTCCAAAAGATTCCAGAGAGAAATGTACCAGTGGAATGGAGTAGTGGATCCTGTAAGCAACAACAGCTGGTGAGTGACTCCAGTCCAAAGGTCCCCAGGAAAAGGATGTTTTGTCAGATGCCATTTTAGGGAGGGGCCAACTGAACCCAGGCCTTGGAGCAGGTGTGGGTTGGCTTCATCTCATGGTTTCCAGTGATTGGGTGAGGCACAACTGCAAAAGATATTCAGGGTCAGGGATTGGAGGTCAGGCCAGCAAGAGACACCCAGAGTGTTGTAGGCTGAACAACTCAGGCCCCAACCTCACGATTAGAGAACAGAATCAGTCTGAACTTCTGTGGTGTTGAAGGCACCAGCATGGGCAATCTACCCTATTCCTACTTCAGGATTGCTGGGATTATCCAGCGTCCATCCTAATCCCACTGCAGGTTTTCTGGGATGATCCAGATCTGGGCTCTGTCTGCCTCCTTTGTCTACCAGTGATAGTGGAGACATTCCCTGAACTGGACACTACCACAAAACTGTAGACCCCAAAAGATAATCACAGGCTTGAAATCACAGAGAAATATCTTTTTTTTTCCTTTTGCTCTTGTTCTTTTTCTTTTTTCTTGATTGTTTTTGTATTTTTACAAGTATGAACATTGTTTTTAGTTTTTCTTTTGTTTAGTTCTTCTTTTTGTTTTTTCCCTCTTTTTTTTGCTTTGTGCCTTCTTTACCATTTTCCCAAAGCTTGGGTAATCTTCCTTTACCCTTCAGCTTGCTTCTAATCCCTTTCTCTTCTTTTATTTCTCTATTTCTTTCTCTTATCCATTTTAAATATTTTCCCCTGAAGGTAAAATTGTGGTATTGAGGGGATATTTACTATGTATAATTTTCTGATTTGTTTTAGATTTTGTTATATAACTATAAATCTTGTTTCTATGGTTAAAGGTAGCAAATTAACAGTAACCACAGTGTGTCATTTTCTAGACTGTGCTTGATGCTATTGTTATTACTGATTATACTACTTTAGCCAAGGTGACCTAGTTGTTGTGATCAGTTCTCTTTCTTATATGCCAATACCAAGATTGTCTGGGAGTCATAAACAATACCATACTCCAGTACCAAAGAACTTGGTGCTAGGCCAAATAGGCAGCAAATTATCCTAAATAAACTGAAGAGGAAGGATTTAGGGGCAGACTCAAAAGCCAAAAGCCAGCTACACCCAGAAGAAATCTTTGAAAAGTAGTCATTTTCTAAGGAGGTCCCAATACTAGTAACAAAGCTACCTGCCATAAGCAATTTACAAGCATCAACACAGAAAACAACTCCTTACAAAGTAGAAAATGAAAAGGCATGGAAGCAAGATGCAACCCCAGACCTCCAGCTTGCCCAAGGCAATTCCAGGGGGCATTGAGGTGGAAGAAATCAAAAGACACCCACCGGAACTTTCTCAAATGGTAGCAGCAGAAGTAACAAAGCAGATGATTGAGTCTCCAGGAAAGAAAGCAAATCAGAAATAATTTTACAGGTAACTAAAGAGATGATACCTATAATGAAAGACATGGTTAGTGAATCTAGAATAGATACAGATTTTAAAAATAGAGGAGCTTAGGAAAGTGATAGAAACTATGAATGTACAACATAGAAAAGAACTGGACTCCATGAAACAGATTCAAACTGATGTCCAGAAGATTAAAAATTCTACTAGAAGCAGCATCAATCATTGTGAGAGCAGAATATCACATCCAGAAGACAGGTTCGTGGTTGGAGATCATCAAATGAAAGACTTCTTTAAAATACCACAGGACCTTGAAAAATCAATCCAACAGCTGCTAGATGATGCAAAGAAGAAAAATATAAGATTGATTGGAATCAATGAAAAATCAGAAGATAGTACAAAGGACATAAAAAAAACCTGTTCACAGAAGTAATGACAGGACACTTCCCAAGCATGGGAAAAAATTTGATAGAAGTGAGATAAGTGAGGCATATAAAACTGCAATTAGCCATGATCAGAAAAAAACTTCAACAATGCATATAATAGTCAAGATTCCAGAAATTTAACACAAGAACAGAATATGAAAAGCTGTTACAGAAAAGAAATAGATCACTTATAAAGGAGAGCCCATTAGAATCAGAGCAGACTTCTCAATAAAAACCTTTAAGTCAAGGAAAGATTAGAGTGAAGTATTTCAACTCCTAAAAGAAAACAACCTCCAACCCAGATTGATGTACCCTGAAAAATTATCTTTCAAAATTGATGGAGAAATAAGATACTTCCATGATAAAGAATACCTAAAGAAATTCATGACCACCAAACCAGCACTCAAAAATGTTCTGAAGGATATTCTAGAAAAAGACAACAGTTCCATAAATCTCAACAGAATGAATCCACCAGGCAAGGCAAGAAATTAAATGGAGGGAAAAGAAAGGGAACCAACAACAGAAAAATTATATGACAAGTATAAGTCAATGCATATCAGTTATAACCATCAATGTGAACAGTTTCAATTCACCAATCAAAAGAAACAGATTGTTCAAATAGATCAAGAAACAAGACACAACAATATGCTGCATACAAGAAACACATCTAACTCAAAAAGAAATTCATAAACTGAAAGTTAAAAGATGGAAAACAATACTCCATCCTAAAGGAACCCAGAAAAAAGCAGGGGTAGCTATTCTGATATGGAAAAGTTTTAGATAACTTAATAGATTGAATATTAAGGCAGCTGTAGAAGCAAAATAAGTAATGTGTTCTTTTAAGATTTGCTTTTCCTGTAACTCCTTGTTTAAGGTGAGGATTATCTGACTCTAACCAGTAACTTCATTAACCTAACAAAGTTACCATGCCAGGGTGAATTTACAATGTATATGGCCTATTTTGTGTCTGTGACTTGTAAATAGGAACTGGAATTGTATTTACATATCAAAGACCACTAGGGATGAGATAATGGCTAAAAAGTATATAAAAAGGGAAATGCTGAACAAAGGCAAGGCACGGATAAGGACCAGACTGGTTTCTGGTGTTCCCCCCTGCTGGTGAGAAGAAATTTTATTATTTTATCCAAATTCTGTGTCTCTGTGTATTTCTTTCCGAGATTTCTGCAACAATTCTATTTGCAGACAAAATGGATTTCAAGCCAAGACTGATCAGAAGAGACAAAGAAGGTCACTACCTACTCGTTGAGGGAACAATCCAAGACAAAGAGATAACAACCATAAATATACATGCACCAAATACCAGTGGACCCAACTATATGAAACAAATATTAAGCCAGGCATGGTAGTGCAGATCTATAATCCCAGCATTCAGGAGGCTGAGTCAGGAGGATTGGTGCAAGTTCAAGGCCAGCCTGAGCTATATAGTGAGTTCAAAGCCAACTTGAACTACATACCAAGACACTGCCCCCCCCAAAAAATTAATGAATATGAAAAATCAAATAAGTGCTAATATAATTGTAATGGGAGACCTCAATATCACATTGTCACAAATAGACAGATCAACCAGACAAAAAACCAACAAAGAAATATTAGAGCTGATCCAAACCTTTGAACAAATGGACTTAGTATATATCTACAGAGTATGCCACCTACAACAACAGAATGTACATTCTTCTCAATTACACATGGACTTTCTCCAAAATAGGCTACATACTAGCTCACAGAACATGCTTCAGTAAATACAAAGGAATTGAAATTATCACATGCATTTTATCAGAACATAGTGCAATGAAATTGGAAATTAATGGCAAAAGAAACCACAAAAACTCCATAAACACATGAAAATTGAATAACACCCTCCTGAACAACCAATGGGTCACAGATTAAATTAAAGAAGAAATTACACAGTTTCTATAATTAAACAATAATGCCAGTATGACATACCAGAACTTATGGAACACAATGAAAGCAGTCTTACGAGGGAAATTTATAGCAGTGAATTTCCCCGTCAGAAAAACAGAGTGAGCTCAAATAACATAATGATGAATCTCAACCTTTTAGAAAAAGGAAAGCAAGTTAAACCCAAAGCATGTACAAGGCAGGAAATTACAAAGATCAGAGCAGAAATTAATGTAATTGAGACTAAGAAAACAATACAAAGAATTGGTTCTCTGAAAGATTAAAATACACAAATCCTTATCAAAAGAAAGAAAAGACTCAAATCCATGCAATTAGGAATGAAAAGGGTGAAATCACAATGGATCCCGCAGAAATCCAGATCATCAGTACCTACTTCGAGAACCTGTACTCTAATAAGATGGGAACATGCAAAAGAAATGGACAAATTACTAGACACATATGAATTACCACAGGCGAGTCAAGAAGATATAAAAATTTTTAATGCCTCAATATCAGCCAATGAAATTGAAGAAATAATTTAAAAACTACCAACAAAGAAAAGCCCAGGTCCTAATGGATTCACTGCTGAATTCTACAAGAAATTTAGAGAAGATCTAATGCCACTACTCTTCAAACTCTTTAATGAAACTGAAAGGAAAACAATACTCCCAAATTCATTCTTGGAAGCAAGCATTACCCTAATACCAAAGCCAGAGAAGGATCCAACCAAAAATGATAACTATAGGCCAATCTTAATGAACATAGATGCAAAAATCCTCAATAAGATACTGGCAAATAGAATGCAGCAAATCACTAAGAATATTATATACCATGGCCAAGTAGGATTCAACCCAAGGATGCAGAAATGGTTCAACATATGCAAATCAATAAATGTAATATACCACATTAACAGAACCGTGGACAAAAACCACATGATCATCTCAATAGATATAGAAAAAGCATTTGACAAAGCCCACATCCATTATGTAGGCTAAAAACCCTACAGAAAACTGGAATCGGAGGTCTTTATCTCTATCTAATAAAAGCCATCTATGAAAATCCAACAGCCAATATCATACTAAATGGTCAAAAACTGGAAGCTTGCATCCTAAAATGTAGAACAAGACAAGAATGCCTGAATCACCCCACTGCAGACAGGCAGGTCTGCCCACGCCCTACCAAGGTCCCCAGTCCCATGGAATACACCAAGTCAGCTCGCTGCAGACAGGCAGGTCTGTGCATGCCCTACCGAGGTCCCAAGTCACGCAGAAGATACCGAATCACCCCGCTGCAGACAGGCA
>NW_004624838.1:2574632-2610339 GCF_000247695.1 Heterocephalus glaber | reverse complement strand
CATTAGCCAGAGTATTTACAAGAGAAAGAAATAAAAGGAATAAGGATAGGAAATGAAAATAATAAATTATCATTATTATCAGATGACATGATACTCTACGTGGAAGACCCCAAATTCTACCAAAAGACTTCTAGATTTATTAAACAAATTCAGTAGTGTAGCCGGTCAATAGTCAAAAATCAATAGCATTCCTGTACACAAATAACAATATCACTGAGGAAGAAATTAGGAAAATGACGCCTTTTAAAATAGCATCAAGGAAAATGAAATACTTAGGAATCAATCTAATGAAAGAAGTAAAGGACCTTTACATTGAAAACTACAGTATTCTGAAAAAGGAGATCAAAGAGGATACTATGTTATTGCTCTTACAATGGAGACGTCCTGCTACTAATGTCTGAGATTGAAATGACAGCTCTCAACTTCTTGGGAAGTCTACAATCTGCACTCTGGTATCACACCCTCAGGCTTTTCTTTGGTTCTTAAATGATTTAGTCTTCCGTTATTCTACCAACACTTGACTAAATAGAATCCTGCCTTCTTTCAATATCCTTTCCAGGTAGGCCCACAAACTGCTCAAGTATCAAATTAATAGCTGATCAAACGTGTCATAGCTTTGTCCCAATCTAGTCGTAGTTCTGGGGTCTACGCCAATGGCAAACCCTGGGCTTTCACAAGGTCCTAGATCCTCCAGGTCCCTGCTGGACTGGACTAGGCCCACCAATAACAACAATAAGGGCAGTAATAATAGGAATTAGAAGCAGTAGCAGCAACCATAATAGCTGCTAACAGATATTGAAATCAGGACACATAATGAGTAGCCATAATTCCAAACTTCACCAACATGTCGGCTAAAGTGGATGTTTATAATCCAATCAGTCCACAGTCCCACTTAACTTCAGTAAATGTATCTTTTGTGCTGTGTGTATTTTAAACATTGACATTCCCCCTCACCTTTCATACTTTTGAGCTTTCAGCTGACAGTTTCAAGTTATTGTATGGGCTAAAGCAAACCACCAATGGTTTACTTTTAGTATCTACCTTCTTTGTCTGTACAACATTGATTTGAATAGTTTATTGCATTATACCTTTTTTAAAGACAAGATCTTGTTGTGTAGTGCCGACTGAGCTCTAACTTCAATTGTTCCCCTCTCAGTCTTCCAAGTGCTGGGATTACAGGCATGCGTCACTATGCCTGGCTGCATTATCGCCTTATTGTTTTTAAGAAAAAGAAAATCAAAGCACAGATCCCATTGATATAAAACACAGGATTTATAAATTTATTCTAATTGAGCTCAAGACAGAAATCATTCTGGGTACCAAAAAATTTCATATAACATTCATAAACAAAAACTCCTGAGCTCTTGGCGGAAAGAGTCCTTGAATCTCAGCATTCTAGAGAAAGTGGCAAACTTGAGCAAGGCTGCTGATTCTGGCCTCACAGCCCATGGTCAATCAACTTCAAATCGACTGGATTCTCCATCCACCCACCCCAGCCTTTCTGAAGGGCCCCAACTCCATGAGTCAGAGGCCAGGCAAAGGGCCTCTAGGAAAGGTGGGATACATAAACAACCAATAAGCTCTAAGATTTTCTTTGAGCCCAAATTTTATGCATAATTTTTTCCCATCAGAATCCAAATTACCTGGGGAATGGCCTCACCTCTCGGTACTCTGGAGATAGATTTTTGAACTCTTTGGAAGCAGAACACCTGATAAATAAATCATAATGCAGTACGTTAAATTTGTATCACTCCCTCTATCTCCTAGTATGAAAGGACCTCCTGGTCCTATATTTTCAAGGTTTATATTTCAAGATAACATTTCATCATAATTTAGAAAGTTTTCTTTTCTGTGGAGTCAATTCGCTGTTTTTGAGATATTGTACAAATAACTCCTATACATTGCTTTAGGTGGGTGAATAATCTATCCTTTGATGAAAAGTGTAAGTTCTCTTTAGAAGGAATCATTTATTTCTTAGTATCCTCAAGGCAAAAACCTCCAAAGATAAAGCTAAAACTCTTCCTCTCTCTCTGGCTTTTTTGACACCACATTTATAAAATAAATTCACTGAATCAAATGTTTGTCAACGTATGGTTTTGGAGGTGTGTGGCCTTCACCTTCTAAAGAAGAAAGATATTTGGAAATGTTTTTTCACTCCTTCAGTCATCGCTCACTAAATAGTCATTGAGTGCATAGGACTTCAGAGCGCTCTGCTAGCACTAGTAGAAAAGGATGCAGATGGATACAAAGATGAAAGAAAATCAAGACCTTAGAGGCATAATCTACAAAGCAAGAACTAAATATAAGGTGCAACAAGGAGGAAGCAGTACAAATCCTTAATCGGGTTGCCTATAGAAGTCATTTAAGAAACTGATTAAAAATAAAGATTCTTGACCCCTCCTACTAGTCTTTTTTTTTTTTGTACTAGGGATCGAACTCAGGACCTTGTGCTTGTGAGGCAGGCACAACACCAACAAACTAAATCCATGGCCCTCCTTTTACTAGTCTTACATTTGCTGAATTACAGGGGCCTAGGAACTAAGAAGTTGTATTGTTATAAATGGCATAGATAATTCTGAGACAACAAGATATGGTAATCATGAAGGTTAAACAGTATTCTAGTGTCTAGAAATCCCACACAGCCCCTACCATGACCACCAAAAAGCATTTTTCTTCATGGCCCTGATCCAAATTAGGGCCATTGATGTGTCTCTGTCTGCAAAATCAGAAAGCTAGCCTGCAAAGAAATAGTCTGACTTTCCCAAAGAGAGTCTCCAGGAAGAGATGTGTCTTTGACTAAGAAGTCAAAGGCTTCTAGATGGCAGGATCCAAACCTATTTCAGCAGCACACAAGACTTTCACACAGACTCACACTCATCAGAGCTAGACAGAACCTTCTAGATTAGAGTTCACAAACTCAAGTGGTTGTAGAACTTGAATGGTAACATAAATGACTCAAGTAAGAAGGTGCCAGGGACAGAGGGAAAGGGAGATTTTAGGATCCCAATAAAGGGGGCATCTGCTCCTCAGTTCAATCTGGTACTTGCCATAAACCATGTGGCCCGAACATGTGAAGTCTTCTAAATTTTCAAGAGAAGCCGGAAATCTGGATTTGAAAATGATTCATGCAAATGAAATAGACTTTTTTTCAGACAGAATTGACCCTTGTGTCACCAATTTGTAATTGCTAATGCAGTCTGAAGACTTCTTAACAAGAGAGAAAATAATTTTGTCTTATATCTTGTATCTTTTCAGTTCAGCCTGCCACAGTGAGGAAGGAAACACTGAATTAAGTTTTAATTTTTCCATGTTGTTTATGGCTCCTGATGTTCAAGTGCCAATGTGTGAATGCCACATGCAGTAGACACTATGCTATACTGCTCAGGTCCCCATTACCCCAGCTACCCAGCTCAGCTCTAAGCTTCCCTGGAAGTGTCACCAGCATCCTGGCTCAAGGGTGTGTCCTCTCTTTGGGGCATCTGCCCTCCAGAGAATGGAGACTGCTCAAGTATAAAAGCCCAGCTCCTTTGCCCCAACTCAGGATAATGCCCCAAGGCCTTCTCAACTTCAGAAATCTCCTGGGAGTTGCCTGAAATCTTTCAGGTGCATCTCAGCCCAGCTGCTCCTGATGCTCAATCCTGCTTCTCCTAAAGATGTGGCTCCTGAGAACACATTCCAGTATATTTCCTGTCTGCCTCTCAGGGAACCTGACCTGCAACATGGTGCATATCAGGCTCTCACTACAAATAACCTCATCTTTGAAAGTATAGATTACAAAGTCAGATAAGAAAGCAATTTCAACTTCACAAAAATTTCATCTGTTGCTTATTTTTAAAATTGTTTTACTCATTTTTCAAACATGATACTGTAGTAAGTACCCCCAACTGTAGTGAGCAGTTGCAGTTTACCACTCACCTGGCACTGACAATGATAGCGTTGAATCAGGCTTCTCTCCCTACAACATAAATACTTGTTGAGGTGCTGGGGATCAAACCTGGGGCCACATGCATGCTATACAAGTGCTCTACCATAGCACTATACTCTTTTCCTTCAGACTTGGGGACTTTTCAGATGCTGCAAGGTCTACCAGGGCTTGAAAACAGAGCCCATAAAGGTGGGAGCATTCATGCCAATGAGGACTGAGAAACACTGAAGTAATGGCCCAGTTCCCTGTCCTTTGGGCCAGTCTGCATGGCAAAAAGCTCCACTCATCCACCCTCAAGCCTTATATATGCTCTGACATTGGCTTTCTTCCTCCCTATCTCCATCTATACCTTCTCTCCTTCACTTCTTTTCCTGGGATTATATCTCAAATCAGCTACACCAAGTCCTTGTCTCTCATGCTGTGTTTTAAGTGGAACTCCAACTAAGACAGACATTATAATTTTTTTAAAATTCAATCAATAATTTTTTTGAAATCCCTCTCCAATCAGATTTCTATGCCACTTATAGGAAACTTTAAAAAATCAGATCAACCTATCTGTTCAGTAAACCTACAGGCCTCTTCCAACATTTGGTCATAGGACATTCAAAATAAAAATGAATTACATTTATTTCATTCATCCGTTCATTAAAAAAATGTTTGCTTTGGGTCTTCTACATGCAAGGCACAGTGCTAAGACATGCCTTATGTCCTCAGGATGCTTATATTCATTTTAGATTCAATTTTTCAGAAGCATATTGATTGAACAAATTAAAGCACAACCAAATTAGGACTCCTTGAAATTCAGTACCACTGGTTATAATTAGAGTTCTTGCCCAGGTAATGGGTTCAAATCATGGCTCTGCCACTGAGCAGAAGGGTGACCTAGAGCCTCATCTTTTCCTGTTTGAAAAATGAGAGTAATATTAATCATTCTAAGTAGTTGTTGTAAGGCTAAAATGGTAATCAAAGTAATGAACTTGGCATTCTGCCTGACAGAGTAAGCACTCAATATACTTTGGCGACAATTACAATGAACATTTCCATCTAACATTACTCTCAGACCCAGTGAGTACCTGAGAATTGGGCAGAATAAATGGAAACTCAAAATACAAACACTGCCCAATGCTATTCCATGTGACACAGTTTCAACAACTTACAGCCTTGTCATTGTAACTGGGAACCCATGGCACCAGGGAAGCATCCTATTCATCTGATCACTCCCAGTAACCACACAGAGGTTGGGCTCACCTGTGGGTCTGAAGCCATTGTCAGCTTAAGTATAGCTAGTGATTTGTCCCCAAGTGAAGTGAGTTTTCCAGACTCCCAAAGTAAAATCTTTTATATAACATTAACACAAAATTTACACAACCTGGTTGTCTGATCAAGTATGTTTGAGATTCACCTAGTAGCTCAACTCCTCAAGAAGTATTAGGTCAGCCGATTGCTCTCCAGCACACTGTCCTTTCAGGGTGAGCAACATGTTCAGGAGAAGCTGCTGTTTCCAACACAAGCTTATTCTTCCTAGATGCTCAGTAAATTTGGGGGGATAGTATGGGTGCTTGCAGATTGTGCAGATTATCCCAGCCGTGAAATATGTTTGTAAAAACATGGAGCATGTTTTAGGTAGTGCCTCACTTTTGAAACCTGAATTTCCAAAGGCCTTCTGCTCATGCTTTGTAAAGTGATTTGTAGAAAGAGAGAAGAGAATCAAATCATGCAGCTAAATATCAAGTCAACCTCCTGATACAGTGATGTGTCTCTGGGTGGGAGGGCAGCAAGGGCAGATGTAAGATCAGAATGGCTGCCATGCCATACACAAAAATGTGCAAAACCAAAAAATATAAAACCTCCACTGGAAAACATTCTAAAATGGTGCCAGAAACAGATAGGAAATGACATTTTCCTAGAGCTGAGCATAGCAAGCCAATACCTGAAGATATATTTTATTGGAATGGTTCATTTGTCAACAACAAAAGTAATGTATTAGCGAGGCGTGGTGGCACACAGTTATGATCCCAACACTCTGGGAGGATGAGGCAGGAGAATCACAAGTTTGAGCCCATCCTGGGCAACTTAGTGACTTAGTAAGGCCCTAACTCAAAATGAAAGATAAAAAGGGCTGGGAATATAGGTTAGTGTGCATGGCCTGGGTTCAATCCCCACTTATCATTATGCTTCTGCAATTGTTTATCTTACAGATAAAATTAGGAGGAAAATTAAATATTTTTAACCTTATGATTCTATCAAAACTGAAAAAATAAAAGATTAAAACATGTTTTCAAAAAAAATGATTCTAAATTGATAATGTGAAATAGGAAGAAAAGGTCCAAAGGGGTAGGTAAACTGGGAGGGGTAGGGGAAAGTAAAGAAGGGAAAGGAAAAAATAGAAGAAAAGGAAAAAATGGAAACAAAGTCTTTGTAAATAGGGAGGGATGGAGAGGTTGAAGGGAGGGCAGGGGAATGGGGAAAAAATAAGAACCAAGATGCATCATGTAAAGGTACAAGTTCCCAATGATGAATGTAAATGTATGGTATACCTAAAATGTACCAATAAAAGAATTTAAGAAAAAAAATGATTCCACTCACAACCCACCTTACTCATTCATGATATATGTTGGACTCTGTGGGCATTTTTAACTTCCATCCTATATTAGTTTCCTCTCCTAGAGCCTGCTGTGTTCCTTGGTCCACCCTAGCCAGCAATCAAAACACTTTGACCTTTGCTTCCAGTTACCATGTCTCCTTTCTTGACCCTCAATTTCCTACCTCCCTCTTTTTCTTATAAGGACTGTTAGGTCTTGTACCTAAATGTCCCCCTAAAGGTTCATGCGGTCATAGGTGGGAGTTTGGAAGGTGGCTGGAGTAGGGTGTGTGAATGTAGATTAAGGATGTGATACTGGGATTAAGGATGTGGATAATGGAAGCCTCACCCTGGGTATGAGTGGCACCAATCAATAGGCTTGTAGCCTGGAAGGACTATAAAGGGACAGATAGAAGGCAGGCCTGCTGGTGCTGCTCACTGCTTGCTGTTTGTTTCTTCCTGCCTGCCATGCCATGAACTGTTTCTCCTCTATGATGCCCCTCTGCCGTGCTGCTCTGCCTTGAGCCAGCTAACTATGAACTGAAACCTTTACAAACTATAAGATGAAATAAATCTCTCCTTCTTTAACTTGTGGGTGTTAGGTATTTTGTTTCAGCAACAAGAAAAGTAACTAAGACAAAAACCCTTAAGATTACTTTGAGTCCATCTGGATAAACCAAGATTATCTTCATCTCAAAGCACACTTTACAAGATTCCTATTGTCATGTACAATACCATATTTCCAGTTCTGAGGACTGGGATGGAGTGCATTATCATTATTACATTATAAACTCTTTACTTTTACTTTTAATAACAAGTAACAAGTTCTTGAGTCCTATCATCTAGTAAATTTTTTGTTTGTTATTTTGAGACAGGGTCTCACCATGTAGTCCAGGCAGACCTGGAACTTACCACATAGCCCAGACTGACCTCAAACTCATGACCCTTCTGCCTCAGCCTCCCAAATGCTGGGATTATAGGCATGCAGCACTGCACCCAGCTCATTTAGTAATTTTTATTAAGATAAACTAAGCACAGACCAAACAAGTAGTGTTCGTTTTTCTAATCCTTCCTCAGAACATACTACTTTAAAGCTGGCTACTACTTCATACAAGTTACACATAACTATTTACTACTTTTTCATAGATAAAGCCCATGACCTTCAAGAAAGTATGAGGGGAAAAAGTTATTTAATCCCTTTCTTTCTTTAAAGAACTATTTTTCTCCCTACTAAATCTAAGAAAGAAAAGTCAACATTGATATACTTGTTGCTTGATTTAAAAGGTATAGAAAAATAGACAACATATACTCATTAAATTCCTAACAATAATGAGGTAAAAAGATGAAACCTTGGAGAAAGTACTGTTTGTCCAAAGAAGCTAGATATGCTACTCTCCAAACAGTGAAGGGACCTATTATATAACATAAGAAATAATTTAATGTTTCATAAGAATAGAAACTGACTTTACTAAAGCTTCATCTTCCATGAGAGAAACTACAATGCTAATCCACAGAACAAGCGCTTCTTTCTCTCACCCATTTATTCAGTAGCTTTCATGGATTTCTAGCCAGATGTCACAGACAAAGCCCAAGAGGTTATCCAGGACTTCTCCCCTATTCTGCTGGAAGTGTCTGCAGGATGGCCATCTTTTCCTGGGTCTCCTTCTCCACTTCACTGCTACAGCTGTGGTGGGATCCTAAGGCCATAGGTTCCTTGGCCTTGAACTCTCTTCCTCTGCAGGCGCTACTGTTCAAACTCAGCCTGAGCTTATTTGGCCTGCTTCAGCCTCCAGTTCTTTCTCTTGTGGCCCTAGGAACCTTCGCCAAGGCCACTTCTCTGCCTGCAGCAGCTGCTGGATCCCCTGAGACTGAATAGCCATGGCTGCTGTGGCTCACAGGCCTAAGTGAGCAGCAAAGGCACCTATGATCAGCTGACCCATGCCCCTGGAGCACATTATTCTGCCTGCCTCACATATCTATTATGGAGTTATAGTATGGAAATGTATTACAGAGGAATAATACCACTGCTTTTGAAGGAATTTTTTTGAAGGAATTTTTAAGAGAAAATTGGCCAAAGAGAGAATCAAGTATTTCAAAAATGTTGAAAATAATCAAGTTCAAATTCAACTAGCTCATTTTTTTTTAACCTAAAATGAGGGAAATACGGAAATGGAATGTGACAGAGGTCATATGTAGGTGGGAGAAATCCCACATTATGAGTTCTGGTGGGAATAAGAACAGCTTCCTATTATAGGGGATAAATATGTTAATACTGGCTTTCCCATCTTCTTTTTGCAACTGAGGCCTATACCTGAGATATGGCTGCACCAAAGAACCGCAAGGACTCAAAACTGAGAGCTGGTGGTACAGGAAGCAAGAGACAGGCAGATTTCTCTCTTTGTCCACAGCAAAGGCACAGGAAGTTTACCCAACTAACGCCACTAGCTCTAAGGAGAACGAGGACAATTTCCCCCGCCTAGCTTTAAACTTGATGCCCTTCAAATTGTTCTGTGAACTACCCAGTATTTTAATGAACTTCGTATCTTCTTAACTGCAGCATAGCTGGTTCCTGTTGCTCACAAATAAGAACCCTGGCCAATGCCAAGAGTACATGGCTACAAAAACAGTATAGAAATTAAGGGGTCTGGGCCAGCCAGCTCTGGTTCAAGTCCTGGATCTGCCACTTTCTAACAGTATAATTTGGTCAGGTTACATAACTTACAAAGTTTCAATGCAATAGTAATAACTTTGACCCTAATAGGCATGTAAGCACCAAACAAGAGAGCACATGTAAAAGGACTTAGCCCAGTACTTAGTATATAGTGATAGTTCAGTAGGTAGCAGTTACTGTTAATTCTTAAATCTTTGGGTTAAATAGAGAATAACAATTGTCTCCTGATACTCATTTGTTCTGAATAGAATCTATGATTTTTAGCTTGTCACATGGCTACACAAATGTTATGGTGTGCATTTGAAATATCCTTCATAACTCATATGCCAGGTTGGTTGACAGCTGATAGGCATTTGGGGAAGTGATGGGATCATGAGGGCTCTAAATTCATCAATAAGGTTAATCAATTCATGTGATCATAATCTGATGGTATTATTATTGGGAGGTGATAGAAACAGGATGTGGGGCCAAGTTGAAGGGAGTGGATCACAATAGTATGAAGTTGGGGGCTCTATCTGCTCCCAACCCCCTCCTCTCTCTCTCTCGCTCTCTCTGTTTTCTGACTGTCATGAGGTAAGCGACTCCTACATACACACATACCACATTCTCTCCCATGAGGTTTCTGTGTTGCCATAGACCTAAAAGCAACGGAGCCTGCTCAACATCAACTGAACCCTCTGAAACCATGAGCCAAAATAAATCTTTCCTCTTTCAAGCTGTTTATCTCAGATTTTGTCACAGCCATGGAACACTGGCTAATACAATAGTATAGAGCATAGCCCACCCCACTCCACCTCACACAAGCTAGATATACCTGTGTGAGTAGGTTCTGTGCAATGTAGAAGAAATAGAAGCAACTCCCAGGGAGTATCCTTAAAGGGAGGCTACATGCTATAATTTGTCTCATTTCTAACTGGAAAGGAAATATGATAGCTGAAGCTTCAGCAGCTTTTTTAAGCCATGTGGCAGAAGCTATGATGTGACTAGAACACAGGTAAGACTGAAGAAGTCTCTGAGAATCGTGGAGCACTCTCAGAAACCCTGCATTCATTGCCTTGTGGATTTTGTTACTTCAGAGAGAAATAAACTTTCATACTGTTTAAGCTTGTGTTATTTTGAGTTCCCATCACTCACAGCTAAATCTAATCATACTGACACAGACAAGAGCCTCTAGTTTACCATTCAATGCAGGAATCCCTTCTAGAACACTTATGACATCCCTAATTCTGAGTCATCCAACTTCATTTACACACTTTCAATTATGAAGTCTTCGCAATCTCACAAGGAGCCAATTCCTATGTTTAAAAGTTGTTTCGGTATTATTTAGTCACTACATAAATCTATTGTTACAGAAAATATACAACGGAGTCATGTATCAACTAAATATGTAAAAAGTACAGAATCATGCATTTCAGAATACAAAATTCCTCATCATTCCCACTCCCATAAATTTCCCCACAACTAACAACAGTCAACAGTCCAGTGTGTGTCTTTCCAACCCCCTCTTGATGTAATATATATATATTCAAGGGAGTATAGTAGTAGTGGAAATACAGTACAGAAAAAGTACAGATGAAAGATAATCCACTGCTTTCAGTAACTCATTAGATAAGGGAATGGTGGAATGGAAAAGACAGAGGAGTCCCAAAGGAAACCAGGGTCAAGGCTGGCGAGACTGGCTAATAGTGCTATGGGCAGAAAGAGGGGCATAGAAATAGTCAGAAGAGGAAAAAGAAGAGAAAGAATGACAAGTCCAGTGTAAGACGGTTGTCTCTCTAAAAGTTGGCTAAAGCCTGAGGCAGACAGCTAGAGAGGCTGTGTCTCAGTGATTTTCATTGTCACTAGGACAAAATCCCCTATATCCACAATTTAAAGGAGAGTACGTTTATTTTGGCTCAAAGTTTTAGTCCATATTCGGGATGCTTAGATACAGAAACAACACAGTGGAAAGGCCTGGGTAGAGCAAAGCTGCTCTTGTCATGGCATTCAGGAAGCAGAAAGAGAAGGGAGGAGCAAGCGGGGAGATATGCCCTCCCTCAGTGACCTGTCTCTTCTGGCCAGACCCAACCTTGCAACAGCACAGTCAGTTGCTGAACTCACTCACCAGGGATGATTCCACTCCTGAATACAGTGTCCCCAAGATCCAATCACCTTCCATAAGCCACACCTGTGAGTGCATGAGGCCCTTGGGAGACATTCTGGCTTAAACCATAACAGGCTGGAAACGCTGGCGTGGAGCTTGAATATGTAGAATGCAACCTTGTGTAATGAGGTCAATAACTAGATCACAAATGAGACTATCAGAGCACTGGGGAGCAGGGGGAAAAACGGGTTCTGAAGCAGGTCTTTGGGGAGCATCTGCCTTTAGAGGGAGTAAGAGAAAAAGCAACCAGAACAGAAAGCAACTAAATACTTAAGAAAGGGGAATGTCTTAGTCACTTTCCTTATTGCTGAGACAAAAATGTGTGACACCCGAAACTTAAGGAGGAAAAGTTCATTTGGTTCACAGTTTGTGCAGTCCTTAGTCAGCTGGTTCAAGGCAGGACAGCAAGGCAGAGGGGAATGCAGAGGAATAGCTGCTCACATCATGGCATCCAGGAAGGATAGAAGAAAAGGAGGAGCTGGAAAAGGAGATAAACCCTTTCAGGCTACATGCTCAGTGACTTGTGTCCTCTGATAAAAATCCTCCTTCTTACAGCAAGTTAACTATGCCATCTCAATAATCCAATCACTTTTCAAAAGCCCCATCTTTATGCTTTGGGGGGACATCTAGATATAATAAACCTTAACAAGAAGATTGGAATGTAAGTGTCCCCCCAAAGGCCCAGGTGTTCAGAGTGTGCTCCCCAGCTATGTGCTATTGGGAAGTGGTAGAGATTTAAGAATGGAGCCTAGTGAGGGCTTTAAATCACTGGGGGTATGTCCTTAAAGGGGATGGTGGGAATCCAGCCCCATCTCCTCCCTCTTCTTTCTTATCCCCACCAGGAGGTGAACAGCTTTGCTCTGCTACATAGTTCCTACCATGACAGGTTGCCTCACTGCAGGCCCAAAACCAACAAGACCAATCAACCTAGGACAGAAACTCACAAATCTATGAGCCTGTTGTAGTCAGCAGGATTGTGGCAAGGGAATACGTTAAATACGGGACAAATAATTTAAAGGATTATTTTATGATAATTACCCAAAAAGTCAAATGCAAAGGGGTGCAGGTGATTAACTGCACTCTAGGGGCCCAAAGAATCCGGCTGAGGGCCTGGATCCCGTCAATGTCCCCACAAGTGCAGCTAAAGGCTTAGAGTCCAGGGCAGTGTCCTCCACGAGTCCAGCCAGAGGCCTAGAGCCCGCAGCAATGTTTCATGCTTTTCTGTATTGAGGATCTGAAGCTGGAAGGCCCAAAGGCCAGTGGTGGAAGTCAGAAAACCTACCTTGGTGAGATGAAGGATTTGTGCTACCATGCTGAGGGATCCACACTGGAGCCAGGAATGATCAAGATCAGAGACAAAAACAGCAGCCATTCCCAGGGACAGCACATCCCCGAGCTCCTCCTCCAACGAGAATGGCCTAGTTCACATCAGGGAAACCATCTGCAGCAAGCTTCTCCTAGAAAATCAACAGGCCACTATCTTCCCCTCCAGTTCTTTTTATGGCTATTGGTAACAATCCTCAGGTGGATCCTCCATGCCCAGACCATGCTGATTCTGTTCAGCTGGGCATTGCTAGTTGCTCATTAGTCAATCCACCACAGAGCCAAAACGAACCTTTTCCCATTAATCAGCTGAAGTTACAGTAATAAAAAGCTAACAGAATGATGTGGTCTCAACCTAACAAAACACCCCAACTCTCTGCCATAGACACCTTGTTCAAGAGATCAGATCGAGTAGTGGAGTGGGAAGAGAGCAGAGAGGAGGGGAACCTATGTTCATACAGAATACAGACTTGAACATGTGGGTAGGGAAGAATAAAACAAAAAGAGAGGATTCTAGTTGTCAAGGCCTAAAGGATTATATGCCCTGATATAATCACTGGCCCTCTCAGCCTGACTTCATCTGTCCTCAAGAAGCTTCCTTCCTGACTACCACAGTTGAAAGACTTTGACTACAGTCCTTGCCCACACTTTTTCAAGCACATGTATAGACACCAGGAGCTTGCTTGTCCAACAGACTACAGTATTTGAATGGACTCAAGACTTCCCTGCAAAATGAGACAACTAAGACTAATATTTATAGTTTGAGGAAGCTTTAAAATGCAGGATCTTTGCTGATTTTTATTATAATAATGTGAGATGGACATAGAATGTAGAACTATTGCTATTGTCATTGTAACATTTGTATTTTACAGGTTGAGTAAACTAAAATTCGGAGAAAATAAATGACTTACCCAAGGACATCTGCTGAGATCCCCTGGCTCCTAGTCAGGCCCTCTCCTCTGTCTTATGAGATGCCAGCTCATTCTTTCTGTGCTTTTAAGGCAAGATTTTAAATGATTGTACTCCCTGAAGATAGAGTAGTCAACAGGCTTGACATGTAGTTCAGTAAATTTTTTTAATAGCATTTTGTGTAAACATTAAAGAAATTATTTTAGCAATACTTGCTTCAAATTTGGACTGTGGCAAAGTTTGCACTTTCCGTCCAAATTCTGTCTGAGAGCAGACAACATCATCAGTCTCATGCCAGTCTCCCTCCCACATACACCCTGCTCCAGAGACCAGAGACTATAACCCAAGGTCAAACTGAGCTGGCATCATGAGCCAAAGGGGTGTGCTGTGCTTGAGTCAGTCCTTTCACTACACCTCTAGAGTATTTCCTTTTTAGTACAAGTCTCTTATGCTGCTGGTACATTGTATATTCTATCTCATCGAAGCTTCACAGAAGCCCCACTAAATAGGTACTGCATTATACCCAGTTTGGAGGCTAGAGAATCCAGCAAGTTAACCAAGGCTCTAGGTATGCAAATACCATACCTGAGATCAAAGCTAAATCCATCTCTTTCCAAGGCTCCCTCTTTCAGCTGCTCCACTGAGCCTCCTGGCTCAGGGATGTGATAGGGGAAATCCAAATAAATTAATAATCTTAGCATGTCCACAATGACCTTTTTAAACTGAGTCTATTTTTTTTCAAAGAAAGCAAATGGGGATGAGTGGATAGATGAACAGACACTGCAGATATTTCTGGGA
Source organism: Heterocephalus glaber (assembly GCF_000247695.1). Next base: position 2,595,989 of record NW_004624838.1, on the reverse strand, counting down.
ACACCCTATATATGGTTTAGATCTCTAAGGATATGTTTTCTTATTTAAAAGGGAGACTACCAGACAAAAGGAAGGTGGTGGGGGATGGGAGGGGGTATGTAAAGCATGGTTATGGAGTACATATGATCAAAAGATGTTATATGCATCACTGAAAATCGCACAATGAAATCCAGTGTTTTGTAGAATTAATATACACTAATACATACGAAATAATATAGTACATATTACATATATGAAAGAAAGAAAAAAGGTACTGGTCAATGCCAGTACCTAGGACAGGCCCCTGGGAAATAGCAGCCAGGAAGTTAGAGGAAAACCAAGAAGGAGGTGGCACAGACACCAAGAGCGAAAAGGAGAACTTGTTTCTTTTCTGCCAACATCACCAGCCTATTTAACACATTGCTTTCAGGTTTTTATTTTCCTATAATTATTTAAGCATTTTAAATATTTGTATATGGAGCTAAGGGGAGAACTTTGAAAGTTTTGCTTTAAAACAAAAACACAGTAAACTTGCTTTTTCCCTCTTCTTTCTAAAGCTTGCCCCTCACCAGACTGCAGGTGTGAAAAAACTTGGCTACTAAGCTCAGGTGGCTCCTTTCCCCCTGCTGCTTGCAGGAAGGAAGTGACAGCCTCACATGGCAGAGGCCCTCAGCTCTGCCACCCTCCAGGCTACCAGAGCTTCACCTCACAGTCCTGATGCCTGGAACAACCCCTAAGCCCACATTTGCACACCAGGGTGTATGTACGTGAGTCCCTGCTCATGCTTCGATGAAAACCCAAAGCACCTTCTATTTTCAGCCTAAGCAGCTGCCAGTTCTGTACGGCCAAGTGGGAGGAGGAGGCTTTCCACACCCAAGCTGCCTGCAGGGAAACATACAGAAAGCGTCCAAGGAGGTCAGAACCTTCACACTTTCTGGAAACACAAATTTCAGGCACCACTTCAGTGATATCCCTCCATAAATAGGCATCTTTCCGTATTACCCGAGCTCATCAGAAAGAGCCACAACGTCAGGTTGTGTCTTCCACAGTTTTCTCCAAAGTATTCATGTGAAGGAGAGGCAGGGCTTAGATCTCCCCACCTCTGGCTCCCACAGCACATACCAGGAGCTAAGGGAGAAAACAGCAGGGGGTACATGGTGTGCATGCTCTCAGGGACCCAGCTGAGGCAACAACTGACTCCCAGAGCAAGTCTTGGGGGAGCCAATCTATTCCCTCTCAACACAGAATTTAAGGTATAGCTCAAGCCACTAAGGGAAAAACACTTCCAAAAGAAAGAGTGAAAGTCACTAGATTCAAAGAGAACCCACCCTCCCCAGAAACAAGAAGGACTCAAATATAATACACAGGCCAATAGGGTCCCCTGTCTGGCCTTTCAATACTATAGGTTGGCTGACCTCAAATGCTTTGCCTAGGTCCTGCTGACCCAGCCCACCCCTGGAAGGTTGTGTGTGCCACAAAAGGGTGCAAAGCACAGGACTTAAGCAAGAAGATGGCCCAAGCCAGGCCATGGTGGACCTGGAAAATCAACCCTAGTGCCACGTCAGCACGGGAGATGAGTTTATTACTGGGAGTACCCAGTGGTGCTGTCCTCCCAACAGAAACCTCAGAGACAGTTTGGCAAACTAGAAACCCAGTCTGGGCCGGGCCAATCAGTTGCTTGTAAAAGGGAAGGGAAGGTATGGGTGGGGATGGGAAGCAGTAGAGCATTCATTTCAGGCTTCCACAAAGCAAACACTGGCAGCTTTGTGCCTTGCCCATATCCCCACGCTACCATCAGCACATTCTGCTGCTCCCGGGCCAGCACTGCAATTACCCAGTACCCTTTCTCGGGCTATAGATCTTTGCCTTGCACAATGGAGGCAAGTCTTGAAACAGTTACCCAGATAGCAGCATGATGGCACCGGCTCAGAGCCTGGTTCTCCGGACTTCCAGCCCAATGGTCTTTCCCATGGGAAGGTAGATGGCCTACTTGTCTCTTTATCCCTACAGAGATATGGTGAAAGAAATATCCCCAGGACCACTGCATCACTTCTTTGAGTTGACTGCAATGCTACCTGCAAGGACACGTGGTGAAGTGAAGGCCAGCCCTTTGCCTGTGCTATTTGCCCCTTCAGGAGTGACGTCCAGGTAAGAAAGCAACTTCCCTCTCCATAGGAAAGACTAAGCAAGAGGACTGGAGTGACTAAGCCAAAGGTCACAACAGCTGCTGTGCTGAAGGTGAAAGGAGACTGACAACCATAGCATTGCCTGGCTCATGGCGACTCTCATCTCCCACTGGGTCGCCCTGCAAACAATGGGTGCCCACCTGCATGCCCCACCTTCCCTGATTCTCTGAAATATCCCAGCCAAGTTGCCTTGCTCTCCTGACCTAATTCACTCTGTATCAATTCACCATCCCAGCCTCACAAGGGGCCAGCTGGTGCAGTAAGCTGATTGTGAGGGCAGGAGTCAGACTTTTCAGCTTCTTGCCTCAGTTAACCTCATGTAACCTCAAAGTTTTAACCTAAATAAATGTCACCCAGGGCTAAGGAGTCTCAGGGCAGGTAGGGACAGAAGCCTGGCATGTCTCAGGCAGCTGTGTCCTGTCTCTGAAAGAGCACAGTCTATGTTCACAGCTGTGCACTGGGCCCTGCCCATGGACCCAGACCCCCTCTGGGCGTTTCTGACCAGTGCCAACCTCCTTGTCTCCTAAGTGTGGCAGGTCACTGGAAGCCTCTTGAAACCCTGAGCAAAATCTGCTGCGTGACACGTTCGCCCTGGTTGTCTAGCTGCTTTGCATGCCTATGGGGCAAGCAGGCTATTTTTGAGCAGATTTCATAACCCCCTCTGTAGCTGCTGGGCTGCTGATTGTACACGTTTGCAGCTCTGCCCCTGTGGTAAGAATGTTGACAGAGACAGCACGTTGTCAGAGAATGGAGAGAAAGCAGAATTGAGAGATTAGGAACACAATTTCCCTGTCTAGACACAATTCGTACAGCCAGCATCTGCTCCAATCAGGGTCCCTGGGATTCAGGAAGTTGTGCCGATAACTCTCTGAACTATTTATTCCATACCTCTACCCCCAAGAAAACTCCAAGGCAGTGGCATGGGGCAAGCAGGACCCTCTGACGTCCTTCCTGAGAATAAACCAGGGTAGACTTCCAAGTACTGTATATAGGAAGACAATAAAAATATCAGAAAAATCTGTAAATGTCTGTATCTGGTGGGGTCAATCTGTATCAATCGCTAGATTGACTGCTTATTTATTGGTCTTAATTTGTCTGTTTTGTCTTGTTTTGTTGGGGGAGTTGGGTTTTGTTTTGTTGCTTTTTGATACAGGCTCTTGCTGTGTAGCCCAGACTGGCTTTGAACTCTTGATTCTCCTGCCTCAGTCTCTCAAGTGCTGGGAATGCAGGCAAGCATCACCATGCCTGGGTTTCTTAGTTCCCATCTCTGCTTACCTCCTGACTCCTGTTAGCCTGTTAACAAGTTATCTTTTTGTTGTTGCTGTTGTTGTCATTGTCTAATTTAATTCACCCCTTTGGTCCTCTTTCTCACCTTTCCCCCATGTGCTCAAGCTCTGTCAGAAAGTACTGTTAACTATTACATTCAACTTTCACTGCTGAGTCCCAGCATGGGTGAACAACCCTCCCCATCAATCTTCCTTTCGAACCTTTGATTCTATTTTTCATATGTTCCTTTCACCCAGTTCTTTTCCCCTGTTCCCATTATTTCCTCCCTTATGATCATCTATGAGAAGTTATCTCAGGGTTAGATCTGTACCTCACTTACTCTTCTTTTTATCACAGCCTGATAGTGTTTTCAGTAAAAATAAAAACAGCCAACCATTGAGCAGGCAGTGAATTAATACTCTTATGTATTTCTCAATTTTTACCTTTTCACAATCTTCTATGGAAGTTGCTATTATGTTATGGTTTAGATTCAGAGTGACCCCCAAAAGGCTCATGTTTTCAAAGATGGGGCTTTTGGATGGTGATTGGATCACAGAGGCACCATCTTCATCAGTGGATTAATCCACTGAAGAGTTCAAAGCTAAATGTGCTGCTAGAGGGTGGGATCTGGATAGAAGAGATGGGTTACTAGGAGTGTGAACTGGAAAGGTATAGCTCCCTTCTTGGATTCTCCTTTCTCTCTATGCTTCCTAGCTACAATAATATGAGCAGCTTTCCTCCAAAAGACCTTCCCATCATACCGTAAAGCCAGCTGACTATGGACTGAATCCTCTAAAACTATAAGCCAAAATAAACCTCTCCTCTTTTACATTTTGGATGTCAGGTACTGTGTCCAGTGACAGGGAAGTGATTAAGACAGTTATTTTACCAAATTTATGCATCAAAGACCTGGGGCTTAAAGAGATAAAGTAACTTGGCCAGTTAACCAATGGCAGAAACTGGCTTCAAATTTAGGGCTGCTTGACTGTGGAGCCCAAATGCTTAACTCGTACTCTTGCCCACTTAGGAACTGAAAGAACTCAGGATGAACAAATGCATATTTGAGATTCTCAGCCGCTGGCCACTTTGTTTCCAATTCTCAAGGAAAGCAGAACCTTGAAGAAAGTTCAAGGATCTAAACCCAGAGACCAACCTCATTCTCCTTAACCCCACACCCATCTCCTGCAAGCCCTGGGGTCTGTTATCCAAGGTGATAGAGCTTTCATCCTTTGACAAGAAAATGTGATCCTAGTCTTTCTTTGGAGCACTAGTGGGGTGGGGACGGGGCATAATGTAAAAAGGCATCAAGGACAACTCAGGGACCACTACTGCTCTCATCTAGCCCATGTGTAGAATAGGGCCATGACTAAGAATCAGCATGGCTGCCTGGTTTTTCAAGGTCAATTCTATTCATCCAAAATTCCCTCAGCTCCTTCCAGTGCCAGTGCTGGCCACCATTGCCAGTGGTCACTTCAGAGGACAAAGACACTAAAAAGAGTTATAAAGGACTAAGGGATAAGTGTCCACAGCATCTCTGCCCCTACTACTTAAAGATAATCTTAAATTCTTAGAATTTTACCCTTTCCTCCTCCTCTTAAAGATAAGTATTCTTACATTCTAGAAAAGAGGCAAAAGGACCCGCACAGTAAAAATTCAGAGAGGGCAAGAACAGAAGAGAACAGAGAGAAGTGTGAGATGGTGTATGAGGTGGCTCACCACGGCTTCCAGAGGCTAGACGATCGGAAAAAGGAGACAAGTGGGTGCATCCTCATGCCTTATGAACTGCAACCTGTTTCATATTCTCAGAAAGACTCTCATAAACAATTATCTCTTTTCTTAAAAAATATTTAACAGCATCTCTGCAAAACCATGTTGCTTTAGGGATGGTTCCATGAAAAACTAAGTCATATGCCCCTACTCTTCAGAAAAAAGGGAAGGAAATGTTTTCGGCTCCTTGTGAGACAGAAGATTGGGACATGGAAAAGCTGGTTAGGGAAATAGGCTGATCTATTAATTCTAAGATCCCAGAACTCATGTGCAGAACAGTTCCCAAAGCCCAGCATGTGGACTTCCCACGAGAACACAAGTTTTCAATAGGATGGCCTAGACTTGATGTCAGCATGAGGCATGGGATCCCAGCATCATCTCAGGACCTGTACGTAAAAGTTCTTGCAAGTTTCCTTGTGATCTGGATAGTATAAGAGGACAGAGATGCTATGAAGAGCTATCATGGCTTTCCTCATGATAGCCCACTCTGTATCCTCCAGGGTGTACTTTTATCTTGCTTTTTCCTCTTTTACTCAGCCCAATTCTGCTCTGCAAAGCCAGGCTCTCCCTCAGTCATCACTTTTATTTTTTGAAATAAACTTTTTCACCATTTTTCTGCTTGTCTCATTCAGTTCTTCATTTGAGATGAGAAGAACCTGGAATCCAACTTCAGAAGGAAAGGTAAGCAACCCAAAACCCAGTAACATTTATTTGGTGACCCAGTTTTAGAAGAAGACTACCTTGTAACACTTGCTAATTTTAGTATAGGAAGATAATCATCTGTTTAAAGTAATGGGGCCCAGGGTTGCTCCCTTAATTTTTTGATTCCTGGCTCCTTCCCTTTCTTCCTACATAGACTAAAAGCGGAGAAAGTGGATCTTTGAGGGCAGGGAGGGTTTCTGACCTATAGTAATGAGCCCAAATAGGTGTACAATAAATGGCAATTGAATGGAATTGAGCATTCAAGTGCTAAAATTTTTATGCCTCATGAGTAGATGCTCACAAGATTATGTCATGTAATAAAAGGATATCCTGCTATGTATATCATACAATCCCAATTTTTTAAAAAAAGAAATATGAACATATACATATAAAAATATAGCTGTAGGGTTCTAAATTTTTAAAAAATTTCCAACCTAGGTATTGCCTAAATGTTTTATAATAATTGTGTGGGTACCCCCAGAAAAACACTTCTTGAAAGAGGCAATAAAATTATGCAACTGGGTAAGATAGGTCTTTTTCAGAGAGGGAAATAGTCTAAACATAGACCTGAGGACTCACCAGGAAGAAAAATGTTGAAGAAAGCACTCCCCATATTCTCCATGACAGTCTTCCTGGCAACATTAGAACATTCTGTGCTGGTGAGTAAGATGGTTTACAAGAGAGAACAGATGTACTCTTCCTTCAGGAAAGAAAACACCTTTTGTTACTAATTACATAGTCTAAACATATTCAAACCTGAAGAAATATCCTCCTTTAAAACAAACCTAGCAATTTTTTTGTACATTTCTTGACATTATCATTCTCCACCTTACATTGCATCAACTTCTAGGGAAAGATAAGATGACTGAAATCAAAAGATATAACTCAGGATGTGGCCGTACCACTTACTAGCTCAAAGTAAGATCCTTTTCAAATCTTACTTTATTTGCCATTCAAAGAATGTTGTACAACAAGGGTAATGAAAAGGAAAGGAAGAAAAAAAAATCAAACCAAAAAAAGGCAGAAAAGAGCCAATTAGCTCCTTATAAAGACTGATGCTGCTTTTGTTTTTGAACATCAATTTCACTCTGCATTTCCAGGCATCCATTTGGGTTGCTACTCAGCATCTGGCCATACTTTCTATTAGTTCACTGGTCTTATTTGGGGAGACTACCCATTATACTTGAGTGTGACTGGTCCTCCCACTAGGGAGATAAAAGGGACTGAATCTTCAAACTGAACTCTGGCCAATCAAAAGCATTTTCCAGCCAGGGATTTAGCTCAGTGGTTCTGCCACCTGCCCTGCAAGCACCAAGGACCCGAGTTCAATCCTGGGTACCAAAAGAAAAAAGCATTTTCCAAGGTCTGGAATCTGGAGAGAGTAAGCCAACAACATGCAGCATGAGAAGAAGTTTCTAAGGCTTCCCTCTCTCATTCTTCCTTACTTCCCATCTGCTTTCCAAACTTGAGCATTATAACTATTTTTTAAGCTCTACTCTGATCATATAAGAGTCTTGAATAATAAGTAAAGTGAAGTCTGAAAAGGAAAAATAAATTATCTAATACCACAGCTAGTCAGTGATAAGGCCACACCCTGAATGTAAATCTCTTGATTTAAATATCCTTTCAACTAATTCCTTATTTCTGTCTAAGATAGCCAAAATTGATTTCTGCGGTTACAATATAGAACCCTGGCTGATTCACCAGGCAGAAATAGAAACATGGTAAGTCTCATAGTTCTCATATATAAAAAAGAGAACGTAGATCACTTCCTGACAAGAGACAAGGCTTTCTTGGAACTACATTCAAAAGTAATTTATAGCACAACAGATTATGTCCTCTTATGATCAGACACTCTTTGAGAGCCAAAAACTTGGTGTTTGATATCTTGTTTACCTATAACTTTGCCACAATTAAACTTGGTATGTCTTTGCTGATGAAGGGATAAATTAATGAAGTCATTTTCTGGAAATATTTCTTAGCTGATACTCTCCTTCTTTATCTAGAAAAGACAAAGTATTTTCATAATGATACCTAAGACATTCTGCTGCTTCAACTCTCATACCCACATACAAGGATTAGCAAAAGACTACATGATTACCCACACAAAGAGCACTTTCCCTATCTCCTGATTCTGCATCCATCCACAATACCAGTAAGTACACAACCTCTCAGAAATCATCCTTTATGTGACTGTCTCATCCAGTCCACTATTGTAGTCCAAAGCCAAATGCAGAAGAGGACCTGTGTAAGTATGAAAACCTGGAACTTATCCTTGATGACCACATGGATGGTGTCTTGCAGATTCAAAGCAAGAAGAGTCAATGGGCAAACTTAGGCAAAGCAGGGCTGAGCCCTCTGCTCCTTCATCCCAGTACTTTGGATAATTTAAAACTAAATAGAACATAATTTTGAATGCCACCCAAATAATTTCACATGATTAGAGTAACCAGCCAGCTTTAAGATACAAAAGCCTGAAAACTGCTCACTAGGACCTATTGACTGCATCTACAGGAGACATGTGCTCAGGTCATCACTCTGCTAAGATCTTGCCTTTTTCTAATCCCTTTGCTTAAAGAAGTTTCTCCTTCTATAATGTCATGTTAAGAAGATTCTCATTTTCTTATACTCAGTTAAGCTGCTGAAATTGTGAATCTTAAACACCGGACCAACAATCTAACGATATTCCATAAGGCTATCTTTCCTTAGGAGAGCTGGGCAGTGACAATAAACTAGTAACTTCTTTCACCCTAAATAAGTCATTGCCTGGGGTCTCTGGGAGCCATTAGATTCCTGATATTTCTTCAGCTATCAGCAAAAGCTAGAGCATGGAAATAGCACTCTAGAAATGAAAACTATTGTCACTCTCTCCTGCTGCTCCCCAGTTTCCTGGGAAGGCCATGTGCAAGTAGAAAGGCAACCTGCTCAAATACAATTCAGAAGTAGGAGACTCTGGAGTCCTAACAGGGCCAGAATCATCTGTAACACAGCACTGTTTTGTACCAAGCCATGCAAAGAAGCAAGTCCTACTCATACCAGAGGACCATCTCTATAATATAATTCAAATGTTTCCACTGTCCCTAACGTAAAGCCTTTTAGTCATTGCTGAGTGGTGAGGGAAGAAATGAAAGCAATGCATTTTGGGAGGCACTGTACTTCACTGTCTCCCTATTATAAAGAAATGCAAAAGTATGTTCCAACAGCATCAGCAAAGCAAAGAATTCAGCTCAGCTCAGCATTTCCGTGGATGGCTAGGCAGATTCCTTTCCCACTTCTACACAGCAAGAGACTCATTGTGTTGAGCCTTGCTCACCAACTCAAGGCAGACCTCCAAGAAAATAGCCCAGCTATCGTGAAAAGGGAGGGGCAAGCTGGAAGGGCTACCAACCGCCCTGGTGAGCTTCAAGGGCTCACCCCTTTGCTTTCCCCACTAAGCATTTATTTAAACTGATATTTACATGTTTGACTTAGGTGCAAAGAGGATTTTGAGAAAGAGCCTGAGCCCAGCCTATTTTAAGCATATAATAATGAAACGTAGAGCTACTTATCTAGCATCTCTCAATCTCCTAGGAAGGGAGAAAAGGATGAAAATGTATCCATTTGGCCTCCAAAAGCTATTACTTTCAGATTTCTAGACATCTCTCTCAGTGATATTTTCCAGAAACAAAACTTTTAAAAAGAAAGAATGGAAGTGCAGTGACTTACACTGAACAAAGGGCAATTGTATAAATGGTGAGTTACGTGAGCTCTCAGACATCTGAAAAGTTGGATGAATGTGTACTAAGACTCAATAATCATATTGAGTTTTTACTTGAGCCAGAAGATGACACTTGTCTTGGGACAGCATTTGGGTGGTTGCTCCCATTTCTTCTCAAAAAGGAATCACAATGAAAAGGGTAAACCGCATTTTAAGTGCAATGTTTGACAGGGTTGGGAGTGGAGAGGAAGGAAGAGGACAAAACAGAATCATACACCCGAATGTAGTCAGGAAGTGCTTGTCACCATGAGCACTTTCCTACTTGCCCACACACACTATAATAACCAGTTAGCAGATTGGAACAAAAGACAAACCAAAGAATGATATCCAAGGAGAATTTTGACCAGAAAATACTTCACATAGAATTTTCCTTCTTTAAGAGCTTTATCAGGCTGCTGCCATCCTCAAAGAATCTCAATATTATTGCCACAATCTTAAAAATCAATTGGCAACAGGCACTTGAAGCTCTCCCAGGGATGAGCAGTGCTTGGTTTACTCACCCTTCCATCTTCACTAACTTTTAATTTTCTAAAATATTTTCCTGTTTTGAAGGTGATTTCAGAAAGTGCTTCAGTTCTTTTCAAATCTGATCCTCTCTATGTGTTATATAAACACACACATAGCATCCTGTTCAAATAGCAAAGTAGGGAAAAGAAGCTGAGATTATGGAGCAGGAAGTAGGCAGCCTCTCTTTTAATGCCTTTTTGCCACCCTTTATCCTGTATCCATGACATCCTCAAAGTTACAGGAAACTCATTGCAGCTTTTCCCCAAAGCATGATAGTGACACTGTGGTTCAAAGACTCCCAAATAATTTTGAGGAATATCTTTCTGGAACCAATGCTCTGAATTTTTGTATCTCAGTTTGAGTATTTCCAAAAATAACCATTAAGACAATATAGGTAGCCCTTACATTTTTATTAACTCACATAATTCTCACACTCTCTCTGAAAGGTCATGAAACTCAAGCTGGGAGAAGTTTACTGTTTTTCGTTAAGGCCACACAAACATAAGAAAGAAGAGCTGGGCTTAGATCCAAGCCTTCTACCCCTTTCTTCCATATCACAGCTGCCTCTCAAATATGTAATAGAATACTCAAATATAGTAGATCTTAAAGAGCAACAAACAACACATTCTCCTACAAGATTACATTCTGTAACTCAAAAGGCTCCAGGGGCCAAGTCCTGGGGAGCCCAAGAGGACTGCAGAGCCCCATCTAATGAGACAGCTGTTACACTATTCCAGCTCAAAAAGTCCCTAAGAATGCAATCCTTGTGCCGGACATTTAGCTCAGTGGTGCTGTCACCTCCCTTGAAAGCACAAGGTCCTGAGTTCAATCCCCAGTACATAAAAAAAAAAGAATGTAATCCTTACAGGATCCTTACTTCCAGGATCCTACATGTTCACTTTCCTATCTGAGATGATCCACCTCCTACACATTCCTCCCAGTCATCACCCCTCCCGCCATCTTCCAGAGAGAGCCAGCTACAGTGAAAAGAGCTCTAGTTCCACTGCTTCCATGTTACTAACAGAGCCTCAGCTTTCTTGGCTGGAAGACATATTATTTAAACATTTAATAAGGTAAGGTGTTTTGTAAACATTACGGTGCACACGAAGGAAAGGAGGTGTGCATTCTGGCCAAAAGGGTAGAGCTGACCTCCACCCATATCGGTACTCAGGTGGACTCCTCAGGAAACTACACAATCTGACCAAGTCTTTAGTGGTCAACATCTACCTTTATTTCTTCCAGGTTTCAAAGAGGGAATTAAGTTTGTGGAAAAAGTGAGGATAAGGGAAACTGAGGCAAGCCTGAAGTGTAAGAAACCAAAAAAGAAAAGATGTTCTCATACTGCAAAGGCCTCTGCCTGAACTGGGAAATGACCTCAGGGAATTTAGTAAAAGGTGACAGAGACAAATGCCATGGGAACTTTGAATCCAAATGAAGACAGAAAGGAAGGGCTTATGTTGCTTCCAAGTTCTATCATCTCTTCCCACAATTTCCTCACATAAAGCAAGGGGACAGAGAAACACAACTGCACCAATCCCAACCCAAAAAGAAAACAAACAAGTCAGCAATTCAGCTAGAGGTAAGCTCTGGATGAAGAAAGGAGGGAAGGGTGGATAGCAAAACAGCTGTGATCCTGCTTCCCTGATATTCCCTGCTTGCTGCTCTGCCCTTCCCTGGGGTTCTGGGTGGCAGGAAATCCTGTTAACTCCATTCCCAGGACCCAGGTCTTGTAGTATACATAGGAGAGAGCCCCAGTGTGTTGATATGGTGATGTGGGGAAGGGGAGAGCTGCCCCACACACACCCATAGTTACTATGACACCCTTGGACAAGAGCCAGGAAGAAGCATCTTCACAGGAGTGCAGTGACTAAGACTTCGGGTTACTTGCCAGACATAATTGGCTCTGGTTTCTGTTTTAACTCTATAATCTGGATAATTACCAGGTCTTATTAAGTTCTTCCTTGTTGGCTGGAGTCTTGGGCTTTCCCAGCTGAATTTTGGTTTTACTGACACTGTTAAAAAAAGTAATCTGATGAAAATGAGCCCTTCAGGAGCTCCACCATTCTTTCCCAGTCTCAAGTATTAGAGGGTGAGCAAACACATACTGTGTTATACCCACTTCTCCCATTTACCTGTTTGGCAAGAATTCAGTTCCCTCTTGTTCTTACCTCTCTTCATGCACCTACAAAGGAGATTTGGATCTAGGAATCTACAATGCAAAATTTGGTATTTTACTTTTCTGGGATCTAATATTGATAAGAAAACATTGTAAGGCTCCCTTTCTACTGCATAAGTATAAATACAAAGTCCTTTGAAAGTAAATGGTTTATTCAAACTTAAATTAACTTGAATCCTGGGACCAATCTCTTATTTCCCCAACTCAAGCCATTGCTCTTCCCTCTGCATCACACTGGACACTTAGAAAGTACTATCAGATCTATTTCTATGCCCAGTCAACTCAGGGCAAGCAATCCCAACTGTAGTTCTAGAGAGAAGGTGAGCTGAGGGTCGATATGCCAATTACCCTAATCTGGCCAGTGCACATTATATACATTTACTGTAATGCCACGCTGTACCCCATATATATGTTCAACTGTTATACGTCAATTAAAAATAATTTTTTAAAAAAAAGAATAAGCAAAAAAAGGGCACATGGGAGTTTCCTAATGCTCTGAAGCTGTTTTCCCCTTATACGTGCCAACTCTGGGCCATGAGAATATTTACCCATCCATCTCTCGCTCCAGCCAGCTATTGGCTCATTGCAGTGGGCTTATAGTGGCATTTGCTCCATCGAAGGGAGAGAGTAAGTCCTGGCTCAGCTTCATAAAGGGCACTTGAATTGCAACAGGAGGCTCATTCCTTTCTGAGAAAAGCCGAACCTCAAGGACTTGGTCAGGAATTCTCCTTCCTCATTCTCCTCACAGCTCCTCTTTCCCTTCCCAATTACCTCTCAGCTCTTTACTTTTATTTTCCTTTTGGTGTGTTCCCCAATGTTTTGGTTATTTTTATAACTTCAATTTTTACCTTTTTATTTCATATTTCCTATTTTTAATATTTAATTCCTTTTATTGTTTTAAATTTCCAATTTTTGGAGTATTTGTGTTTTGTCTCAGTTTTTAAAATCATCTTTGTTTTGTATGTTTTTATAGCTTTTACCTCATTGGTTTATAACTTGTCTTATATTTTATATATCATTTACTCTGTTTTAGGAATTTTAACCTTTTGATTGGATAAGATTTGAGCTTATTTTCCACTTTTCTTTCACCCTTTTTTCTTTCACCTTACATTTTATTTTATTTTATTTTATTTTATTTTATTTTATTTAGTACCAGGGATCGAACTCAGGTCCTTGTGTTTGCACAGCAGGTGGCAAAACCACTGAGCTAAATCCCCGGTCCTCACCTTACATTCTAAAAACAAAATTTAATGGTTTCCTAACTTTCTATTCTAATTTTTATTGAATTTTATATTAGCAATAATAGGGGAGATCTCATACCATAAATTGATTTCAAAAGTCTTTTTCCCTCTGACTTCCTACTACCACCCCCAACTGTCCCTTGGGTTCTCCTCATTTTAAGGATAGCTTTAAAACACAACTCTCATGATGAGTATTACCGTATATAGTAATACCTTGGTTCATGAACACTTCAGTTTGCAAACAATTCAGTTTGCAAACAAAAGTGTTTGGGAAATTTTTGCTTCAGTTCATAAACTCCACATCAGGTGACAAACATGACCAAAGCCACCTTTCCCAAACAAACATGAAAGCAGCCATCTTCCCCAAACCTGTAAAACAAATTAATTTCATAAACCAAGGTACCACTATATACACACAAACAAATACATGCATATACGAAATACATACAAGATAAACACATCTACACACATGCATATGCTTATTATCTCTGCTGGTAAAGTAGTAAGATTCCACTAGCAACGTGTGCATCTGCAGTCCACAGCTTGGTCTCTAGATATCATTCTCCATTAAATGGGACCACTATTCCTTAGAGAAATGGCTACTATCAGGGCTGAGGAAAGAAAAGTACAAGATGAACCTGAAATACCTTATTGTATCCAAAAGAAACATCTTAATTCTCTGATCAAAAGACTCAGACAGGCAGATTGGATCAAAAAAGAAAAAAAAAACTGAACTATATACTGCCTGTAAGAGACCTCATCCACAAAGAAATACACAGACTGAAGATGAAAGGACAGAAAATACTTCATGCAGCCAGAACTCCGAAGCAAGCAGGACTAGCTGTTCTAATTTCTGACATAAATCAAAACCTGTTCAGAAGAGACAAAGCAGGTCACTACATATTGGTAAAGGGAACAGTTCACCAAGAAGAGGTAACAATTGTAAATATATGTGCACCAAACATTGGTGCACCCAATTTCATAGAACAAAAACTATTTGACATAAAATAACAGAAAGATACTAATACAATCATAGTGAGGGACCTTAATACTCACTCACACAAATAGACAAAAACATAAAAAAAGAAATATTAGAGTTAAACTATACTAAAAAACAAATATATTTAACAGATACTTAGAGTGTCTCATCCAATATTCGTCTCATCCAATATTCCTCTCATCAATTGTAGAAGTTTCTCCAAAATCGACCATATTTTCAGCCATCCAGCTTATCTCAATAAATACAAAAGAATTACAATAATCTTTTGCATCTTATCAGGTCACAATGGAATGAAACTAGAAATTGACAGCAAAAGAAACACAAACAAATGGAGATTTCATAATATGCTTTTGAATTATCAATAGATCATTGAAGAAATAAGGGAAGAAATTTAAAAATTCATAGAATCAAATGACAAGAGAAATACAACATACCAGAATCTTTGCAACACAATGAAACCAGTTCTAAGAAGGATATTTATAGCTGTGAGTGCCTACATTAGAAAAACAAAGAAATTCCAAATAAATAACCTAATGATGCATTTCAAGTTTCTAAAAATACAAGAAAAATCCAAACTGAAAACCAGTAGAGGAAAAAAAAATATAAAGATCAGAGAAAAATCAATGAAATTGAGACCAGGAAAAAAATTACAATACAAAAGATTTGACCAATACAAAAGATCAATGAATCAAAGAGTTGGTTCTTTAAAAAGATAAATAAGATTGGTAAACCCTTAGCCGAACTTACCAAATACAATTAAAAATGAAAAAGATAAAATTATAACAGATACCACTGAAATCCAGAGGATTTTAAGAAGCTATTTGAAAGCTTATAGTCCAACAAACTAAAGAATCTGGAAGAAATTAATAAATTCCTAGACACATATGACTTACCAAAATCAAACCAAGTTACAGTAACAAAAACATCATGGTATTGCTACAAAAATGGAAATGTAGACCAGAAAGAGAATGGAAGATGCAGAAACAACCCCATGTACCTTCAATCATCTGATTTTTTTTTTTTTGGCAGTACCGGGGATCGAACTCAGGACCTTGCGCTTGCCAGGCAGGCATGGTGCCACTGAGCTACATTCCTGGCCTCAATCATCTGATTTTTGACAAAAGGGCCACAGCCATATGTTGGAAAAAAGATAACCTCTTTAACAAATGGTGCTGGATGAACTGGTTATCCACATGCAGAAGAATGAAACTAGATCCGTATCTCTCACGTTGTACTAAAATCAAATCAAAATGGATCAAAGCCATAAATATAAAAACAGAAACATTAAAACTGATGGAAGATAACATAAAGGAAATATTAGAAGCCATAGGCATAGGCAAGGATTTCCTGAACAGAATTTCAGTAGCACAAGAAATAATGCCAAGAATCAACAAATAGGATTATATCAAATTAAAAGGCTTCTGCACAACAAATGAAACAATCAACAAAGTGGAGAGATAACCTACAGAATGGGGGGCAGGAATGGTCAGCTTCTCTTCTGATAGAAGACTAATATTCAGAACATATAGAGAACTAAAAAAAAATTGACCAGCAAAAAACAAATGACCAGTTAAAATGGGAAAATGAACTGAATAGACACTTCTCAAAAGAAAGGACAAATGGTCAATAAGCACATGAAAAATATTTCCATAATCTTTAGCCATTAGGGAAATACAAATTAAAACAACTCTGATATTCCCTCTTATTAAGATCAGAATGGCTATCACCAAGAACACACAAAACAACAAATGCTGGTGAGGACATAGAATAAAAGGAAACTTTCAATATTTGGAAACAACCCAATTGCCCATCAACTGGAGACTGAATAAAGAAAATGTGTTTTTTTAAATAAAATGGAGTACTACTCAGCCATAAAAAATGAGAAATTAGAGACATTTATAGCTAAATGGATGCACACTGAGGTGATTCTCTTAAGTGAAATAAATAGGACACACATGTGTAAATACCAAACAGTTTCTCTAGTGTGAGAAACTGAAAGTGTAAATAAGGACTAAAAGGTATAACAGATAATGTGAAATAAGAAGAAAAGGTGCAAAGGGAAAGGGGAAATAGGAAGGGTAGAGGAAGAGAAAGAAGGGAATGGAATTAATATGAAAAAAAGGAAAAATGGAAACAAAGTCTTTGTAAATAGGGAGGGATGGAGGGGTTGAAGGGAGGGCAGGGAAATGGGGGAAAAATAAGAACCAAGATGGATTATGTAAAGGTGCAAATTTCCAATGATGAATGTCATTATATTTTAAACCTTAAATGTACCAAAATAATTATATATTTATATATATATATATAGCTGGTGGAAATATAAACTAGTAACCACTATGGAAATTAATATGGCAAGTCCTCAAAAAACTAAACAGAAATTCCATTTGACCCAGCTATACCTCTACCAGGTTTATTCCCAAGAGAATTAAAGACAACATACTATAATAATACATACATACTCATGTTTGTACCAGTATAATTCACAATAGTGAAGATCTGTAAACACCTTCAATCCCTATGAATAGACAAATGGATAAAGAAAAAAATATATATATATATACACATATCAACTCAATAGACAGGGGTGGGGAGGAAACTCGGCCAGGGATGTAGCTTAGTGGCGTCACACCTGCCTGGCAAGTGCAAGGTCCTGAGTTCCATCCCGGTACTGGGGGGGAAAAAACACAATAGAATTTTACTCAGCCATAAAGAAGAATGAATTTGAGTCATTTGCAGGAAAATGGATGGATCTTGAGATTATAATGTTAAGTGAAATAAGTCAGATATAGAAAGTTAAATATTGCTTGTTTCTCTTATATGAGAAACCCAAAATATAAATAAGAGTAAAATAAATAAAGAGTATAAATAAAGAATAAAGGGAGGCAGATTTTTGCAAGATGGGGAAGGGGATCAGGGAGAAGAAAAAGGGTAGGAAGGGTGTATAAAGACATGGAAAATAATTAGGATATGATATACATATGTTCCAATTCCCCAAAACAAAGCTTACTATTATATATCACAAATATACACTAATAACATTTTAAAAATTAAAAATAAATTTTGAAAAGCACTTTAGTGAGAATTGGCAATATTTTAACATAGTCTTTGTTAGATAGCAATAACGTGTGCATGTTAAATGTACTAATTTTAATAATTGAGCAGTAATTATATTAAAAATAATTTTGTTCTTAGGAAGATAAATTGAAATATTAAGAACAAAGGTCTATAATATCTTACCAAATATGGGACATTTTGAGCATCAAAATAAATAATAGTATTAATGCATTATAACCCATGATAAGAATCCATGAATTCATACAGATATAAATAAATGTATAAAGGAAAATAGAATGCTCTTTCTTATAATAGAATTACTCTCAATTCAGAGAATATGTGGGACTGAAATCTAATATTGTCTGCGTACGTATGCAAATATCAAAGCAAGTGGGGGGGGGTGATAACAATTGGAGAACCTTAAGAAAGGAGGGTTTGAATGCAGTGTGCCAACAGCCAGCAATCAGACGGAAAAGTAACCAGACTGATGGAAGGAGCTAGGTGGCATGGATCTTCATGTCATTTTATTTCACTCTTGCAGGAGGACAATGGAGGATTTTTTCCCCCTAGGCTCCACATTCCAGCCATCCTCTAATATATTATTTCTAATATTCTTTATAGCTATTCCATGTCTTTCCTCAATAAAGGCAAAGGAGCATCACCTTGTTATGAGCTCACTGACTTCAAGATTAGAGTTACTGCTTCCCATATGGGGACTGTTTCAACTGTTTAAACAACATGATTAACCATGTTTCTGCTCAGTTGCATTAGGCAGCACAAGACCACACAGGAAATCAGGAAAGCCTGCTTCAATCTAGATCATAGGCCAGTATCATCCCTGAAATAATTCTCTATGTGCAAGATGCTAGAAAGGTAGGCTGTTTCCAATTCGTTGTCTGGCTTTTCTGAGAAGAAAATTGTGCTATAAAATGAATGGCATCTTGAAGAACAAGTTGGTCAACCATCAGAATATGTGCCTAATATAACAATGTGCCTTTCTGTACCATATCTTTTATTAGGTCCTCCCTTAATATTTTATTAAGGGTCATTGTAGCATCTCTCATACTCACTTTCACAAATGATTTCCCTGTTTATTCTTTCCTGACAGAAGGATGAGATCCTCAGGCCACTCGAATCCTCTAGTGTCAGACACCACATTTTCTAAAGATAGCTCTTGGCTTCAAGTATAAATAACTTACCACTCACCCCAACCTTGGTATCAGGGATCTGAGCCCCAAAATCTCAAGTGTCTCACAATTCCATGAATTGATTGGTGCTTCACCTTGGACTAGATGAGCTTGGCTTGAAAGATGTGGGAAAAGCCAGGTCACCTGGGATCATGATGTCACTGAATAATATATCCCAAGATTTTCATTGCTGTTGTGTGGATCTGGTAAGTCCCTGATATTTGCCCCTTAATGACTAAGAAACTTCTCCTAGATGTATAGTAGTATGACAAAGAGAAGGAATTGAATGCAATCACTTTTTTAAATTGGTTCTAACTATTGATTTTGAGAAATCTTAATTTTAGTTTTTGGGGTTTTTTTGTTTTGTTTTGGTTTGGTTTTTTGGTACCAGGGATCGAACTCAGGTCGTTGTGCTTGCGCAGCAGGCAGCGAAACCACTGAGCTAAATCCCCGGCCCAAGAAATCTTAATTTTAAATCTCAACCTCTCTGTATCGGTGGCTTAAAGTTGAACTGCCAGAGGAGAAAAGATCAAACAAGATACATACAAATTCAAAATATCACTTGTTATAATGTCTATTAATCACAAAGGGACAAATAATAACTTTGCAGTGGAGACAACTAGAGAAAACCAACTCAAACCAGGTCCCTCTTGACATGAAATACTAGAATTCAATAATGCTTTGCTGATAGAGGTAAGGGTGAATGAGGACCTCTTCCCTCTTACTTCTGGGCTGCTGTTGAGCCCAGAGCTAGAACTTTTCTTCCCAGTCCTCATTAATTCCGTAGGAAACAGTATGTGATTTGTCCTAACACCTTTTCATTCTCACCCTACCTTCCTCCAACAGTCACATTTTTTGCTCCCCATATGTTCTTTTATGATACTTAAATCTGAACTTTTTCTATATTTTCCATTGGAGAGGTGCTTATTTCCAACATCTTGGACACCCAATTTTTATAGTGAACAAAATAAGACTCTTCCAAAAACTATTTGGGAGTGAATGGATTATCTTCCTTGTGGGGCTATGGGGCTTCTCACTGAAGTTCATATTGAAAAGAATCTTATGGTATTGGACAGTGGTGCATGAGTAAAATTAAAGAAAAATTTTACTATATGTCTACTCCAAAAGTTAGAATCAAATATTGTATCAAAGCTATTTCCTGAGTTAATATTTTGGAACAGTTAGAAAGAATCAATTTTCCTAAGTTTTAAGTCTGAATATATCCATCCTGAGGTCAGTTGGCACTCATATCTAGAAGTCTGGGTAAAGAATGAGTGGAGTTTTTGACTTCTACTGGTGTTCTGTTGCTATCCTGTGACCTTTCAAAACTGTCTTGATTCCTGCCTTGATATCTTTGCTTACCTCCCTCCAGTTGGTTACTTAAAATTTGAAACCAGACTCTCCTGCATTGGGTCCCAACACATGTTTGCCTTCTTGCCCCCATCAGATATGAAGAGAAGTAGCAATTGCTAGACAGGCAAGCCAACACAAAACTAAATAAATCCATAAAATTTACATCATGAAATCACAACTATCTGGGAGTTTTCCAAACTTTTGCATTTGGATAAATTTCTTATCACATTAGAAAAACATTTATAATTAACTTATGTGATAAGATCTGAGTTTGACCATTAGCTATGGAAATGAGAGCAAACTCCAGGACATTACTATCAGAGGTTTCAATGGATGAATAAGTCTTAGTAATCCAGGTCGTAATTAACTGCTGGGAAGCTTGCTTTCCTAGTTCTATAAACCAAAGGCCCTTTATGGATCTCAAGTCACTTTGGGCTCCCTCATGTTAAACAGGCAATTTGTAATAAATAAGTCAGTAGCAGAGCTGCCACCAGTGCAGAGGAGGTGAACTTCCTGGGCCACCATACCATCACCCCCAGCATCAAGGAGGTGAGCCACGCAGCACCACACATTCCCCCCCTCCCCATTGAAATGAAAAGACACATAAACAAGTCTCAAAACCAGACTTCCAGATCACCTACAACAACCCCAAAGGGAAACGAGATGGAACACTCTGATACTCAACCACCTGGACTCCCTGAACTGCCAACCAAAGAGGACCTGGAAAAAATGAAACCAGAAATAATTTCTCAGATAACAGCAGAGATTGTGCCCATAGTGCAAGACTTAATTAATAAATCTAGAGAAGACACAGATAAAAAAATAGAGTAGCTGAGAAACATGATGGAACCCCAACATTGGAAACAAATGGAATCTATAAAACAGATGCAAACAGATTTCCAGGACATTAAAAGCTCCATTGAAAGTTTACACACCAGAATGAGCCAATGTGAGGACAGAGTTTCAGATACAGAAGATAAGAGCACAATTAGTGACCAGGAAAAGAAAAATTTCTTTAACATAGTAAGGGACCATGAGAAATCAATCCAGCAGCTGCTAGATGATGCAAAGAATAAAATAAAATTGATCGGAGTCAATGAAGAAACAGGAGAGACTGCAGTCAACATAAAAAAACTGTTCACAGAAGTGATGGCAAAAAACTTCCCAAGCAGGGGAAAAGAA
>NW_004624838.1:2549315-2570592 GCF_000247695.1 Heterocephalus glaber | reverse complement strand
CCAAATGCCCATCAACTGGAGACTGGATAAAGAAAATGTGGTTTTTTAATAAAATGGAGTACTACTCAGCCATAAAAAATGAGAAATTAGAAACATTTATAGCTAAATGGATGCATATTGAGGCGATACTCTTAAGTGAAATAAATAGGACACACATGTGTACAACTTTATAGTTCCTCTAGTGTGAGAAACTGAAAGTGTAAATAAGGACTAAAAGGTATAATAGATACTGTGAAATAGGAAGAAAAGGGGCAAAGGGGAAGGGGAAATAGGAAGGGTAGAGGAAGAGAAAGAAGGGAATGGAATTAATATGAGGAAATGGAAAAATGGAAACAAAGTCGTTGTAAATAGGGAGGGATGGAGGGGTTGAAGGGAGGACAGGGGAATGGGTCAATAAATAAATAAATATAATCTAACCAAATAAAGTACCTGTGCAGATTTCTTCACCTCAGAACTCTGGAAGAACTGCTAGGAAGGGTGTGCTTAGGTTCCACTTTGGATAAATCTTTTTTTTTATGATGCTGGAGGTTGAACCTAGGGCCTTGCATATGCTAGGCAAGCACTCTACCACTAAGTCACATTCCTAGCTCCATGTATACCTTTATTAACTCTACAACTGTTCAACCACCCAGATAAGATCATCATTAATTCTGTCATAGTCCTTAAAAAGGCATCTTTATAATTTTAAAATTATAAATTTGGACTTTTTCAAAGGTAGCTCCAAAAGCAATCACTCTGCTGTAGGGTGTCCTCCATGGTTTTTCACCACACATGTCACAAGATCAAGGAGGAGTTCATTTTGGGAGGCATCACTGATGAGACCCTGGAAAGTCATATAAACAATGACTACTGCAAGGGTTGCCCTTTATAACAGGACTACTCTAATCCTTACTGTCAAGAAATTGAGAGAATCTAGAAATGTCCTCCAGGTTCTACTCCCACGCGATACAACTACTCAAGCTTCCTATTTGACATCTGAAGCTAAATGTTATACTTCTATAGTATCAAAGTTAATGTCACAAGGAACTTGCATACTAGAAGAACCCAGTCAGGGAGAGGCACAAGTTGCAACCACGCCAAAACACTGTACTGATGGCAGCATGCCTGCTTCCTTCTTGATAAATTGAACGTTTAGGCATAGCAAGCCAAATATTGTATGTAGGAGTAGGTTTCCTTTGGGGACAATTATTCCTCTACTAATCATTGACAAAGTCTATTAACTTGTAAAGAAATCTCTTCAGAGTTACAAAACATTGCATGTGTGGTTCTTTTAGATTTTTTTTCTTTATCAATATCAGTAGACAGAAACTGATCATGGAAATTACAAAATCAATATACTATTGGCCCTTGTTATTGATGATTATTGAGAACTTATTCCTTAATCTGCTATAAAAGTTAAGCTCTACAACTGATCAGGTAGAAATCTCATGAAAGATGCAACTATTGTTTTTACTTTTTGTATTCGTGGCACTCTTGGCTGAGTACCTGTCTTGTCATGAAATACAGAAGGAAAAATACTCTCATATTCAAATTATATCATTTTATCTGGAATACAGTGACCAGTTATAAAATTTGTGCCTCAAAGAAGGGATATATATATAGGTCAACCATTCTAAAGAAAAGACATCACTTTGGGCAGGCATTTCACCAACACAAAAGAGTCAATCTATTTGGGTTTGAATCCCAGCTCTAAAACTTCCTAGTTGCATGTGTAAAATGGGGATGGTAACAGAGATCGGCCCCATGTCATTGTTCAGAGGGCAAATAAGTTAATATATACAAAGTACTTAGAATAGTCCAGCAGATAGTAAACTCAAGTGTGTCAGTTGTGAATATTTTTATTGGCTGGAATACAACTCAGTCAATTATCTAGTATAGTAAATTAGCTCATTTTGGCACTTAGACATTTTCAGTAACTAATCTATGGCCAAGTTGATAGTTTAGCAATACCTAATTTTAGCTTTTACCCAAGATAAAATTAGTTTAGCTACTGACCATTGACAAATCTTTTGACTGCGCACTTCTATGCACCCAAAACCACCAAGAAAAGATGCTGAGTCATCTTGTAAGTACCTCTTGGCCCACGTGGAAGCTAGGTAGTATTCTATTTACACTCCTATAGTTTCAAAATTATGTAAGGATATGGCTGTGTTCCAGGTATTGCTCATGGAGTGCTACCTCATACTCACTGTCATAAAACTTAAACAAAATCATGATCATCATCATCATCATCATCATCATCATCATCATCATCTTATAAGGATTTTGTTAGGGTATTGTCCTTTTCATTAACAGTATCCTCTCAAAAGGAATCTAAGGGAAATTCATTCTGGTCTCAGTATCAGAAGTGAAGATTAAGGTTAATGTTTATTGAGTGCTACCAAGAACCCATTAAAGTACTCTGGTAATTCACTTAACCTATGAAATACTTCTATGAGTAGACACCAAAATTATATCTTTGTTTTACAGGTGAGAAAACTGAAACACACAGGGGTTAAGCAACTTGTACACTAATTTTATAGCTAGTAAATTATATACATCAGACTGGAACTCATGTAATCTAGCTCCAAGGAGTTTCCAAACCATCACCTTAGAAAAAAATTGTTGATTTTGTATACTGATTTCTCCAAATCATGCAACTGATTTAAATACAATCCTAGAAAGTTCAGATCCAAATTCTTAGCCATGTAAATTTTACATTCCAACTTTAATACTTTTATCTTTTCTTTTATATTTACATTTTTCCTTTGTCCTACTATTTTTACTCACTTAAAAAAGTAGTATCAGAAAAGTAAAACTAGGCCAAGTACAGAGGATGTTTAGGAGAGAAACATTCTCATACATATCATAATTACTACCATACATATCATAATTGTAGATACATGTATCCAAACCCATAGAGTATATAACAGCAAGCTTGAATCCTAACATAAACTGTAGACTTTTAAGTGATTTTGCTATGCCTAAGAGAAATAAACAGGACACACATGTGTACATACTGAATAGTTTCTCCAGTGTGAGAAACTGAAAGTGTGAATAAGGACTAAAAGGTATAATAGATAATGTGAAATAGGAAGAAAAGGGGCAAAGGGGAAGGGGAAGTGGGAGGGGTAGGGGAAAGCAAAGAAGGGAATGGAATTAATAAGAGAAAATGAAAAACTGGAAACAAAGTGTTTGTAAATAGGGAGGGATGGAGAGGTTGAAGGGCAGGCAATGGAAAGGGGAAACATAAGAACCAAGAGAGATTATGTAAAGGTGCAAATTTCCAATGATGAATGTCATTATATTGTGTACCTAAAATGCCAATAAAATGAAATTTTTAAAAAACATATTAATGGTGAAGTATTAAAATCATTCCCTTTAAAATCAGGAACAAGACAAGTGTTTTTATTACCATCCTTTCTATTTAAAATTGTACTGTGTTTGGCTGACAGAGAATGGAAAAACAATAAAGAAATAAAACTATCATTATTCTATTTGTTGATGATATGACTGTGTATGTAGAAAATAAAAACTCTGATGGTTAATTATTAGAATTAATAAGATTAGCCAAGTGTGATGGTGCATTTCTGTAATCTCAGCACCTCGCAGACTGGGGCAGGGGGAACATCACAAGGTCAAGGCCAGCCTGGGATACATAGCAAGACCTTGTCTCAAAAAAAATAGAATTGACAAGAATATGCAAAAATCAATTGCATTCTACATAGCAACAAAAACAAATAAGAATAAGAAATTTCGAAGATATATTCAATAGCATTATTTAAAATATCTTTATAAAAAATTAGTAAATATTAGCAAAGACTTTTTTAAAAATATAAATAAAAGTAGAGATAGATCATGCTCATGGATTGGAAAACTCAATCATGTAAAAATGTCAATTTTTCCCAAACTGGGAAAATCTCAGTAAAATCCCAACCATCTGTTTGCAAAACCTAAAAGCTGATTCTAAAACTTATGTGGAAATACAAAAGATCAAGAAGAGACAAAACCTTGTTGATGAAGATCACAGTAAGGTAACTTATTCTACCAGATATTAAGACTTTCTGTAATGCAACAGACATTGCAACACTGTAGTATTTTTGTGCAGGAGCCCATGATATATCAGAAACTGTCAACTAACCTCTAACTAGGTACTTCCACTTCTAATTAGGTACTTTCCACAACAATTCCCAATAATTGCTCCACTTTAACTAAATATTTTCTTTGCTTTCTTCCAAGTTCACTTTATAAAAGGCTTCCTCCACTCCCTTTGTTGGAGCCAAAGTACAAACTGCTTGAAGTCTGGAGCTGTCTGGTTGAGAAATTGCTCTCTGTTCAAAGGAACGCTTTAAAATTTTAATATGCCTAAGTTTGTTTTTAACAGATAAAAAGGAACTAAAATAATAGTTCTAAAAATGGTCTCACAGATAAATGAATATTTTAGTTTGACATAGTTGGCCCTGTAAATCAGTTAAGAAAAAACTAGATGTCTCAAGCCAGTAGTAGTGGCACACACCTATAATCCCAGCCCTCTGGGAGGCTAACGTAGGAGAAGAACAAGTCTGATCCCAGCCTAAGCAACTCAGTGAGTAAGTGAGATGCTGTCTCAAAATTTAAAATATAAAAAAGTTTTTAATTAAAAAGGGATGGTGATGTGGGTCAGTCAGTGCAAAGGTCCTGGGTTCAATCTCTCCAAACGACTCCCCCAAAAAAGGACTTTTCGGTAAATACTGCTGAGACAATTAATCATATAAAAAATGTAAAATAATTAGATTCCTACTACACACTAACATACTACATACGACATACTAATATCCTCTGAGATTAAAGCCCCAAGAGCAAATGGTAAGAATATAAAACTTTAAGGAGACTCTAGGCAAATATTGTAATTTCTCATGGTTAGGAAAGGAGTTTGTAAATAAAACCAAAAGCATAAGTCACAAAGCAGAAGATCAATGAAACTGACTTAATTAAAATTAAGAAATTATAGCTGATTCCACAATAAAAGAGAAAAAGACAAGTCACAAAATTGGAGAAAATATTGGCAAATCATGTAAGTGACAAAGGGATCAAAACCAAAACACATCATTCACTTGTATGACTCAATTTTTTAAAAGCCAAACAACTCAGAAAAGAGCCTTTAATAGCTATTTTCATTCACAAAAGAAGAAACTTGAATGACCTAAAGAATGCTCAAATTTCATTAGCAATCAAGGAGACTGACAAAATATTTTAGTCTTAAATATAAATTTGGAAATAGTATGTGTTGGTGAGAATGTGAAGCAAAAGGACTCCTCACCCACTCTGGGTGAGAGCTAAATTGGTGATGCCACTTTGGAAAATAGTTTTCCATTACCTAGGAAGGAAAGGAAGTAAAAGTCAAACCCCACAAATCATAATGCACAGGCACACAGCTGGCTTTGTTTGAGACACTTAAAAAACAGAGGCTCAGGCAATCATGCACGATTCGCTGTTGCTGGGTCTCCCATCTCAAAGTGTGAGGAATCAGGATACTACTATCCAAACCAGAGCAAGACGTCGACAAGGGCTTTACTAACAGGTAGAGGTTGGAGGAGAGTTGATGGCTATCAAGCAGTGTGAATTTACAGACTGTTTGGTGATACCACCGCTACCTCCCAAGATCTTGTAGGAAATGGATGGGAAAGAGGAGTTCTCATGACCCTGGTACTAGGCAACCTAAAGCTGAGGGGCATTTATCAGTCATCACGCTTTTCTCTTCACAACTGGTAAAGCCGACTATATGCTCTATAGCCCAACAATCACTGGTAAGTACATGCCCTACATAATTTCTTGTACATGTCATACTACATATGTACAATAATATTAATTAACCATATTGCCTGTAATTGCAAAACCTGGAAACTACTCAAATATAAATGTCAATATTGTAGACTGGGCAAATAAATTATAGCATATTCAAATATTAGAATGCTATAGAACAGAGAAAAATAAATGAAGCACCAAGCCTACCGTAGGAGTGTGAGGGGCGCTGCAGATTCCCTTTGAAAGGATCTCTGAGCCTGCAGATTAGACAAGATGAGCAAGGCTCACCCTCCCGAGCTGAAAAAATTTATGGACAAGAAATTATCATTGAAATTAAATGGTGGCAGACATGTCCAAGGAATATTGCAAGGGTTTGATCCCTTTATGAATCTTCTGATAGATGAATGTGTGGAGATGGCAACTCGTGGGCAGCAGAACAATATTGGAATGGTGGCAATACGAGGAAATAGTATCACCATGTTGCAAGCCTTGGGACGAGTTTAAATAGCTGCTCAGCAGAGAAATCCATGCCCCTCTTCAAAGCACTAGTTTCACTATGACCGAAAATTGAGTCATACACATTTTCATATTAAACTTTTTGTTAAATAAACTTTTGTAATAGTAAAAAAAAGAAAAAGAAATGAAATTTAGTTATATGCATCAATATTTTTTAAATCTCAATAACATAATCTTGAAAATAGGAAGTCAATCACAGAATTTTTTAAAAGGCAGATTGAAATTATATTTTATTTAGAAACATATTTAGAAATGGTGTAATTATAAAGAAAAACAAAGTAATGATTATCACACAATGATAAGTTAAATATCATTGCATATTCATAAGAGATTTAGTAAGAGGTGATTAAGGGTGTTAGACCTGTAGAAGGGCCCAAGGTACTTCTTTTTGGTTGTTGTTGTTAATTCTATTGGTACATTTTAGGTATACAATATAATGACATTCATCATTGGAAATTTGTACCTTTACATAATCTATCTCCCAAAGGTACTTCTAAAACATTATTAATCTCCTTATCATACATAACCTGATTGATGGACATATGAGTGCTTGTTTCATTATTATTTTTTAACAGTACATTCACACTTTTACACTCATCTGTTAAGATATTTCATAATTTTTTGAAAAGAAATTAAAAGAATATGAAAGGGGCCGGGGATTTAGCTCAGTGGTGCCACTGCCTGACTCACAAACTCAAGGTCCTTAGTTTGATCCCCGGTACCAAAAAAAAAAAAGAATATGAAAGACAAAAGAAAAATCTATCAGCAGACTTCAACCCTTATCTTTGGTATAAATTTTAGGGATATTATTGTCAACTCGAAAGGCATGAATCTTTGAAAGGGTCAGCATTTAGTCACATCTGAGCAGTACCCCTTATTTTAGATTTTATTATGTATGCACTTATGTAAAGTGTCTTCAGTCTTCACTGCATCAAAGCAAAGCCAAAAAAAAAACAGTAACAAGGTCAGGAGGAAGTAGTGATATGGCAAACAGAGCTCTCTTGCCTGTGTGGTATTTTTCCCCAGCAGGAATTTAGGCCTGATTCCCATGCAAGAGATATACAATATACAAATGTGGACAGGCTGTTCATCCAGGATCACAGAGTTGTAGCCTTCTCTGTGAACCAGGAACTCTTCTCACCTTCAGCCTGTGAATACCATTCCAACCTTTTCTGCCTGTCCATAACCAATGGCCTTCCCAGGCCACTAACCTCAGCTTCCTACCCACCCACTGCTTGCTGCAGCCTTTTCCTGTGTGTGTGAGAGTCATTACTGGCTCATTTTCATGGATGGGTAATGACTTCAAAACCACTGATAGCTATCAGCAAAGAGCCAATGCTCCTAACATAAACATCCAAAGAAATACTTCCTTTATCCAGATGCTTTGCAGGATATGGAAATAAATATTGTTGACAGGGCATGAGGAGAAAATAAATCTCTCCTGCTACAAAGATGATAGGAAAAGCAAAAGGCTGGGCAGCACCTACATCCTCAGCTTCATGTTGTCCAGGGAATAGCCCTGCCCCAGGGCCCTGCTCCTTCACAGCCCCACACACATTTGCATTGCTGTCTCCACCCACTTGGAGAAGAGCCTTTCCCAGGGTAGAGGCAAATACTTATCTCCATGCCTGATCCCCATTCAGCTGTGTCTTTGCAGCTTTTATCCTCAGCGCCTAAGATGGCGGCTGGTACTTGTAATGGACTGCACTGCTGAAGAAGTTTCCCTCAAAGATTGGTGGCACTCCACTATTTGTACCCAAAAGAACCTGAGGGGCCAGATTGGCAGAGACAAGTCCAAAGCCACATAAGAGGAATTAATCTTCTGAATCCCATTTCTATTTAGTCATGTGTATAGAAATTTCAGGAAGAGCTATAGTGTATCCTGGTTCTTAGACGCCACCCCCCCAAGTCTGCACCTGGCAGAAACAAAATGAGCTAATTAAATGCTTGCCACCAGCCTATTTTGGAAGCTTCATGAAGTGTGTGAAAGCCCGAATGAATTTCAGGCCACTGTTTATTACATTGAATGCGGAAGAAGTCATCCAAGCATGGGAAGAGGGTGAAGAAGCTAAACCCATGGCTGAGAGTTATTAATATTGTAATGCTTTTGCTTATTGGCGCAGAAAAGCAACTCTTGGCTGTATAAGCGATGAAAGCTTTCAGTCTATGACGGAGGAGAGTAAATAGAATCCTTCAAGGTTGAAGAAGAGTCCAACCAAATACTCTACCTAATTGCTTTGGAATAACCAAGATCACTCTGCTTACTGGGGGAGAAAGAAAATCAATAGATTGTATTTAGAGGAAACTAAAGGTACAATTGGGTCATTCTCTGTGTGGCTAGTAGAGGGTGGTACCTGGGCACAAATCCCCAGAGAGAGGCATTAAATGAAAAACAGTCCATTCTGCCTAAAATAACCCAAAAGGTTTTAAATATAAAATAGTTCATTGCAAAACTTAAAGGTTCCAAGTGGATCTGTGAAAGAATTCCCCATTGATAAGGTGAATGAATCTTTCCTCACAGCACATCCACTAGTAAGATGGAATTTAACCCACTGGTTAAATTAATAAGGATTTTGAAAGACAACTTTAGTCTCCCGTCACAGAGATTCCTGCGATTCAAAGTATATCTATCTTGTTTCACTTGACTTTTGGGGCTTTCTATGAAGAACTTTGCATGTCCACCTTTTGAACTTTCCTATCCCAAATTAACTGACATCATCCATCACTTGGTAAAATCACTTCAGATAATATAGGATGTTTTGAAGAAACAGATATCATTTATCAATAGCTGGCCCAAGACTGGCTTAGACTAAACAGACTTAGACACACTCAGCCTCAAACTGTACAATTCCAATCCATTACTTTTTTGTATTCACCTTTGAATGGAGATATTTCGGGAAGAACAGATGTTTGTGAGATTCTCAAGCTGGGATTGAGGTGGCCATTTAAACAATACTATTTGTTTCTAAGTAAGCTATAAATCAAACTATTTCCAATCCAATGTCAAACTAAATAACTCTAAAAACACTTTAAAATAAGTAATACTAGTTCACTACCTATAAGAAAAGCTGTCTTTATTCTTTTTACACAATTGTTATATTCTGGGGAGACAATGTGATGACATCATGCTAAAGTGTGCCTTCCCCCTTGACCCTTCCATCCAGTCAGTTGGTCATCAAAGCTGAAACCCCTGCTCTGCAGTCTGTTGGCCCCTCCCCTCTCTCATCCTCTGTCTGCACTGGCCTCTGTCTCTAGTACACTGCTCACTCTCAGGCCTCCACCTGCCTCTATGGCCTGGTGATGTTCTCCTGTGTATTACAGCCTTCATGGCTCTCTGCTGCCTACAGAAAGAACCCAACTCTTCCCCCTCACAAGACTCCTAGCCTGCCCTCCAGCCTCACCTCTTCTCTACCATGCAGCATCTTCTGTTCTGGTCCAGCTGGAGTCCTCCTCCTTCATAGGCCTGGAACATCACACTTTCATATATTTTACTACATAATACTCTGCCTAAAAGAATTTTTTCTTCCTCTTTTTCCCAGAAAATTCTACTCATTCATCAACACCTAGCTCCTCACTACTTCTAGACACCTTCCCTTCTCTCCTTAGCAGAACTGTCTACTTTTTTCTGCATTTCTGTTGCTTTCTGAAATGCTGCTGGTTACATGTTTCTCATCCTGGTACACCACCAGCTCCTTGTGGACAGGGCCTTTGCCAGGCTTATTTGCATATCCTCTGTGCCTAACCACTCAATGCCCATTACAGAAACTACAATACATCTTTCCTGAAAGAATCAATTCTATCTTGCTTCCAGAGAAATGATACTGTCCCTGAAAGTAAAGACTGCGACTCGGAGCTGTATCAAATACTTTTACCAAAATGTCTGTTCAGTGAGGTACAGTGTAACACTCCCACTCACTTACTTTACAAAGGCATTTATTTTATCACCAGGTTTGATGTGTCATGCTAATACTGCCCTGTTGACACATCCCTCTTTTGTTGTCACATGTTTCACCAGGAAGATGCTGCTTTGCATCTCTATCAGAGAAAGGCACTCTTGAAAACACCTTCTCTAAACTTTGAAACTGCTGTCAGCTCCAGAATGATTATTACTACCTGTATATTTCCTATGGTTTTAGCTTCATCATATAAAGTGGCATTCGGGATGCATGCATTCAGCACAGTTCCATGAGCTGGGAACCAGATGAGCATGTTGGCTTACTAGGTATAGGCACAAACCAGGCACTTTAAAAATGATTGCTAAATTATAATTCCTGCTGTGGTTTTTTAAAAAAGAATATTTGGGGATGCTTCTCACTAACTTCCTTCTTCGATCTTGGTTTAGATGGTCACTCAGTCAGATGTTCTACTTTAAGTGCAAGACATGATATATTCACCATCACTGGGCCTTTTGCTTCATTATGGTTTTGATTTGTTTCAAATTTTGTTATTTAAAAAACTTCAACATGATTAATTTCTATATACATTCACATGGCACATAATTTGAAAGGAATTTCATATACATATTAAATATATCAGAACACACAGTATAAAATTCTAGATTACACAGATATAAGAATATTCTTCCTCTTCTCTTTGTCTCTCAGTCCCTTTGTCCCTTCCTTGAAAGCAATCAACCCTGCCTGTTTCATCTTTGTCCTTCCAGAGACAATCTATGCATAACAAGCAGACCTTTTTTTTCTTTTTTTACACAGTTGCTAACATTATACACACTTCTGCACTTGCTCTTTCCATTTAATTTACCCTGGAGGTTGTTTTGTGTTTGTCCATTAGGGGCATAGTCATTCTTTCTGACAGAAGCATGGTCTTCTATTGCAGATCTGAGTCAGTCCTCCAAGTGTGCTGGGTGGTGTGCCCAGACCTGAGGCATTCAGGTCAGTTCCTGGTGGGTGCTGTAAGACAACTGCCATGGGGCAAACAAGAGGCCTAGAAAGGAGCATTGCCCTACATGTATCTGGCACACATATGGACTAAAAACATACTTTGCCCTTTGTTGTACCATATCTAGTTATGTCAGTTAACCCAAAAGACTTTATAAAATCAGAAAAGTCTATTTGTGACTTCCATATATATATATATACACATGTATATATGTATATATATATGTGTATATATATATATTCTAACTGTAGCCTTCAGTTAATGATTCAAGAGGAATATACAATTTCCTTAGGATCTGCTCAGCTTAGAGTGAACCCAATGAATTTATTATTGGTGAGGTATAGTTATTCAGCTTTATCATCTTGTACCAATTAGACTTCATTTATACTACAAATAAATACGACTATAGCTAGAAGTTCATCTCTATCATTACTCTATTTTATGATTGGAATAAGTACCAATATGACTCTGGAAAACATACTTAAGGATCTCTTTATCTCTCCCTCTGTCTATGCATTGTATAATACAGTAACTATCAGACATATGTGGTCTGAGTTCTTGAAATTTAATTAGTACCATGAGCTGTGCTGTAGCTATAAAATATACTCTAGATTTTGAAACAATATAAAATATTCCATTAATAATTTTATACTAATTATCATCTCAAAATAATTATTTAGATATACTGAGTTAAATTAAACATATTATTAAAATTAAATTTACCTGTTTATCTTTCTTTCTTAATAGAAAATTTAAAATTATATATGTGGCTTAAATTATATTTCTACTGGACAATCTTGGTTGGTAGATACATTTATTCATACATTTATTCCTACTTAATAAAAAGCAGATTAGAGTATTACAAGTACCTTCTGCTTTACTCCTGGGATCCAGATTTTTACCTTTCTTTTTTATTAATAAATTTTAAGAATTTTAAAATTCAGAATTCAAATATGATTTATCAAAAAGGTAACAAAGAGAAGGAACCAAAAAAAAACGTGTTCTTGCAAATCCAGTTGGTGTTGTGGATTAAGAGCACTGGAAGACATCACATTCAAGTTACATTCAGAAATGTTTGGAGGGGCCCCTCTCTCACAGGGAACAGGCTAACAAAGCATAGCTATCAGCACCCATAAATGAAAAGTCAATTCTTGACTTCCACAGGAAGTCATTCTTCAGTGCTTTCTTCATCCAGATTCCCTCTTCTTCTTGCTGATTTCAGCTTGAAAACCCAGAAACAGAGTGCTAATCAAACTTAGTTAGAAATCCCTAAAACCACATAAGCCAAAATAAAAAGTCATACCTTTAGGTTTCCTTTTGTAGAGAAAATGAATCATCTGCAGAAGATATGCTCCAGTTCCCCAAACTGCAGACAATACCGAAGTGCTTATATGCTATTTTTCCTATACATATATATGTAAGATAAAGTTTATTCTATAAATTAGGCATATTAAGAGATTAATGACAATGAGCAATAATTAAATAGAACTATTTTAACAATATACTAAAAGTTATTTAAAATTTACAAAGTGCTTATTTCTGAAATTTCCTATTTAATATTTTTGAACTGCAGTTAATTGTGCGTAACTGAACCTACAGAAAATGAAGCCAAGGATAGGGGAACTACTGTACCTCTACTTTCACTGCCAGAACAATCCTCTTTCAAGTTTCTATTACAGGAAGAAGATCGTTGGGCATCAAGAATACAAATATGTAAGGCTCAGTTCCTTTCCTCAACATACATATAGTCTGGCCAAGTCGGGTGGTGAACACCTATAGTCCCAGCTAGTTGAGGCATCAAGGCTCTTTCAGACCAGTATGAGCAACTTAGTCAGACTCTGTCTCAAAAAAAAAAAAAAAAAAAAAATTAATGGCCTGGGTGTGCAACTCAGTGCTCCCCGGGTTCAATTAATAGTACTGGAAGGAAGGGCGTAAGGAAGAAGGAAGGAAGAGGAGAAGGAAGAGGGAGGAGGTAATCCTACTTACTACCCTTTGCTCTTTTAATCTTCATTTCCTCCCAGTCAGGAAAGGAATATTTTGTTGTTCTGCCTGGCCTCCTAGAGTGGCTCAGGAGATTCATTAATCATCTTAAATGATAAATCCCCATAGGTGCTGACGCTGGAGCCTGCTCTGTGGAAGCCGCCTATGTGAGGTAGCTCCATACCAATCTGGCCACCATCTGGACCAGTGACCATTCTGATATTTGATGTAGGGCTCACACATGGTCACCTTGGTGTTGCCTGACCACACCATGTGGTTACACATGGCAGCTTCTCCTGACCGGAAGTGACACGGGACTCTGAACAGTTCAACTGTCCATGCAGGGGAAATTTCTCCCTGAAATTTGCTGAAGTGCATTTTATTTACACAATGTGACCTATATTTTGAGTCAGACAATTCCACCTACATCCTGTGAATTTCTGAAAAATCCAGCTATTCAGTTTAAAATGGTTTAAAACAACAGAGAAGAACTTAATTGCATTTATAGAGGTTTTTGAGGGATTTTTTTTTTTTACCCCAAGGGAATGGATGATCCAGGAGGAAGATTGTTGTTTGATAATATTTTTATCTTTTCAAAGCCACATTCCAACATTTGGCATAATTTTCTGTATCTGCTCCTTGGCTAGATCTAGCTTGTTAGCTCCTTGGCTCACATTCCTCCTTGACTTCCATTTACTCCATGTTCTTTTCTCTGTGTTAATGGTTAACAGAGCATGTACTGTAAATTAGCATTTATAAAAATCAATTACATTGCCTCATAAGATAGAGCAGAAACTTAGATTGTCTTCACCAGATCATTTGTATTTATCTGTTAATTATAAACCTTAATTGTCTCTTTTTATCATATTAATTTGCACAAATTGTACAACTTCAGAGTTTAGCAGTTTTCAAGTCCTTGAAATACAATTATTCTCTTAACATTCTTTTCAGAAACATGGTATTCATTAATAATTAGGTTGGTAAAAATTAGCAGTTCTGATAATTGGCCTTGGCTTCTCCTTGGATTTTTTTTTCTTTTTTCACTAAAGTTCTGGTTCTTACAATTATACATGTCTGTTGGCCTCTTCCTGTGCCTGAGCTCTGTTTTAATTGGACTATAAGGCTCAGAAAACTTCACAGGATTTGGGTTTAAAGTATAATACAGCTCAATGCTAGTGAACCAATTCCAAATAGGTTTGACTGTTTTCTGTCTCCCCAGCACAACCTGGACTTCTGTTCCACGAGATTAGTCTACTTACGGGAGCTCTTTTATTTATTTATTTATTTATTTATGTACCAGGGATCAAACTTGGGACCTTACACTTGCAAGGCAGGCATCGGTACCATTCAGCTAAATCCCTGCCCCTGGAACTCTTGATGTAAGAGGACTTCTATGTGACAGGAGGAAAAAGCCTTCCCAACCTCCAGGCCCATGTGTGAAACAATTGCCAGCTCTGACACCAAGCAGTCACCAAGCGCACACGATGTAGGGGGTGCTCTATGGGTTCTCCTTGGCTACCTTTCAACTGTGGCTTTCTGCTCAGTGTGGCAGCCCCTTAGAAGTAGTCATGTGACACAACATGTATCCAAAGACAAAAATAAGATTTATTCTTTCAAGAGGGTGCACAATCTGGACTGTGAAGTAGGAAATCCACACTGAAGGACAACACATGCTATCTACCCTGGCACTTGGCAGCTTCTAGATTCTAGGAAAATTTCAGCTTTCTGGCATTTTCCAGAGGGCTTGCATCCATCTCTGATGACACTGACGGACATCCTCATGCTCCAACCCCAAAGGCTGAAGTGCTCAGGAGCAATGAGATGGACAGCCTGCTGCCCCATATGAAAAAGCAAAGAGAAGGATCCCATCCTGTCCCATTTGGGAAAGCCTGCTGCATTCTCTCAAATATACAGTGGGGTTCAAGACACAGGGGGTGGTAATCCAACATTATAGGAGCAAATGTCTAACACAACAAGAATTCTTTGAATCCTCTGACTGGGTATTACCTCGTATGATTCTGTTCCTTCAGAGAACAGTTCCAAAGTAGGAATGTTATGGCTTGTGTCTAGATGTGCCCCTAAAGCCTCATACAGTTGTAGGTGGGGCTTTTTCAGAGGTGGCTGACTCTGGAGTGTGCGATGATTCATGATACAATACTAGGCTCAAGGGCACTAGGATTAAGGGTGTGACTGCTACCTGTCCTAATTCTAGTAGTCTGGATAAGATTTTTTAAAAGGGTCAGAAAGACACTGTTAAGGTTCCCTTGTTGGTTTTGCTGTCTTCTTTGTGCAACAAACTGTTTCTCCTCTGTGATGCCCCTCTGCCATGTGCCATTCTGCCATGGAGCCAGATGATTATGAACTGAAACCTCTACAAAATGTGAACTAAATAAACCTTTCTCCCTTTAACTTTACGTGTTGGGTATTTTGTCTCAGAAATGAGAGAAAAGTAACTAAGATGTGGAAGCTATACCTGAGAACTGACAAATGTTGGCTGAAAATCAGCCATTTATTCAGCCATGTAGCTCTTGAATATTAGCTGAGATAAGCCCTATCTAGGTATAGATTTGCACATTAAGACCCAAAGTCTATATGCTATGGTTTTTCAGGGATTTTTTTCATGCTATTAGGTGTAGAAGGAGTGCTGTGGGAAGGCTGGTTGTCCAGAAGGAACATGGTAGAAAAACAACTGTTTTGTTGTTGCTGTTGTTGTTCTTCATCCTACTGTTTTGAGACACAGTTTCCATAATTTTG
The DNA here is from genome assembly GCF_000247695.1 of Heterocephalus glaber. The sequence continues at coordinate 2,554,680 of NW_004624838.1, read as the reverse complement.
GGCTGGCCTTGAACTATTGTGCTTAAACAGTCCTCCCCCTTTGGCCTTTTAAGTAGCTGGGACTATAAGCACACATCACCATGCCCAGCTCTACAACAGCTCTTTTATGTACAGGAATATGGGGTTGATGCTCTATCAAAAGGCTTCCCAGTAGATCCCAGGGACAGCCACTCTCTCATACTCCTCAGATCAAGTTATTTTTTCAGAAAAGAATCCTGTGATCCCAGCATTCTAGGAGGCTGAGGCAGAATGATTACAAGCTCAAGGCCAGCCTGGACAATTTAACAAATTAGAAAGACCCTATCTCAAAATTTAAAAAAAAAAAAAGCAAGGCTGTAGCTCAGTGAGAAAGCCTTGGCTTCAATCCCCAGTATGGAAGGAAGGAAGGAAGGAAGGAAGGAAGGAAGGAAGGAAGGAAGGAAGGTAGGAAGGAAGGGAAGGAGGGTAGAGAAGCAGGGAGGCAGGAAGAGAGGGAGGGAGGGAAGAGAAAAAGTGTGTGTTCCAACATACAAAGCACTTGTCAGCCAGATCTGTAAACCCTGTCCTTATGGCCTGGTTTCCTCCGGAGCTGACTTGTACCAGCTCATGCCACAGAAATGTGAGCAGTTCTCTGGGCAACTTCTCTCCATTACAGTTCCTATCCAGTGGCGCCTTTCAGCCTCTCGCGCCAGGCACCACATGGACTGAATCCCATTGTAAAGTGGGAAGCTTTGCCTGGGAGCTAACAAATGTTGGCTGAAAATAAGCCATTTATTCAGCCATGTGGCTCTGAACTGTCACTTTTGTGAACTGGAAGACAGGACTGCTGCCACTGCCCAGCTGGAAGGTGAGAGGACAGCTGCCTGGCTGTCACTTCAGGGTAAGGGTGGGAGATGGGAGGAAGGCTGTCCACAGCAAAGACCCATTCTAAGAGGAATTCTCTCTGCAGGAAACACACCCCGGTATTCTTGGCCATATCATGCAAACTCTAACACTGTCTTTGACTTTTGTTTCTCCACTGCAAAACCTAGTGGGTATCATCAACAGTGTGCCAGACCTGCTGATCTGCACTGGCCAGCTGCTCACCTCTGCTTCCTTCTCACGCATCCTCCCTGGTAGGTTCCACCATGCCTCCTTCTATAACTCTCCTTCAGCCTTGGCAAAACACAGATCCACAGATGACTCGGCTGCTGGCCATCTCAAAATATCAGTCTGAGCATGGGCAGCTCCTACTGAGTAGGGGGATTCATGAAAACTCAGCCACTGGATGACCCTGAGTTTCAGGACAAGTGAAAAGAGAAGGGCTAGGTCAACTTGTTCCACCTGGTCAAGACGAGACTGAAAGCCACAGTTTCAAAGTGGTGGAAGAAACAAAAGAAATCTGAGCTCTACCTCCAGCCAGTCTGCTGTTAAAACACATAGCATAGGCAAAAGTGACCCTTCCCATGTTTCCTTCCATCTGTCAGAAAACTGTCATAACACAAACCCTACATATTTTCATTCATATGTAGAAACTAAAAAAAGTCAATCTCATAAAAGCAGAAGTGCTCAGAGTCTGGAAAGGAAACGGGACAAGGGATTACAAAGAAGATAGATAATGGGCACCAAAATACAGTTAGATAGGAGAAATAAGTTCCAGTGCTCTACAGCATAGTAGGGCGGCTATAGTTAAAAACAATTTAATGTATATTTTCAAATAGCTAGAAGAAAGGATTTTGAGTGGCCTCAATACCAAAGAATGATAAATATTTGAAGTGTGAGAAATGCTAATTACTCTGATTTGATCGTTATACACTGTATATACGTATCAAAATATCCTTCCAGTGTAGGCCATAAATATTTAAAATTACTACTACATATCAATTAAAATATATTTTCAAACAAATATATCCATCTACTTCTTGGATACAGACCCCTGTGTAGTGCACAGTCTGTATGATAATAGTGACTACAGAGCTGTCTTCAATGGGTACTGAACTAAGAGCTTCATGTCTATTATCTTACCTAATCCTCACATCAACCCTAAGTACTACAATTATCTTATTTAGATTTTACAAATTAGGACACTGGAACTAAGCAATCTGCCCGGCCCAGGAGTCATGAGGTAATACGACCAAGACTAGAATGCAGGTGAATCTTAGCTCTTGATGACTATGCTCTATTGGAAGTTGACATACAGCAACCTGGGTGATTCGGGATGTTCATTTCAATAAATGGCACTGTCCTAGGGCAGGGTGCTTTGAAGCAGAAGCAGAGAAGGGGATATAAGTGCCTGTGATCCACTAAGGACAGGATCAGGAGAAACCTTCAAGCCAGCAAGGGAAGCAGGACATGGTCTCAGATAACATCCAGCATTGCCTGATCCACTAGGCTGAGCCATGCTGTATGAAGCAGTCCTGTCCCACCCTGAGGCAAAGGGGCCAGCCTCTTGCACTGTCATAAAGCATCCAATCATTGGCCACACTGATTGAATAATGGACCCTCCCATTTATCTCCCAGAAAGGTGATTCCCAAGGTGACAGATGTAAGCCACAGGCGGCAGCACTTGTGGCAAGTGGAACATTGGGTGCACTTGCAGGTGAAGGGGGTGTTGGGTGGGACTCCAACAGAGCTACTCTAGGGACCCAGTATTTCTTGACAAAGGGTCAGCAAACAAGACCTCTGTGATAATCTTAGAGTTCAATCACTCTTGATTACAAAGTGGAATTTTATATCCGTCATATAACCCTGAAGTTACAATCCAAACACCACCAAACTATGGCACAGAAAAGCTCCTAGCACTGGTCAGATACCACCACTCTGTTATTCAAACACCTGCCAGGCTACCTTTCCTCCTCTAAACTACCAACAGGATAATTTCCAAGGTCAATGTGAAGCATCTTCAAATCACCTTTCCAGCCTCATTTTCCACACCATCCCTTCAGACACCCCCTACTGCATTTGGAGAACTCTTCCCATTCTGCTGTGAAATTTCTCATTCCCATGCTTTTGGCCATGCTACTGCTGAACTTGGGATGCCCTCTTTCATCCCCTCTCTGACAGGTGAAATCCTAAGGAAGGCTCTTTCATTGCAAGAAATAGAAACTCTCTCAGGCTAGCTTAAGTGAAGTGGGATTTATATAAGGAATCAGGATCTCTCAGGAAGAAGGGGGAGGAAATACAGGAACAAAGGAAATACAAACCTCTCCCCAGTCTGTGATGTTCTAGCTATAGCATAAAGTTTTAAGGGTGGCTTCTCAGTTAAGACCAACTGTCCTTTCCCTGATAGTCATGCACTGGCTTTATCACCTTGTTCCCCCTCCAAGGCCACGTTTACTAGACCAATAAGAGATATCTGATACATCTAGGGCAATCTGAATTTAGAAGCAAGACTGAAAGTTAGATCCTGGTTCAAGCTGGCCTGATGTCTTGATCAAGGAAGATATAAGCCAAAAAACTATGGGATGGCCATCTTGTGCCCACAAGGTAGACCAACTAAGCATAGAAGATTAGTCTATAAATAGAAAATGGTGAAACCAGAATAGGGTAAAACCAGTGTATGGTGAGCAACAACCAGGTCCTAACAACTTTTCCATTTCTAGCTCCAGTCCCTTCCTGACACAGGCAACTGCATTTCTGACCTCGGGTTCTGTGATATCCTGTGGTCTGAATCCTCATAAAAAAGGTTTCTCTTCAGTTTAACAAGCTCAAATTAAATTTAGGGACTTGCAAACAAAGATTTTTAACAATATATCCACTCGTGTGTATCTGTTTCCGTCTCCACTTCCTATATCTCATCTTCCTCCTCCTCCTTGTTCTCTTTCTCTCTCTCTCTCTCCCTCTCCCTCTTTTGCTTTATCCTTCTCTCCTTCTCCTCTCTTCTCCAACCCAGCTTTGCTTTACTTATCAGCTTTCAAACATTCAATCATGGCTATATAAGCCTCTTTTATGTCTTCAGCAACAAAGCCACCATTCAGCTGCCTAGCATCCTTGGGTCAAAATTACAGATTCCAAGGAAAAATATAATGGCCTAGTCATTGTGTCACCTTTCCTAAAACCTTTGGTTCTATAATGTCTAACTAAGGAGATCCAAAATCACATACTGACATCGGGGCAGAGCCACAATAAGGAGACAGGAACTGAACATCCCAAACACCAGTATGCCCGGAAGGACTTTCACACCTCCCCGGTTGTATTGCTACTCTCTATTTGTGTCCTATGTTGCATGTACTATCTCTAATGATGCTGTCATTTTCTACTGTATTAAAAGTTGTTTACTTATATGTCCCTACAACAGAACATTCTTGATGGTTGAGTAGGGACATCATAGTCATAAAAACATTAATTCAGTATGATTTGTGTGCATGAATAAGGGGTGAATGATGCAGTTTGAGTTTTTGATGGGTGGTTCAAGAGAGAATATGCTGAAGTATTTTCCTCTGTATTTCCAATTATTTTGTCCTCTCCGATTCAGAGTACTGTCTATATCTATATCTGTATCTGTATTTATCTATGGCATTCATTACATTGAGTTGTCTTCATTTGTCTAAATATCTAATCCCTCAGCTGGACTATGAGGTCTCTGAGGTCAGAGCCACACCATTTTCATCTTTCTCTCCTAATCTAGTATAAGCCTAACACACAGAAAGTGTATTGAGTATTGCTTTTTGAGTTGAATTGAATCTAAACCCATGTGAAATTTAGGCTAGGACCTGTCACCTGATGGCCATCATTTACTTGGTCATCCAAGTATTCTTTGAGAACCAGTGTGGCAAGCTTTTGGTAGAGGCCACAGTTTTGGCAAGACCATAACCTTCCTCCTCTGGAAGAGTTTGCTTTGTTTTATTACAGCAGAAGGGCATGATAAATAATTTTTCCCATAAGAAACATGCTTCCTCTTTTTGACAGTTTTGACAGCCTATTGTTTAAGCCTGAAAAAATGAGTCCAGAAATAATTTGCAGAAGAAACTTGGCTCAGGTGTCTTCCCCAGCTGCTATTGGTATCTTGAGACTATCCCAAGAGGTAATTTACACACACATACACACACACAACAGAATTTTAGTGGGCTTTGTGTTTCCATGGGGTGTCCAAATACTAACATTTGCCATCTGGTCTACTCAGATGGCTGTTTGTGGTGTCTGCCCCAGTGTCTGTGTTTGTTTTCTTTATTCTGCAAACATTATGGAATCTGAGCACTATGCTAGGCACAAAGGATACAAAGATGGAAAGCAGTACTCTGCTCTCAAAAAGTAAGTCACAGACTATGAAAACAATAACTGCATAATGATGCAGTAAAAGAAAACTGCCTTATGCTACAGTGAATCTGACAACAAGATGCAATGGGAGGGGCTGGGGATTTAGCTCAGTGGTTCCGGCGCCTGACTTGAAAGTGGAAGGACCTGGGGC
>NW_004624838.1:2488589-2549215 GCF_000247695.1 Heterocephalus glaber | reverse complement strand
TCAAGGTTGAAGAAGAGTCCAACCAAATACTCTACCTAATTGCTTTGGAATAACCAAGATCACTCTGCTTACTGGGGGAGAAAGAAAATCAATAGATTGTATTTAGAGGAAACTAAAGGTACAATTGGGTCATTCTCTGTGTGGCTAGTAGAGGGTGGTACCTGGGCACAAATCCCCAGAGAGAGGCATTAAATGAAAAACAGTCCATTCTGCCTAAAATAACCCAAAAGGTTTTAAATATAAAATAGTTCATTGCAAAACTTAAAGGTTCCAAGTGGATCTGTGAAAGAATTCCCCATTGATAAGGTGAATGAATCTTTCCTCACAGCACATCCACTAGTAAGATGGAATTTAACCCACTGGTTAAATTAATAAGGATTTTGAAAGACAACTTTAGTCTCCCGTCACAGAGATTCCTGCGATTCAAAGTACATCTATCTTGTTTCACTTGACTTTTGGGGCTTTCTATGAAGAACTTTGCATGTCCACCTTTTGAACTTTCCTATCCCAAATTAACTGACATCATCCATCACTTGGTAAAATCACTTCAGATAATATAGGATGTTTTGAAGAAACAGATATCATTTATCAATAGCTGGCCCAAGACTGGCTTAGACTAAACAGACTTAGACACACTCAGCCTCAAACTGTACAATTCCAATCCATTACTTTTTTGTATTCACCTTTGAATGGAGATATTTCGGGAAGAACAGATGTTTGTGAGATTCTCAAGCTGGGATTGAGGTGGCCATTTAAACAATACTATTTGTTTCTAAGTAAGCTATAAATCAAACTATTTCCAATCCAATGTCAAACTAAATAACTCTAAAAACACTTTAAAATAAGTAATACTAGTTCACTACCTATAAGAAAAGCTGTCTTTATTCTTTTTACACAATTGTTATATTCTGGGGAGACAATGTGATGACATCATGCTAAAGTGTGCCTTCCCCCTTGACCCTTCCATCCAGTCAGTTGGTCATCAAAGCTGAAACCCCTGCTCTGCAGTCTGTTGGCCCCTCCCCTCTCTCATCCTCTGTCTGCACTGGCCTCTGTCTCTAGTACACTGCTCACTCTCAGGCCTCCACCTGCCTCTATGGCCTGGTGATGTTCTCCTGTGTATTACAGCCTTCATGGCTCTCTGCTGCCTACAGAAAGAACCCAACTCTTCCCCCTCACAAGACTCCTAGCCTGCCCTCCAGCCTCACCTCTTCTCTACCATGCAGCATCTTCTGTTCTGGTCCAGCTGGAGTCCTCCTCCTTCATAGGCCTGGAACATCACACTTTCATATATTTTACTACATAATACTCTGCCTAAAAGAATTTTTTCTTCCTCTTTTTCCCAGAAAATTCTACTCATTCATCAACACCTAGCTCCTCACTACTTCTAGACACCTTCCCTTCTCTCCTTAGCAGAACTGTCTACTTTTTTCTGCATTTCTGTTGCTTTCTGAAATGCTGCTGGTTACATGTTTCTCATCCTGGTACACCACCAGCTCCTTGTGGACAGGGCCTTTGCCAGGCTTATTTGCATATCCTCTGTGCCTAACCACTCAATGCCCATTACAGAAACTACAATACATCTTTCCTGAAAGAATCAATTCTATCTTGCTTCCAGAGAAATGATACTGTCCCTGAAAGTAAAGACTGCGACTCGGAGCTGTATCAAATACTTTTACCAAAATGTCTGTTCAGTGAGGTACAGTGTAACACTCCCACTCACTTACTTTACAAAGGCATTTATTTTATCACCAGGTTTGATGTGTCATGCTAATACTGCCCTGTTGACACATCCCTCTTTTGTTGTCACATGTTTCACCAGGAAGATGCTGCTTTGCATCTCTATCAGAGAAAGGCACTCTTGAAAACACCTTCTCTAAACTTTGAAACTGCTGTCAGCTCCAGAATGATTATTACTACCTGTATATTTCCTATGGTTTTAGCTTCATCATATAAAGTGGCATTCGGGATGCATGCATTCAGCACAGTTCCATGAGCTGGGAACCAGATGAGCATGTTGGCTTACTAGGTATAGGCACAAACCAGGCACTTTAAAAATGATTGCTAAATTATAATTCCTGCTGTGGTTTTTTAAAAAAGAATATTTGGGGATGCTTCTCACTAACTTCCTTCTTCGATCTTGGTTTAGATGGTCACTCAGTCAGATGTTCTACTTTAAGTGCAAGACATGATATATTCACCATCACTGGGCCTTTTGCTTCATTATGGTTTTGATTTGTTTCAAATTTTGTTATTTAAAAAACTTCAACATGATTAATTTCTATATACATTCACATGGCACATAATTTGAAAGGAATTTCATATACATATTAAATATATCAGAACACACAGTATAAAATTCTAGATTACACAGATATAAGAATATTCTTCCTCTTCTCTTTGTCTCTCAGTCCCTTTGTCCCTTCCTTGAAAGCAATCAACCCTGCCTGTTTCATCTTTGTCCTTCCAGAGACAATCTATGCATAACAAGCAGACCTTTTTTTTCTTTTTTTACACAGTTGCTAACATTATACACACTTCTGCACTTGCTCTTTCCATTTAATTTACCCTGGAGGTTGTTTTGTGTTTGTCCATTAGGGGCATAGTCATTCTTTCTGACAGAAGCATGGTCTTCTATTGCAGATCTGAGTCAGTCCTCCAAGTGTGCTGGGTGGTGTGCCCAGACCTGAGGCATTCAGGTCAGTTCCTGGTGGGTGCTGTAAGACAACTGCCATGGGGCAAACAAGAGGCCTAGAAAGGAGCATTGCCCTACATGTATCTGGCACACATATGGACTAAAAACATACTTTGCCCTTTGTTGTACCATATCTAGTTATGTCAGTTAACCCAAAAGACTTTATAAAATCAGAAAAGTCTATTTGTGACTTCCATATATATATATATACACATATATATATACACATATATATGTATATATATATGTGTATATATATATATTCTAACTGTAGCCTTCAGTTAATGATTCAAGAGGAATATACAATTTCCTTAGGATCTGCTCAGCTTAGAGTGAACCCAATGAATTTATTATTGGTGAGGTATAGTTATTCAGCTTTATCATCTTGTACCAATTAGACTTCATTTATACTACAAATAAATACGACTATAGCTAGAAGTTCATCTCTATCATTACTCTATTTTATGATTGGAATAAGTACCAATATGACTCTGGAAAACATACTTAAGGATCTCTTTATCTCTCCCTCTGTCTATGCATTGTATAATACAGTAACTATCAGACATATGTGGTCTGAGTTCTTGAAATTTAATTAGTACCATGAGCTGTGCTGTAGCTATAAAATATACTCTAGATTTTGAAACAATATAAAATATTCCATTAATAATTTTATACTAATTATCATCTCAAAATAATTATTTAGATATACTGAGTTAAATTAAACATATTATTAAAATTAAATTTACCTGTTTATCTTTCTTTCTTAATAGAAAATTTAAAATTATATATGTGGCTTAAATTATATTTCTACTGGACAATCTTGGTTGGTAGATACATTTATTCATACATTTATTCCTACTTAATAAAAAGCAGATTAGAGTATTACAAGTACCTTCTGCTTTACTCCTGGGATCCAGATTTTTACCTTTCTTTTTTATTAATAAATTTTAAGAATTTTAAAATTCAGAATTCAAATATGATTTATCAAAAAGGTAACAAAGAGAAGGAACCAAAAAAAAACGTGTTCTTGCAAATCCAGTTGGTGTTGTGGATTAAGAGCACTGGAAGACATCACATTCAAGTTACATTCAGAAATGTTTGGAGGGGCCCCTCTCTCACAGGGAACAGGCTAACAAAGCATAGCTATCAGCACCCATAAATGAAAAGTCAATTCTTGACTTCCACAGGAAGTCATTCTTCAGTGCTTTCTTCATCCAGATTCCCTCTTCTTCTTGCTGATTTCAGCTTGAAAACCCAGAAACAGAGTGCTAATCAAACTTAGTTAGAAATCCCTAAAACCACATAAGCCAAAATAAAAAGTCATACCTTTAGGTTTCCTTTTGTAGAGAAAATGAATCATCTGCAGAAGATATGCTCCAGTTCCCCAAACTGCAGACAATACCGAAGTGCTTATATGCTATTTTTCCTATACATATATATGTAAGATAAAGTTTATTCTATAAATTAGGCATATTAAGAGATTAATGACAATGAGCAATAATTAAATAGAACTATTTTAACAATATACTAAAAGTTATTTAAAATTTACAAAGTGCTTATTTCTGAAATTTCCTATTTAATATTTTTGAACTGCAGTTAATTGTGCGTAACTGAACCTACAGAAAATGAAGCCAAGGATAGGGGAACTACTGTACCTCTACTTTCACTGCCAGAACAATCCTCTTTCAAGTTTCTATTACAGGAAGAAGATCGTTGGGCATCAAGAATACAAATATGTAAGGCTCAGTTCCTTTCCTCAACATACATATAGTCTGGCCAAGTCGGGTGGTGAACACCTATAGTCCCAGCTAGTTGAGGCATCAAGGCTCTTTCAGACCAGTATGAGCAACTTAGTCAGACTCTGTCTCAAAAAAAAAAAAAAAAAAAAAATTAATGGCCTGGGTGTGCAACTCAGTGCTCCCCGGGTTCAATTAATAGTACTGGAAGGAAGGGCGTAAGGAAGAAGGAAGGAAGAGGAGAAGGAAGAGGGAGGAGGTAATCCTACTTACTACCCTTTGCTCTTTTAATCTTCATTTCCTCCCAGTCAGGAAAGGAATATTTTGTTGTTCTGCCTGGCCTCCTAGAGTGGCTCAGGAGATTCATTAATCATCTTAAATGATAAATCCCCATAGGTGCTGACGCTGGAGCCTGCTCTGTGGAAGCCGCCTATGTGAGGTAGCTCCATACCAATCTGGCCACCATCTGGACCAGTGACCATTCTGATATTTGATGTAGGGCTCACACATGGTCACCTTGGTGTTGCCTGACCACACCATGTGGTTACACATGGCAGCTTCTCCTGACCGGAAGTGACACGGGACTCTGAACAGTTCAACTGTCCATGCAGGGGAAATTTCTCCCTGAAATTTGCTGAAGTGCATTTTATTTACACAATGTGACCTATATTTTGAGTCAGACAATTCCACCTACATCCTGTGAATTTCTGAAAAATCCAGCTATTCAGTTTAAAATGGTTTAAAACAACAGAGAAGAACTTAATTGCATTTATAGAGGTTTTTGAGGGATTTTTTTTTTTTACCCCAAGGGAATGGATGATCCAGGAGGAAGATTGTTGTTTGATAATATTTTTATCTTTTCAAAGCCACATTCCAACATTTGGCATAATTTTCTGTATCTGCTCCTTGGCTAGATCTAGCTTGTTAGCTCCTTGGCTCACATTCCTCCTTGACTTCCATTTACTCCATGTTCTTTTCTCTGTGTTAATGGTTAACAGAGCATGTACTGTAAATTAGCATTTATAAAAATCAATTACATTGCCTCATAAGATAGAGCAGAAACTTAGATTGTCTTCACCAGATCATTTGTATTTATCTGTTAATTATAAACCTTAATTGTCTCTTTTTATCATATTAATTTGCACAAATTGTACAACTTCAGAGTTTAGCAGTTTTCAAGTCCTTGAAATACAATTATTCTCTTAACATTCTTTTCAGAAACATGGTATTCATTAATAATTAGGTTGGTAAAAATTAGCAGTTCTGATAATTGGCCTTGGCTTCTCCTTGGATTTTTTTTTCTTTTTTCACTAAAGTTCTGGTTCTTACAATTATACATGTCTGTTGGCCTCTTCCTGTGCCTGAGCTCTGTTTTAATTGGACTATAAGGCTCAGAAAACTTCACAGGATTTGGGTTTAAAGTATAATACAGCTCAATGCTAGTGAACCAATTCCAAATAGGTTTGACTGTTTTCTGTCTCCCCAGCACAACCTGGACTTCTGTTCCACGAGATTAGTCTACTTACGGGAGCTCTTTTATTTATTTATTTATTTATTTATGTACCAGGGATCAAACTTGGGACCTTACACTTGCAAGGCAGGCATCGGTACCATTCAGCTAAATCCCTGCCCCTGGAACTCTTGATGTAAGAGGACTTCTATGTGACAGGAGGAAAAAGCCTTCCCAACCTCCAGGCCCATGTGTGAAACAATTGCCAGCTCTGACACCAAGCAGTCACCAAGCGCACACGATGTAGGGGGTGCTCTATGGGTTCTCCTTGGCTACCTTTCAACTGTGGCTTTCTGCTCAGTGTGGCAGCCCCTTAGAAGTAGTCATGTGACACAACATGTATCCAAAGACAAAAATAAGATTTATTCTTTCAAGAGGGTGCACAATCTGGACTGTGAAGTAGGAAATCCACACTGAAGGACAACACATGCTATCTACCCTGGCACTTGGCAGCTTCTAGATTCTAGGAAAATTTCAGCTTTCTGGCATTTTCCAGAGGGCTTGCATCCATCTCTGATGACACTGACGGACATCCTCATGCTCCAACCCCAAAGGCTGAAGTGCTCAGGAGCAATGAGATGGACAGCCTGCTGCCCCATATGAAAAAGCAAAGAGAAGGATCCCATCCTGTCCCATTTGGGAAAGCCTGCTGCATTCTCTCAAATATACAGTGGGGTTCAAGACACAGGGGGTGGTAATCCAACATTATAGGAGCAAATGTCTAACACAACAAGAATTCTTTGAATCCTCTGACTGGGTATTACCTCGTATGATTCTGTTCCTTCAGAGAACAGTTCCAAAGTAGGAATGTTATGGCTTGTGTCTAGATGTGCCCCTAAAGCCTCATACAGTTGTAGGTGGGGCTTTTTCAGAGGTGGCTGACTCTGGAGTGTGCGATGATTCATGATACAATACTAGGCTCAAGGGCACTAGGATTAAGGGTGTGACTGCTACCTGTCCTAATTCTAGTAGTCTGGATAAGATTTTTTAAAAGGGTCAGAAAGACACTGTTAAGGTTCCCTTGTTGGTTTTGCTGTCTTCTTTGTGCAACAAACTGTTTCTCCTCTGTGATGCCCCTCTGCCATGTGCCATTCTGCCATGGAGCCAGATGATTATGAACTGAAACCTCTACAAAATGTGAACTAAATAAACCTTTCTCCCTTTAACTTTACGTGTTGGGTATTTTGTCTCAGAAATGAGAGAAAAGTAACTAAGATGTGGAAGCTATACCTGAGAACTGACAAATGTTGGCTGAAAATCAGCCATTTATTCAGCCATGTAGCTCTTGAATATTAGCTGAGATAAGCCCTATCTAGGTATAGATTTGCACATTAAGACCCAAAGTCTATATGCTATGGTTTTTCAGGGATTTTTTTCATGCTATTAGGTGTAGAAGGAGTGCTGTGGGAAGGCTGGTTGTCCAGAAGGAACATGGTAGAAAAACAACTGTTTTGTTGTTGCTGTTGTTGTTCTTCATCCTACTGTTTTGAGACACAGTTTCCATAATTTTGGGCTGGCCTTGAACTATTGTGCTTAAACAGTCCTCCCCCTTTGGCCTTTTAAGTAGCTGGGACTATAAGCACACATCACCATGCCCAGCTCTACAACAGCTCTTTTATGTACAGGAATATGGGGTTGATGCTCTATCAAAAGGCTTCCCAGTAGATCCCAGGGACAGCCACTCTCTCATACTCCTCAGATCAAGTTATTTTTTCAGAAAAGAATCCTGTGATCCCAGCATTCTAGGAGGCTGAGGCAGAATGATTACAAGCTCAAGGCCAGCCTGGACAATTTAACAAATTAGAAAGACCCTATCTCAAAATTTAAAAAAAAAAAAAGCAAGGCTGTAGCTCAGTGAGAAAGCCTTGGCTTCAATCCCCAGTATGGAAGGAAGGAAGGAAGGAAGGAAGGAAGGAAGGAAGGAAGGAAGGAAGGTAGGAAGGAAGGGAAGGAGGGTAGAGAAGCAGGGAGGCAGGAAGAGAGGGAGGGAGGGAAGAGAAAAAGTGTGTGTTCCAACATACAAAGCACTTGTCAGCCAGATCTGTAAACCCTGTCCTTATGGCCTGGTTTCCTCCGGAGCTGACTTGTACCAGCTCATGCCACAGAAATGTGAGCAGTTCTCTGGGCAACTTCTCTCCATTACAGTTCCTATCCAGTGGCGCCTTTCAGCCTCTCGCGCCAGGCACCACATGGACTGAATCCCATTGTAAAGTGGGAAGCTTTGCCTGGGAGCTAACAAATGTTGGCTGAAAATAAGCCATTTATTCAGCCATGTGGCTCTGAACTGTCACTTTTGTGAACTGGAAGACAGGACTGCTGCCACTGCCCAGCTGGAAGGTGAGAGGACAGCTGCCTGGCTGTCACTTCAGGGTAAGGGTGGGAGATGGGAGGAAGGCTGTCCACAGCAAAGACCCATTCTAAGAGGAATTCTCTCTGCAGGAAACACACCCCGGTATTCTTGGCCATATCATGCAAACTCTAACACTGTCTTTGACTTTTGTTTCTCCACTGCAAAACCTAGTGGGTATCATCAACAGTGTGCCAGACCTGCTGATCTGCACTGGCCAGCTGCTCACCTCTGCTTCCTTCTCACGCATCCTCCCTGGTAGGTTCCACCATGCCTCCTTCTATAACTCTCCTTCAGCCTTGGCAAAACACAGATCCACAGATGACTCGGCTGCTGGCCATCTCAAAATATCAGTCTGAGCATGGGCAGCTCCTACTGAGTAGGGGGATTCATGAAAACTCAGCCACTGGATGACCCTGAGTTTCAGGACAAGTGAAAAGAGAAGGGCTAGGTCAACTTGTTCCACCTGGTCAAGACGAGACTGAAAGCCACAGTTTCAAAGTGGTGGAAGAAACAAAAGAAATCTGAGCTCTACCTCCAGCCAGTCTGCTGTTAAAACACATAGCATAGGCAAAAGTGACCCTTCCCATGTTTCCTTCCATCTGTCAGAAAACTGTCATAACACAAACCCTACATATTTTCATTCATATGTAGAAACTAAAAAAAGTCAATCTCATAAAAGCAGAAGTGCTCAGAGTCTGGAAAGGAAACGGGACAAGGGATTACAAAGAAGATAGATAATGGGCACCAAAATACAGTTAGATAGGAGAAATAAGTTCCAGTGCTCTACAGCATAGTAGGGCGGCTATAGTTAAAAACAATTTAATGTATATTTTCAAATAGCTAGAAGAAAGGATTTTGAGTGGCCTCAATACCAAAGAATGATAAATATTTGAAGTGTGAGAAATGCTAATTACTCTGATTTGATCGTTATACACTGTATATACGTATCAAAATATCCTTCCAGTGTAGGCCATAAATATTTAAAATTACTACTACATATCAATTAAAATATATTTTCAAACAAATATATCCATCTACTTCTTGGATACAGACCCCTGTGTAGTGCACAGTCTGTATGATAATAGTGACTACAGAGCTGTCTTCAATGGGTACTGAACTAAGAGCTTCATGTCTATTATCTTACCTAATCCTCACATCAACCCTAAGTACTACAATTATCTTATTTAGATTTTACAAATTAGGACACTGGAACTAAGCAATCTGCCCGGCCCAGGAGTCATGAGGTAATACGACCAAGACTAGAATGCAGGTGAATCTTAGCTCTTGATGACTATGCTCTATTGGAAGTTGACATACAGCAACCTGGGTGATTCGGGATGTTCATTTCAATAAATGGCACTGTCCTAGGGCAGGGTGCTTTGAAGCAGAAGCAGAGAAGGGGATATAAGTGCCTGTGATCCACTAAGGACAGGATCAGGAGAAACCTTCAAGCCAGCAAGGGAAGCAGGACATGGTCTCAGATAACATCCAGCATTGCCTGATCCACTAGGCTGAGCCATGCTGTATGAAGCAGTCCTGTCCCACCCTGAGGCAAAGGGGCCAGCCTCTTGCACTGTCATAAAGCATCCAATCATTGGCCACACTGATTGAATAATGGACCCTCCCATTTATCTCCCAGAAAGGTGATTCCCAAGGTGACAGATGTAAGCCACAGGCGGCAGCACTTGTGGCAAGTGGAACATTGGGTGCACTTGCAGGTGAAGGGGGTGTTGGGTGGGACTCCAACAGAGCTACTCTAGGGACCCAGTATTTCTTGACAAAGGGTCAGCAAACAAGACCTCTGTGATAATCTTAGAGTTCAATCACTCTTGATTACAAAGTGGAATTTTATATCCGTCATATAACCCTGAAGTTACAATCCAAACACCACCAAACTATGGCACAGAAAAGCTCCTAGCACTGGTCAGATACCACCACTCTGTTATTCAAACACCTGCCAGGCTACCTTTCCTCCTCTAAACTACCAACAGGATAATTTCCAAGGTCAATGTGAAGCATCTTCAAATCACCTTTCCAGCCTCATTTTCCACACCATCCCTTCAGACACCCCCTACTGCATTTGGAGAACTCTTCCCATTCTGCTGTGAAATTTCTCATTCCCATGCTTTTGGCCATGCTACTGCTGAACTTGGGATGCCCTCTTTCATCCCCTCTCTGACAGGTGAAATCCTAAGGAAGGCTCTTTCATTGCAAGAAATAGAAACTCTCTCAGGCTAGCTTAAGTGAAGTGGGATTTATATAAGGAATCAGGATCTCTCAGGAAGAAGGGGGAGGAAATACAGGAACAAAGGAAATACAAACCTCTCCCCAGTCTGTGATGTTCTAGCTATAGCATAAAGTTTTAAGGGTGGCTTCTCAGTTAAGACCAACTGTCCTTTCCCTGATAGTCATGCACTGGCTTTATCACCTTGTTCCCCCTCCAAGGCCACGTTTACTAGACCAATAAGAGATATCTGATACATCTAGGGCAATCTGAATTTAGAAGCAAGACTGAAAGTTAGATCCTGGTTCAAGCTGGCCTGATGTCTTGATCAAGGAAGATATAAGCCAAAAAACTATGGGATGGCCATCTTGTGCCCACAAGGTAGACCAACTAAGCATAGAAGATTAGTCTATAAATAGAAAATGGTGAAACCAGAATAGGGTAAAACCAGTGTATGGTGAGCAACAACCAGGTCCTAACAACTTTTCCATTTCTAGCTCCAGTCCCTTCCTGACACAGGCAACTGCATTTCTGACCTCGGGTTCTGTGATATCCTGTGGTCTGAATCCTCATAAAAAAGGTTTCTCTTCAGTTTAACAAGCTCAAATTAAATTTAGGGACTTGCAAACAAAGATTTTTAACAATATATCCACTCGTGTGTATCTGTTTCCGTCTCCACTTCCTATATCTCATCTTCCTCCTCCTCCTTGTTCTCTTTCTCTCTCTCTCTCTCCCTCTCCCTCTTTTGCTTTATCCTTCTCTCCTTCTCCTCTCTTCTCCAACCCAGCTTTGCTTTACTTATCAGCTTTCAACCATTCAATCATGGCTATATAAGCCTCTTTTATGTCTTCAGCAACAAAGCCACCATTCAGCTGCCTAGCATCCTTGGGTCAAAATTACAGATTCCAAGGAAAAATATAATGGCCTAGTCATTGTGTCACCTTTCCTAAAACCTTTGGTTCTATAATGTCTAACTAAGGAGATCCAAAATCACATACTGACATCGGGGCAGAGCCACAATAAGGAGACAGGAACTGAACATCCCAAACACCAGTATGCCCGGAAGGACTTTCACACCTCCCCGGTTGTATTGCTACTCTCTATTTGTGTCCTATGTTGCATGTACTATCTCTAATGATGCTGTCATTTTCTACTGTATTAAAAGTTGTTTACTTATATGTCCCTACAACAGAACATTCTTGATGGTTGAGTAGGGACATCATAGTCATAAAAACATTAATTCAGTATGATTTGTGTGCATGAATAAGGGGTGAATGATGCAGTTTGAGTTTTTGATGGGTGGTTCAAGAGAGAATATGCTGAAGTATTTTCCTCTGTATTTCCAATTATTTTGTCCTCTCCGATTCAGAGTACTGTCTATATCTATATCTGTATCTGTATTTATCTATGGCATTCATTACATTGAGTTGTCTTCATTTGTCTAAATATCTAATCCCTCAGCTGGACTATGAGGTCTCTGAGGTCAGAGCCACACCATTTTCATCTTTCTCTCCTAATCTAGTATAAGCCTAACACACAGAAAGTGTATTGAGTATTGCTTTTTGAGTTGAATTGAATCTAAACCCATGTGAAATTTAGGCTAGGACCTGTCACCTGATGGCCATCATTTACTTGGTCATCCAAGTATTCTTTGAGAACCAGTGTGGCAAGCTTTTGGTAGAGGCCACAGTTTTGGCAAGACCATAACCTTCCTCCTCTGGAAGAGTTTGCTTTGTTTTATTACAGCAGAAGGGCATGATAAATAATTTTTCCCATAAGAAACATGCTTCCTCTTTTTGACAGTTTTGACAGCCTATTGTTTAAGCCTGAAAAAATGAGTCCAGAAATAATTTGCAGAAGAAACTTGGCTCAGGTGTCTTCCCCAGCTGCTATTGGTATCTTGAGACTATCCCAAGAGGTAATTTACACACACATACACACACACAACAGAATTTTAGTGGGCTTTGTGTTTCCATGGGGTGTCCAAATACTAACATTTGCCATCTGGTCTACTCAGATGGCTGTTTGTGGTGTCTGCCCCAGTGTCTGTGTTTGTTTTCTTTATTCTGCAAACATTATGGAATCTGAGCACTATGCTAGGCACAAAGGATACAAAGATGGAAAGCAGTACTCTGCTCTCAAAAAGTAAGTCACAGACTATGAAAACAATAACTGCATAATGATGCAGTAAAAGAAAACTGCCTTATGCTACAGTGAATCTGACAACAAGATGCAATGGGAGGGGCTGGGGATTTAGCTCAGTGGTTCCGGCGCCTGACTTGAAAGTGGAAGGACCTGGGGCTGGGATTTAGCTCAGTGGTTTCACCACCTGCTGCGCAAGCACAAGGACCTGAGTTCAATCCCCAGTACAAAAATAAAAGCACAGTGTGAAAGTGGAAGGACCTGAGTTCAATTCCAGATACCAAAAATAAAAAAGATGCAATGGGAGCATGGGAAAAGGAGCCAGAAAGTCAGCCTGGGCAAGACAAGCAAGAGTTCATACTAGAGATTCCTCTGAGATCACCCACAAAGAATAAAATGATCAGAAGGCAAAAGAAGGAACCCAAAGAATCGCCAATGTTAGTGTGTAAATGAAGAGGAATCTACTGAGGAGGTAAGGAGTAGTCATAAAGGCCACAAGAGAAATAAGAGAGAGTAAGGCCATGAAACTCAAAGAACAGAAAAAGAATACAGAAGTTCAACCATCCTGAACAGTCATCTTCAGTGGGCTCACCCTGTAACCATGGCATTTGGCATTGTAGAGGTTCTGTTCCTCTCTTCATTTTTTTAAAATGTTCTATTTGAAAATTATTTGAAACTCATAGAAGTTACAATGATAGGAATAGTGCATAGAATACCAATACAACCCTTAGCCAAATGTAACTACTGTTAATGTTTCAACCCATTTGCTTTATCGTTTATCATCATTCTCTTTCCCCTTTCTCTCACTCTACCTCTGTCACCCTACCTCTATCTCTCTCTGATGCCATCATTAATTTTAGTAAAGTTAACACTGATGCAATCATTTTGTCTAATCAACTGACCATATTCCAATCTTAAGTGCCCACAATAATATCCTTTACTGAACTTTTTTCTTCCATTAAAGAATTCAATTTAGAATTAGATATTGCATTTAGTTGTTGTGGGCTTTTTCACACAATGACAGAATTTTTAATTGACACATAAAACTGTGTATATTTATCTGCTGATCTTTAAATCCATAGTCTCTTAAGCATCTACATAGAAACTTGCCAAAAGCATCTAAAATTTGCTTCAAAGTGTGGTCCAGCAGCATCTGCATCACTTGGACAACTAGATATTTAGAATCCTATGCCTACCCAGGAGATTTGTGTGCACAATGAAATTCATGAAGCAACCACACCCTTACCTAGAAAAGTGGCAGTTTGGGATGAATAATCACATTGATGGCTTCTGAAGAGCTGGTTTTACAGGGTTTCAAATTAATAAATCAGCTCGACACTTCTCCGTAATAAAAAGTGACACATGAGCATTCTTATCTATAACCTTGTTTTAAACATCATGAATCATGTGTGAGATATTATTACTTCCACCTTACTAACCACAAAACAGCTTGAGGAGGCTAAATGTTTTGTCCGTGATTATAAGGATAGTAAGTGGCAGTACCTGGACTTGAACCCAGATCTTCAGAATGACTGTCAGGGTCAAGTGTTCCATGCACTGCAAAGAATAAAAATGGTTCTTTCAGAGTCCAAATGAAATATCAGTCAGTATAAGTCAGTTTCTTTGCTCTAATTCTGGGCTTAGTCTTCATCAATCTAACTTCCTTTGAGTTCCAAATCTGTGATAATGTGCCCTGGAAAAAAGGAGAAATGACAAGAAAAAAGACAAAATCTTAAACTGATATTCTTGCTTATGAACTTTTTCCAATGTGGACAGGTTTTTCCAAGTATGGCTTGCTCCAGGTGAGCTGATAAACTGAGTTTCTGAGTCAACAAAGCTCAGAGTCTGCCATAACCCATGTGAGTTTTACAGTAAGACTCAGTACTGTAGAAGGATTGGAGAGAAAGTATGTCAGGAAAGGAAAAGACTGGGAAGGAACTAGGCTGTAGTGTTGGTTTTCTCAAGATGACTAACTCTAATATCAAGATGTATGATGAAATTGGGTCTGATCTGGGCCAGCAATATTATCCAATGGGTTTAATCTGAAGAATGAGATATAGCAGCAGATGCTTCTGGATTGATCTTTAATCAGTCATGCAGTCATGATTCCATGGAGGTCTATTTATGACAGTTCTTTTTTTTTGAGACAGGGTCTCACCATGCAGTTCAGGTTTGCCTTGAACTCACTATGTAGCACAGGCTGGCCTCAAACTCATGACAATCCTTCTGCCTCAGCCTCCCGAGTGCAAGTGCTGGGATTACAGGCATGTACCACCATCCCCTGCCTATTTCCCTGTCCTTGTGAAAGGAGTTGACAAAAGTTAGGGGGGTTCTAACTTAATCATCCTAAGTTCAAGACAGGAGGACAGTCCCCGATGAGTAAAGAGTAAGTTAAGAAATCAAGAAAAACATACCGCAATATATTGTAGAATTTAAGGACATGGCCTAGAGGATCACTTATACCAGCTTTCAGGTCTAGCACTTCTACTCTCTGTATGGCCTTGGGCAAGTCAATTTCTCTAAGGCCCATCTGTAAGGCAAGATTAACAGTAATACTGTAACTACTTTACAAGTTCATTGCAAAGTCACTGAGTGACTACTTTACAAGGTCATTAAGGGACAAAAGTCATTATGAAGCAATATAGTGTTTTAACTCAGAGTAAGCATTCTAAACTAGAAGGTATCATCATTATCTTCACCAAGTCTGGGCATTCCTGATGGAGTTGGGAGTACAGGCTTTGCCAGGTGGATCCCCCAGCGCCAAGGATATATCCCAGACAAATCAGAACTGAGAGGGAAAGCAGAAGGTTTAACCTGGTAATGGAAATGGTGCTTTGGAAACACAACCAAGCCTGGTCTAAGCTGAACCAGCTTGTAAAGGCTTTCTTTCAATATTGCACCTACAGGGGCCTGAAGGACTAGACACCAACAGGCTTCTAGGCAGACACTGATTCCTGAGGCCCAATCTGGCTGCTAGCCAGTCAGCTCTTTTCTCTTCATAATAATGATAAAAGGTTTGATTTTTAAAATCCCTTCAAACTGTCGACTAAAATTATTTATATCATTCTGGTCTTCTCTGTCTTTCTCAATCCTTATCCTACCCTACCTCTCTCAGTCTGAAAAAGAGACTGATGAGTTTATTGGAAATGTCTTGTAATTTATTCTGTGATGGAATGATTTCCCTGGAATATAAACAAAGAGAAAGGTCTTTGGGTGCTATTAAATCAAGCTGGCATGAGAGAAGATATAAATATTCCCTCCAGCCCTTAAGCAAACAGGAGAAGTAGATGATCTCCCTGGATTTCCACTGATGAAATTAACACCCACGATTTTCTGGGGGGCTTTGTTATTTATGGAGGTGAGAAATAACTATTTTCAGGGCTCCCAGAAGAGGCCCACTGTGACCCAAGACTGCTAGTTAACCATCTGCTGAGCCCAGGCAAATAAAACATATTATGTTACTTGATCTAGGTGGCCAGGGCTGAATTTCTTCAGACCTGTCATCTGTCCTCTAGGCCTTAGGTCTACCTTCTCATTCTGCTCACCACAGAACTGCAAATAATTCTTAGTCAGTAGGGAAACGATGAACTCTCTTTGTTTTTATCTTCACTCTGTAGTGTACAGATTATCCTGTCTCCACACAATTACTCTGCCCTTCTTCTTTGTCTGGGGTCCAAGTTTAGCCTTAGGCACCAGCTTTTCCAGTGCCTTCCTTGATACTTTGGGGACTTTTTGCTGAAATGCTAGAACTCAGAGGTCAAAACTATTAACACTGTCAAGGATGCCTTTTCCAGTGGGAGAGCTGGGGCCATAGCTGCTTAACAGGGTTCAGTAAAGGTTGGCAAGAGAGTCTGGCATTACTTGACCTCTGTTCCTCCAGCCCCAAACGTGAATAGGTTTTATTTAATTAAGCATAAATGATTTTTTTAAAAGTTTGCTAAAGTTGAAAATAAAATAAATAAAATATGACCTGCAGAGAGATGAGTGAAGTTGTTGCAGGTCAAAAAGTCTTTTTCTAGCTACAAACCTCAACATAGGGAAAGATAGCAACACACCTTACCCCTACAATCCCAAAATCCACTCTTTAAAAGACCGAATGGAAATGTCAGTCTATTCCAGTGGTGGTAAACCTATGGCACACATGCCACAGCCACAGCAGGTTGTTTGTATCATTGAAAGCTCTAAAAAATTTGCTATCACTGGTCTATTCTAATCACGGCAACTGAGAAAGCTTCCTTCTTTGCTTTTCCTATGTTTGGCCACTTCATACTGCTTTCTCCTATCAGTCTCTTCTAGGGTCGAGCTATGTCTTCTCTCAAGGAAGATATCTTCTTGCTAAGTAGAGGAAGCATGGCAACAGGCCAGTTTGAGGCCTGGAATACTTCCAGATCATCAGGAAATTCTGGGTGCATATGTATTCAGTTGCTTTGAAGCTTGTTTCCCCTAAAATAAAAAGAAAGCAAAGAGCCTCTCTGAATCCCAGCTTTCTAGGGCCAATGACTTGTAGCCATTAGCAGAATTAAATCTTTTCTTGATGAAGAGCTCTTTGTCTACCCTCTCAAATGTCAAATGGGTTATAAGGGCAAGATGCCCATGGTCAGCTCCCACTTGGAGCAAGACTAGGAACTGACACACTCAGCTGGGAGGCCAGGGTATATATTTCATTTACCTGTCCTTTCTCACTCCCATAGGTTTCCCTTCTCTTCTTTCACCTCTACAATTCCAGAGGGACAGAGCTCAAGGTTCCAATGGCCCAGCATTTAATTTGTTTTAAAAAAAGCAAACTCAGATGACCACAGTGCCTTGCCACGCCTCCAGTTGCTGAGTGTGAGGTAATCACAGGCAGTATCAGGGTGTAAGGATTACTTGCAGAGTATCAATCCATCAACAGTCACAAAGAACTATCTGTTAATCATAGGGCATAATATTGGATTACAACAATCCATCCCATACTTTTCTACTGTAAATCTGTACTTTGGCATAACAGTAGTCAGCTATGTGTCTCAGTAGCTATGCCTGGGGGATACAGGAAGCAATCTTTGTATTTACTCACTTGGTACAATGAATAGCAAAGTGGGTACATGTGTGCAAAAGTGTCAAGCTGGGATTTTTACCTACATAATGCTCCATCTAACAGGTTTTGCATATGTTACCTAAGCATCACAGGGGGTAAAATATACCCACACCACTCTTCTGTTATGTAAACATGTATTTTACCATAATGGAATGTGAGTGTGACTCACAGTATCTGTGCCTGGAGAAAGCAAAAACTCATCTGTGCATCCACCCACTTCGTGGATGAAAGGCATGGTATGTACAGGAACTCCAAAGTAGCAACAGGTGAGTTTTACCCATGAAATGTACCATGATAAATTTCTTTGCACTTTGGATTTGTTTTTTAAAACGTTTTCTTTTGATTTTTCTGGTAGAAGTAGCTCAATTCACTACAGTGGCACATGAAAAACCAGATTTGCAAGCTTTGGAGGAGGTCAAAAGTGAATCATCAGATTACTCATGCATGGATGATGAAAATGATAATGACTCTGAAGTTGGCTCCATGATAATAGAGCAAAAATGGACCAATACAGACACATGGAATGCAGATTTCCTTGATTCAGATGATGAAGAAAACAGCAATGTGAGTGTATATTTGATTAGTTGAAATGGTACAAAATGGTCACACAACCAAATGGGATGATCCAGTGTTAGAACTAGGTCTGAAAATATAGTGAGAATCTTGGCAATGGTGAAACCTATTGGATAAAATGCCAACACTACTATTCAGTGTTGGAAATTGCTTGTAACAGATGAAATGCTACAAGATGTTGTGAAATACACAAATGCTGAAATACAAGTAAAACATTCTATATACACCAATAGTCATGCTCAACAATGTATTTATTATGGCCCCTCACTAGCTAAACTAAAAGCATTCATAGGTCTGCCATACTTAGCAGGGCTTTCTCATGGTAATCACAAGAATGTAAAAAATTTATGGAAAAGTGATAGGTGTGGGCTTGAGGTTTGTAGAATAATAATTATACTGAGGAGATTTTATCACCTTCAAAATTGTCTGTTTGATGACAAAACCACCTGCCATGAAAGAAAAAGAACTGGTAATCTGGCTGCTATTCACTTATTCTTTGAGAGATCTGTAGGTAATTGCCAAACAATTTACACATCATCTGAATACACCACTATTGATCAGTATCTTGCAGCATTTCATGGTTGCTGTAGCTTCAGGCCATATATGTCAAAAAAAAACCTTCCAAACATGGCATAAAAAATTATGCCTTGTAGCTATGAAGACTTATTATGCTTTCAATTTAGAAATTTATCCTGGAACTCAGCCACCAGGTCCTTATTCATATAGTAATAAACCAAATAATGTTGTGAACAGACCTGATGCTCTCATCTCCTAAACTAATCAGAATGTGACATTCAACAATTAATTTACCAGTTTCCAACTGATGTTACATTTGCTAAGAGAGCACAACTTGACCAGCACAGGAACTGTCCACAAGAACAAAGTAGAAATTCAAAATGCAATGTTGCAATTTCAAACCAGAGAATTGTATACTACAATCTTTGGATTTCAGAAAGATATAATATTGGCCTTACATATAGCAAAGAAAAACAAACTAGCACTGCTGATGTCATCATTGCACCATGACAGAAATATTGATAGGAAATCCTTGACAAAACAGAAGCCTGAGATAGAAACTTTCTAGAACAAAACCAAAGGTGGAAGAGATGTTGATGAGTTATGCAGCAACTATGATGTCACTCAAAACACAAAGCATTGGCCAATGGTTGTGTTTTACTCTATCTTAAACATGTGAGGCATAAATAGTTTGATAATTTACAAAGAAAATAACAAGAGCAAAATACTCCAGAGAAATTTTCTTAAAGGATTGGGACTGGAACTCATAAGAGATCATTTACAGCAGAGGAAAAACAAAATGTTTCTTCCCAGGGAACTACACAAAAAAAATTGCAGTGCACACTGGTGAACTGACAGGTGAACGTGCAGGCACAGCATCCCAAAGACCTATTACAACAGTAGGAAAACTGAAAAGATGTAAATTGTACACTACAAAAAAGGACAGAAGGGGCCGGGGATTTAGCTCAGTGGTTCCAGTGCCTGCCCCACAAGTGCAAGGTCCCGAGTTTGATCCCCGTATCAAAAGCAAACAAAAAAGGACAGAAAAACAAAACATATGTGCTATCAGTATAAGTGATACTTGTGTATGGAAAATGCAGTTTTCATGTGTGAAGACTGCCTTGGGTGTGACAGTGCAAAGATTATTTCTGTGGTAGATTTTTATTTATATTTACATTGTAGTTCATGTAAGTTTTTATTTCTTATGTTATCTTTCAGGTTTTGTAAGCAAGTAAACAGCTGATATGAAATTGTTGATGTCTGTTCTAAGGACTCATTACATATTTGATATTTTATTTTATTGACATCTTACTTTCCTGCTATGTCCACAACGTACAATAGAGTAGGAAGCTCCTGACAAAACAGGAAGACAAGAGAGGTGACAAGAATGGCCTGCCACAAGGGAAAGTAAGCTCATGTGCTGTAAGTGTAAGCAAGATATGTGCGTGGAACATGGAGTTGTCATATGTGAAGACGACCTCGGGTGTGATAATTGAAGCAAAGATTACTTTTGTTGTAGAATTCTATAGGTATTTTCATTATAATTCATATAGGAATTTATTTCTGCTGTTATTGTTTAGGTTTTGTAACCAAGTACACAGATGATATGAAAATGTTTATTCTAAATGTGCAATATGTATTAAAAATTCAATACTTTATTTTATTAATATTTCATGTTCCTATAAACTACACATTGTATAATATAATAAGAACCTCTCAACAAAACAACAAGACCAGCAAGATGTCGAGTATGTCCTACAAAAAGGCCAGGAAAGCAAAACACATGTGCTGTCAATGTAAGCGATACACGTGTATGGAATGTGCTGTTGTGTGTGAAGACTGCCTCAGGTGTGATAATTGAAGGAAAGTATTTTTTGTAGAGTTCTATTGGTATTTTCATTGTAGTTCATATAGGAATTTATTTCTGTTGTTATTTTTTAGACTGTGTGCCAAAAAACAGCTGATGTTGAAACTTTTGATGCTTTTTTAATAAACACTCAATAAATACTAAAAATTCAATATTTTTTCCTGTTAAGTACTCATTGTTTAATATAATAAAAAATCATAAAATTAATAATTCTTCAATAGAAATATTCTAAAGAATAAACATGAGTATTATACACCCACAATAATGTGCCTTTATAACAAATTGATGTTATGCCCCACAGGCATAGGGACACACACAGAGACCCTGTGAACAAATAAATCCCAAGTTCTCAAAGCAAATCATCATATATGCACAATAATGACTTTTAAAAATTAACACAGTAATAAATAATCTGACAGTATCTACCACCAGGATCTTGAAAACAATGGCATCATCAAGGTCTCTAGATTTAAATTTTACTCCCCTAAAACATATAGTGAGTGTGTACTATATGTAAAGACTGTAATGGGCAGTGACAGTTATTCTATCAGGCCTTAAATCTGGGCTTAATGAGTTCAGGGGGTTGAAGTAGAATATTTAATCCAATACATAGGCATGTTGATGGTGTCTATCAGTATTGTAGAGTTTTGGTGGTTTAGGGACTTCAGAAAAGATCAAAGTCCAAAGGCAATAAGTGACTCATTCAAGGGCAGTCACATGTCCTAAAGCCAGAACAAGTCTCTTATGGTCCAGCCTAGGACTCTCACCCTTGTACTTCAGATTGGCAGAAGCTTGCCAACCTAAGAGTCAACTAAGACAGATACCATAGCAATAGGGACAGATGGTACAGGTGGCATTGTGAATGCCATTTCTGGGGCTTGCTAGGAGGGAAAATGGCTGGTAGCTATTGCTCAAGTCACCATAAGAAAACTGGGGGGGGGGGGGAACAATATCAAAAAAAGCCTTTCTGACTCTAAAATAAGCAACAATGTAAAAAAACAAAATAGCTCCTCACTCTTATAGTTAGTGTCCCCTCAAAACCCACACTGCTCAGTCATTACTCCCTTGCAGTGCCAGTGATGCTACATGACCTCCTAGATAAAGGCACAGGAAGACTTATCTGTCACCCTCAAGTGCTCACTCTTGGAAGACAACTTCTCAGAATCTGGCTTGGAGAAGTCCACATTGTCACATAAAGAGGCCATGTGCAATCACTTCTGTGAGACAACTTCAATGGAACCTCTGCAAGTCTAGGAGAAATCTCAAGTGAGGACCATCTAGCTATGCCAGACAACCCAAAGAATCATGAGAGATGATAATTATGTTTTAAACCACTGAAGTTCTGGTGGTTTGTGATACACCAATAGATAACTGGAGCAATGAGGCAGACAAGGAAATCCTAAAACTCCCAGTAAGGTGCTATTTTTAACTAAGAAATTCTATGAGACTTTTAAAGATAGATATAGATAGATGACAGATAGATAGATAGATAGATAGATAGATAGATAGATAGATAGATAGATATAGAGATATATAACAAAACTTGACATGGAGAGGTATGAATTTCTAGAGTAAACACTGGCAAACCGTGAGGTTTATGCAAGCAAATGACCAAACATGTCAGACATCAAGGACACAGAGGGTAAATAGAAACTGTTCAAAGCAGAACTTAATGAATGCCCAAGGGTATTCATTATGCACATCACCCCAGCAATAAATACTCTAGAAGTAAATCAAATGGAGGGCAAAGCTGAGGAGTGAAAAAATGCAAAAAGTAATCAAGGGGAAGAAAGAGGCATATGCTCTGTTTGATACACAACCATCTGGAACACAAGACGGTGAGTCAGCATGGGATGAACAAAATATCAAGCTTTGGAGACTGCAAGAGATTTCCTGAGTCATTCAGTGGAATAACAAGCAAAGTTAAGTGGAATAATGAGAAATGTGTTTAATGTACATGCAAAGAGAGGTCAGAGCAGGAAACAAGAGGTCTACAAGTGACAAGGACAGGCTTTTATGAATAGCAGCAACATGAGCTAATGGAGCAATTATCACACATTATAATGATGTGGCTTGTTATAAATGTTAATAGCCATTGGCAGCTTGGCTCTGAGAGTAATTCAGCCAGTCACAAGATCTTAGCAGAAATCATCACAATCTCTCACTGGGTCCCAAAGTTCCCAAAGGGCACAGCTGGAAACCTGGTTAAAAAGAAGCTTTAGATTGTACTCCTTCCTTTAATAAAAATAAAGATTAGGGAGCAAGTGTGTGAGCCAGAATTACTTGTTCCAGAAAGGGGCATTGCTGGAAATCATACCTGGCTGAGAACTTAGGGGGTTCTAATAACCTTGGGGGCTGAGGAGCTCACTGTAGAACAAACACTACCCTGGAGACAATCTCAGTTTCATGTGTCCCTGACCTATGTGTCCAGCCCATCGCAATCTGGCTGCACTTCTTCATTTAAGTCTGCAAGGTCCCAAACATATAAGGCAAATCAGGCACAACCATTAATCACATATCAAAATAAATATCCTGATGAGAGCTTCTATTATATACCAGAAATTAGGCTACAAGTTTTATGCATATTAATTCCAATTTGAAAAGTTATGGAGTATTATCACCACACTGGTTTTTCTTTTTGTTTATGGATTGGGTTGGGTTGGGCTGGTTCAGTTCTGTTCGGTTTGGTTTTTTGTGGTTCTGGGGATCAAATCCAAGGCCTCATGTACATTCTAGGAAAGCTCCCTACCACTGAGCCACATCCCCAAAACTCCACCTCAGTTTTATATGTAAAGAAACTCGGGCTTAAAGAAGTGACACTGTTGGCCGAAGTAATGGCAGACCCAATAACAATAATGATAACAATAACAGTAGTAGTAGTAGTAGTAGTAGTAGTAGTAGCAAATATATCAAGTCATTCCAAACACTTTAGATATATTAATTGATTTCATTCTCACAACACCGTAAAGCAGGCACTATTGCTAACCCATTTTACGACACTAAGCAAAAGGTGGAACTGGGATTTCTTTCCCTGCACAACCTCACATATTATCCTTCAAGATAGAAGTCCTGGTGACGTCCATATCTAGCTAACTCTTTAAAAGTCTTCCTTTTCTGCTTCTACCCAACCTCTTTTGAATTGGTTATTTGGATATAGGTATCCAAAATTAAATCTCCATAACATAATGAATCCTAAAATATCATCTTAAAGACCACCCAGGTCCTTGCAGCTAGCTGCAAAAATTACAGTACAGTGAAATGAAGCTTGCTGCCCATCTGGCCCCTAACCTGCTGCCCAGTGCTTTTGTTTCTGGTAATTGTTAAAGGGGAACACAATGCTGACAAAGCTAATTGTTAGAATTTGGAGTTGCTGCTGGGAATTTTACCTCTGAAAGTCAGAAGTAAGACTAGCTCATTGAATTATGAGTGATTGGACCAGCAAACAGCTCAGTGACAAAGTCTATATCCTGATACAAGACATACTTTCAAGATTAGAAAAGCAAGTAATGTTTACATTGTAAAACAGCAAAGCATAGGCTTTTACAAAGTGGACCAGGCTGTGAATATTGACAAAAATAATCAGCTTCTAAAAAGGGCAAAGAGACTCAAGTTCCAAATACAAACTCAGCTGCCAAGTTCTCGCCCAGGAAAAGGCAGGAAGAACAAGGAGACAGGTGCAGGATGAAATGGGCCTCTCTTGCCCACAGACTCTTTTCCTGCCTCTCAATATGCATGCTGTGCAGGAGCTAACAGCCTTCATGTTTGTATTAAGAATTCTTTTTTCCTTTAGCTAACTAGCAGATAATAAGAGACACACAATTTACAGTTGTTGCTAGAGCTTTTTTTTTTACAACAGAAATGACTTAGCTCCCGAGTTACAGGATGCAAGCACCTTAATACCAAAGTAGATGTCAAAGCTCATGGAGTCCATGGACAATGTGTTTTACATAACCTTCTCCACTTTGTGGTCCTGATATCAGTAGCCAGGTCCAGAGGGGACAGAAGAGTTTCTTAACTGAGACTTCTGAATGTCATTTAGGTCCTCTCTGTGCACAATCCCCCACAGACTGAAACGTATTTCCCATGCAATTCTCACTTACTACCTGCCAAGAAATGTACAACCCAGATGGCTCAGCATAAAAACAAACACAATTTTAGTATTCTCCAAACACTATTGAAGAGTCAGAAGTTTCTGTAGAATCTGTAAAGAAAGGAGTATCACTGGGAATCAACCAGAAGGAATTAAAAACTGAAGAGGTATCACAACTAAAGTAGGGCTCAGCCTCCCTGGAGGTGGAGGACACAGCAAAGAGGCCCTTTGCTTACTATGGAGGAATAACACTGATTCCCATAACCATGTACACAAATTAAACACACACATTTACATTCATATCAGTCTCAAACTGCCCTCTCCCTTCCCAGCTGTATGATCTGAGGACTGAAGGCTAACCATACCCTAAGTCAAGCCAAGTGAGCGCTTTAGTGGAAATTCTATTACCATCGTCAAATGATGCTAGAATGACAGACTATCAAGTCCCCTGTGGTGTTTAGTTATAACACCCAGGGTACCTAGGCTTCTGTACAAGTTATTCATTGCAATGCAACAAATCACCCTCAAAGTTATCTACCTAAAACAACAACCAAATATTGTTTTACAAAGTTTGGAGGGTCAGAAACCCAGAAACAATTAAGTACTTCTGGCTCTGAGTCTCTCATGAAGCTACAGTCATCTGCAGGCACAAGTAGGGCTGGTAGTTCTAGTTTTCTTTTTCTATCCCAGAACTGCCTTCTTCTTAGGATGGTTGACAGTGAGAATATCTACTCCCTTTAAGGGAAATCTTACTTCCACTTGCCCACATGCCTTGGTGTGAAGTCTGGTCCTGTGGCTCTCATAAGACAATCATATCAGAAAATAACTGTTCAATCAGCAAAGCCAGGTTATTCATCCTAGAATAGCAATATGTACAGAACATCAACAAGGCAGCCAAAATGATGTAAGCCAAGCCAACTTCAAGTCATTTTCAAAGTCTCTTCACAAGTCTGACATGAATTTCAGGCCTGCATACCTTTCCTGTCATTTTGTGATCACTGGTTCCAATGTCTATGAGCAACTGTTTAACAAGAGAGCATACACCAGAAGGTGAGAGCAAGTAAACTTCTCTGTAAAGGCCAGATGGTAAATATTTTAGACTTTAAGGGCCATGTAATCTTTGTAACAACGACTTGCTGTTGTAGAGGGAAAGTAGCCATGGACAATATACACATACATGAGCATGGCTATTTTATCAGCCAGTACTTACTAAGGAAACAGATCTAATACAAGATATACTAATATATAAGAATTTACAGATTGGCTTACAATGGCTGCCTATAGAGTCGGGTGTGGAACAGTGCAGAGGATCTGTCTGCGCATGAGGAATCTAGAGGATCCAGTTGAGGGCTCGATGTAGGGTCCCATGCAAGTCTATATCAGGAGGCCAAAGGGTCTACAATGGAAGGCTGAAGGATCTGCACCAAAAGGCTAAAGGGTTGGTACGGGAGGCTGAAGAGTTTACACTGGAAGCCAGGGGACAGTGTCCAAGGTGAAGGCAAAGACTGGAGCCCCTTCGAAGAAACAGAAGCAATCCTTCCTTCTTCATTTCTCTTTTATACCATTCAGGCAACAATCCTCCCTAGGGTGGGTCTTCCATACCCAGAATTATGCTGACCCAATCTACCTGGGCATTTCTTACTCAGGCTGACACAATTAACTATCACAGCTATATTCTAATAAAACTTTATTTATAAAATAGAATATAGTTTGCCAATCCCTGATACAAGGCATAGCACAGTTAAAATTTATATGGAGAAAAGTTTTCTCATGAAAAAATAAAGATATCTAAAAGTTTTATTTTGCTAAAAGAAATAAATTTTACATTAATAAAATGTAAATATCTACTTTCAGGAAAATCTTGAGTTCACAGTTTTTGTCCCCTGAGCAATGACCATGTATACAACAGTTTGTTTTGTTTTTTTCTAGAGCAAATCTTCCAAAACTAAGTTCAAGCTTTGACTTCTTAGAGGGTAGACATTGTTTTAAGGTTTAGGTGATAGTTTTTGCAACTCCTGAGGAAACAAAAATCTTAAAGCTGAGGGGGAAAAAAAAGCTAGATTTTCAGTTTCCACCAAAATATTATATTCCATCTGCCGCTCACTGTTAGAGAGTGAAGTGCACCCCAGAGTGAAGTCCAAACCAACCCTTACCAAAAATCCAATACTATTACATACATTGTAAAATGAAGTAATAATAGTGCCCAAGAATGTTAGCAGAAAAAATAAAACGGCATCATTTCCAATCTCCAGATGTTTGCTGTGTAGATCCATCTTCTTCCACCACCTCATAGACTACAAGCACATCTTGTATTGGAGATTTGATTTCCAAACCAAACAGATTGCTATCTTTTTCGTTTGGTTTTTTGTTCATTTTGTGGTTTGTGCAATTTGTTCTGTTATTTAATTTTGTTACTGCTATCATTGTGGTGCTGGGTACAGAAACCCAGAGCCTTACATATACTAGGTGAGCACCCTACCACTGAGCTACACCCCAGCCCCCAAACAGATTTCTAAACTGCTTATTTTACTACGTGCTTTGACTCAAAAGGCACAGATGCTCCTCTCACTACCTCCCTGGAGAAAACAGAAAGTCATCCACTGCCACCAACGTGTCTCCTGCAGGAGGATTAAGTCCAGCAAATTTTAATCTCCTCTAAAATAATGCCCATTGATTGTACATAGTAAACACTCACTGTCCTGATCCACTCTCATGTGTACTTACTGAAATTTATTTACTCTCTCCCATCATCAATCACGGATGCCCTGTTCAGAGAGGCACCCAGGCAGCCTCAGCAAGCTTGTGGTTT
This sequence comes from Heterocephalus glaber, assembly GCF_000247695.1. Next base: position 2,521,629 of record NW_004624838.1, on the reverse strand, counting down.
AAAGGCTTGTATGAGCCCCAGCTTCAGGTGATGGTAAATCCCAGGATTTCTGTGTCCTCCCAGGTGCGGGGCAGGAGCCAAACACCCTGAGACACAGACAAGAAACAAGTGGCAAACAATAGGAACTGACTATGGCTAAACATCTAGATGGGGCGGGGGGGGGGGGATCTTATATTTGGATCACTGAACTATGTAAAAGGAAAAATTAAATTTAATAACTGTCCCATATTTTTATAAATATAAGGTAAATTGTACCTTTCTGCCTCAATCCATTTCCTCATATATACCCTCTATAAAGTGCTATAACTGCCACTATTTTACCACAAGACAGGTCAAGCAACTATAGGTAAAATAAAGTAAGTTGTAACCAAAAACAAAAAAAAAAAAGACTTGAGGCATTTAATACCAAAATATCATGGGTGAATCTAACTTTCTTTAGATTTCATGAACATTAACATTAGACTCCTTCCTGTCTGTCTTGACCTATAGTCTCTCCTATAAATCTCTGTTTTCCAACCATGTCTTCATTACAGGCATCCAAAATACTGTCTTCATGATTCCCTGGCACAGAGTCACATTCTGGACAGGGATTTCCTACACCATATCCTTCCATCTTGAGTTCCAGGGAGATAGGGATGGTGAGGATCCCAGCAGTTGGATAGTGTGGCAACTCAAGACAGAAATACATCTTCCTGCCCGTCTCTTTCTAAGCACACTTGATGTACTCACAGTCAATGGCAGCTAAGTGAAGACTTGGCTCTATCAGACACCCTCTGACCATGACCCTAGGGCATGGTTCCCAAATTTTATTGTATATTAAGGTCACCTGGAATGCTTGTTAAAAGTCAGGTTCCTGGGTCCCACTCCCAGAGTTTCTGACTCAGATGGCCTGAAATAAGGTCTGAAATGTATTTCTAACCTATTCCACTGATACTGCTGGCCTGGGGGACACAGTTTGAGAACCACTGTCCTGGGCATTAGGTCATGATACCAATGCTAGAACCACCTGGGAACTCCATGGAAGCAAATAATCTTATGGCAACAACCAGGTACATCTCTCTCTATCTCAGGCCGAAGCAGTTTCCAGGATTTGGAACTTGAGAGAAGTTGAGTCAGTATACGATGAAGTTTGAACAAAGACTGGGAAACAGTCAGGCTTGTAATCATAGTCCAGGATTGGAACCAAATGACCTGATTTCAGTTCCTGTCCCATCCTTGTGTTGTGCCCAGATCGCGAAGTCCCCAAAGACCACCAAGGAGCCGATTCCGATGTAAACACACGAGGGTCGTTTATTCAAGCTCGAGCAGGGGCACTCAACCGTCACCGATGCAGCGGATCAGGATTGAGAGCCCCGAATTTTAAATCAGCAGGGTTTTTATTGTGGCTACCGCAAGGTTTGGGGATGTTCCATTTAGCAGTTACACGATTGGTTGATATTTAGCAAGCATGGGGGGTTGAGGGGTGGCTACATGTAGAGTTTATGGGAAAAAGGAACAATCAGCACATTGACAGAATGTTCTATAGATAATGGGCCCGGGAGCATCTGTTTTCTGGGCAGACAGAAGATTGAGTTAGGAGCTGTGTCCTTTTTTTATCTGTTGTCCCACAGCAAGGACATTTTATCATTATTTTATGGGCACAAAGGAGACTAGGGGAATAGTTGACTTCAGTGAAGTGGAATTTATGTCAAGGCCACTTCACTGTCTTATTTTAAGATGGAGTCAAACTTTAAAATGGAGTTAGTTAGGTCTCACACTTGTACTATGATCACAGACAAGTCCTTTTGTTCCTTTAAACTACTCATCTTTTTGTGCCTTTTGTGCCTTTAGTTTCTTCATCTATATAAAATGGTGTTGTGATCATAGTTTAGGATTACTCTAAGACTTGAATGAGGTAATCCATGTAAAGCATGTAAGCATATTTGGAGGATTTCAAACAATTGATTGTAACTGTTTAATAAATTCCTAACCTGGGCATAAGATCAGGACTTGGGCTTTATGGGACTAAAGGACCAATAGGCAGGGAGCTGGACACAAGATGTGGCATGAGTCTTGATGGTTGGTCTACATAAGAAAAATCAATGTGAGATACAAATAAGACATTGGGCAGAGATAAAAGAAAGAAATCCGTGATAATACATTGGCACAGATTTTTTGTCTAACCTAGAAAAAGATATCTTCAAGTGTTTGGACATTTATAGTGTGGTTGGCATTTAGGAGATCAGAAATCTTAACAGCCAGGAGTTACTAGGGTTCAGGTAAGGCATTGATTTACTTCAAAAACTGGAGCACAAGACAAGGATCCAATTATGCTGCTAATAGAAAAAGTGATCAGAAAAAATGATGATGCTAGCTTAGGGTGTTGCTGATGATGTAGGATTGGGCCTAGATTCTGGAGCAAGACTAAGATACAGATAAAGGTGAAGGAATCCAGTTGTAATGACCAAAGAAATGAAGCACAGAGAGTAAGGAGAGCAGAGTGTCTATACACCTCTAACCTCTTTGAACTCTAAACATCTATGCCTAGCCATCACTGTGAAATAGACTACAACATCTAAATCTCCTCCCTTAAGATCAGAATTGAGGTCTGCTTTCTGGTGCCCATTATATAAGTCCATTTTCCATTACTATAACAAAATATTGCCTGAGTCTGGGTACCATATAAAGAAAAGATTATTTATCTCAGTTTTGGAGGCCAAAGCTCCAAACAGCATAGCACCAGCTCTGGTGAGGGACCTCTGGTTACATCACATCACAGCAGATAGGGGAGCATGTGCAAGAGAGAAGTCACATAGTAAGAAAAAAAGAGACTAGGAACTAACTGGGATTACATGATTACCTTAATCCCTTCCTAGGGCATGCCTCCGATGACCCAAGTACCTCCCACTCAGCCCAACCTTTCGAAGGTTCCACCACCTCTTAATATCACCACATTGAGGACCAAGTTTCGAACACATGAACCCTGGGAGGAAACATTTAACCATATCCAAACCATAGCACCCCTCTTCCTGTCTCTACCCAGCCTTTGGCATGCACTGCCAAGATCTCTAAGGTTCACATTGGCTGATCACCCTGCAATTGAGTCCTCACAAGTCTAAACCCCAAATCTCTTTCTTCTTAGCTGGAACCACAGTCCCTGGCCTCCCGATCTGCCCTGCTTCTTGCTGCCAGAAATGAGAAGATCAAACTATGCTGAAGCTCATGCCCTAAATACCTTGCTGTAACAGGCATTCCTTGATAATCTAACAAGTCTTTTTTTTAATAAGCGAAGCTATAATGACTCTCATAAAAATGATTTTCCTACTCTCATAGTTTTCATGTTGCCCAAATAACGATAGCTTCTTTTTGTTTGCCAATTCTAATTGCTTACCAATGGCTGCCTGTGGTGTATGCATGTTTTAAATTATTTAATTAATTTTCTTTTTATTGTTTTTATTATTTTTTAATCAGATAGACATGCATGTTCAAAGTTAATAGTCAAATAATTCTACAAGTTTTATTACAAAAAGATAGTAGTTCCTTATCTCCCTCAGCCCCATTTCCTCTTTCATGAGGTAATTACTTTCATGTCTTTCCACTAATACATGAAATTGGTCTCTAGGTCTCTAAATGACATTTTTGTGTTCACTACTTGGCTATTTTTTTCTCTTCCAGTTTTAGGCAATATATTGACTTCCTCCTATAAAATTTAATATTTTACTCTGTCTTTTATATAGCCCACTTATCCATGTGCCTTTTCCATCTTTCCATCTTCTCAATATAGTTATAATTTTATAATTTTAGGTAGACCAATGTTTGAAATTTATGATATTATTACCATATAAATGCTACTCATAGATGAGCCAGGTAATAACTATAATCATTTTTCTCTTTTCTGTACAGCTTTTTTATTCTTCCTGTAATTAATAATTGTTTTGCTTTCATTTTTAAATTTTTCTGTATACTTTTAAATAATTTAACGCCTATCTTTGACACTTATCTAAACCTCTCAAGGCACTCAATGCACAGAAATACTATATAAATTTCATCTTACTGAAGAAGTGCAGCCTGGGACTTTCCAGTTGGTTCCAGTCTCTGGACAGGTACATTCACTATCTTGCCAGCCTATCCCTTTATATGTTCTTCTGAGAATTTGTTTTCCTCCCAGTCCTCTATGTCTTTTGCCTCCGCAATTCTTGGTGTACACCCTTATGTCCACGGAACACATCTAACATTTCGTGTGGCTGGTGGTGCTTTTATTCTCCTCTTACATCCAATTAATACTTTGAATGGACATCAAATTCTAGGTTGACAACCATTTCCTCTTAGAATTTGAAGACATTTGTTCTATTGTTTCTAGATTCTAATTTTGCTTTTGATAAGTCCCAAGTCTTTCTGGTCGTATTCCTACTTGAAGCCTACTTTTCTTTTCTTTTCTTTTCTTTTCTTTTCTTTTTTTTTGGTACAGGCGATCGAACTCTAGACCTTGGGCTTGCACAGCAGGCTCCAGAACCACTGAGCTAAATCCCCAGCCCTACTTTTCTCATTTTGAACCATTTGGCCAATGACTTTCTTTTCTCTGTTTTTTCTATTTTCTTCAGGAATTTTGATTGTTCAGATGTTGAATCTCTTGAACCTGTCTTTATATTTGTTTATTAATATCTGTCAGCTTTTATTTTTGCTTTATTTCAAGGATATTTATTCAATCATACCTTCAATATTTCCACTGAGTTTCATTTCTGCTATTACACTGTTAAATTTTAAGAATATATTTCTGTCCACTGAATATCCCTTTTTAAATAGCATTTATTTCTTATTTCATGGTTACAGTATCTTTCTTTGTTTCCTTGATGATATTAATAAAAAGCTTTAATTTTTAAAATGCTCATCTCCTGCGATAGTCTCTGCTTCCTCCAAATTGCTTTGTTTCCTCGCTCGCCCTCTCTCTCTCTCTCTCTCTCTCTCTGTCTCCCTCCCTCCCTCCCTATTAACAGCTTTCTTCAAATGTCTTGTAATCTTTAGTTATCTGCTTATATTTGAATGGGGACTGAAAAGCTGATTTTGATTTTAATATAGGCTCACTCTCAAATATGATAGCATGCCCACTCTAACAAATGTTCAGAATTGTTTCTGTAGCTCATTAATTGCTTTCAACCATAGTCACCAAGAAGGATCCTGTCACATTGAACAGTGGATCCGTGCCATTATAGGCTGGAAAGAGAAAATAATTGGGCAAATCCCACAGTAGGCTAGATGTAGGAGAAACTATCCTTAGAGTTCTCTCCCAAGGTTTCTGGAATAACTGAATGTCTTTCTATTGAAACTATTAAGTAATGAGGCAGATATATTGCCTTTCCAAACGGCTTTAAGGACAAAGTTAGCCATCACTTTCACCTGGGGTTTCAGTCAGATCTTCTTTATGAGACAAATTTACTGTACTATATAGAGCTGCCAGTAATCACCCTCTAACCACATACTTTCTTGGAGGCCCTGTTCACCCCTTTGGAAGAGACAGTCCCGTGTATTTCTCTCCTCCACCACAACTGAGTGGACCATAAATAGATGAAACTCAAACTGGGCCACTGAGATTCTGGAAATAAAGCATTGAGAAACACAACTAAATGATGGGAATTCCTTGAAATGAAAGGTTAAAAAGAGCTAAAGCAAGAATTTGTACCATAACCAAAGTCAGCAAGTCCATGTGACCAACAGAGAATATCAATGTGCAAAAAAGTAGAGAGCAGATACATAGAAAGAGCAGTGATTAGGGACAATGTGGTACCATAAGAGATGGAGGAAATGCTCTCAGGCACTGACTTTCTAGGTGACCTGGTATATGCTCTTTATCTGCCCTGTGAGTCCAGCAGACTCACTTTGCAATTGAGCTAGTGTGTGTGACCTTCTGTGGCTTATTATCAAATGATTCCTAACATGTTCACTAAGCACAATAGGAAAAATATGACACACTCAAAACTTAGAAACAGGATTATTTACAAAGAGGGCCAGAGTGTGAGGAAATCAACAAAGAATAATGGAGCACTTTAGGCTTAGCAAGAGCAAAGGGTTTTTATCTGCTCCTAATAACTGGAAGGGCAAAAGGGAGGAGCATTTATCTTACTCTGGAGAGTGTGGGGACTTCCTGACCAGAGGCGTGGTCATAGGTAAAAAGACATGATCAACCACAGCAATCCAGACAGAGGGGAACTAGGGGGTAAATATCCTGACCTTACACTCCTCCTGGGCTTCCTATATACTATACATTCCTCCTTTGGTCAAACTTACTAGAAGACAGAGGACACACGGGAGCCAATGATTTAGTCAATGGGGGCAGAGTAGACCTAGAGAGGAAAAGAGGAAATGTCTAGCTCACAAAAAGCTGGGTGTGGTGGCACATGCTTGTAATACCAGCACTTGTGAGGCAGAAGCAGGAGAACTGCTGCAAGTTCGAAGCCAGCCTAGGCTACAAAGTAAGTTCAAGGCTAGTCTGAATTACATGGTGAGACCTTGTCTAAAAATAAAACAAAACAAAAAACAAAAATAAAAAGAAGAAGAAGAAAAATAAGAAAAAGAAAAAAAAACACCATTAAATGCCTTTCTTCCACATTTGCAAGGAAAAACTAGTTGTCTTCTCCTGGCCCCTGAGTAACCTCTTTTGTCCATGTACTAAACCAGGATTGTGAGGAACACAACTGAAATTCATTCGCAGGGGTTAGGAATGTAGTTTAGTGGCACAGCCGTTGCCTACCATGCATTAGGCCCTGGGGGAAAAAAGGAGAAAAAAAGAAAAGAAATGCAAACCTGTCCCAGTTGAATTTAGTTTGCTTTATATACAAGTATGCTTAATAATAAAATAACATCAATTCTTCAGTCATAAATAAGTTACTCGTGAATTTTCTTCAGAATTAAAAGTTAGAAGTTCTAAGTTGTCCAGGTATGTGAACACATGAATGCAAATATATGGAAACCCCGTTTCATTTTCCAGAACTTCTAAAGCAAGGATCTTGCCTGCTGCTTCCTTTTCAGCTTCCTAGAGCACCTTATTCAGAGATTCTCAATATATGGGAAGAAGCATGAAATAATCAGTTAATGAAAACACACATCACCATCATGATCATCATCCTTGGAAGGAAGAAGCCATATAAATTAGAAGCTGTCTTTTGGAAAAGAAGTTCAGAAAAGTAAAATTCTAATTTAGGAATACTGTATTTCCTACTGATCCACCAACATTCCTAATGAGAACATGTCTAGTATCACATTATGCCAGAAACTAGAAACAAGATGGTCAGAAGCCCAGAACCACTTCTGTGGCTCCAGACTGGCCTCATCTCCATAGCAGAGCCTGTCAGAGCCCTCTCAGGGCAGACATCAGAGGTGCCAGTGAGCCTTGATTGCAAGTCACCACTGCCATCTGTCATTGATGGACAGATAAGATTAGAGATGGGGTCTTTCATCTTGAGGTCACAGTCAGAAGCTCCACATCACCAAGTCAGAGTTAAAGCTGCTCCTTACAGAGATGGTGGGAAATGAGTAGGTACACTCAGCCCACCTCTTCCTACACATAAGCTGCCTAAGAAAAACCACTTCCATACCTGGAACATGAATGAATCAGTGCAGATTCCTGTGGTGGGGTGAGGGGAGTCTAGAGGGGAGACTCCAGGAGACAGTTTGCTCCAGTTTTGACAAAACAGAAAACAGCCTAAAGTGCTAGTTTTAAATTGTCAATCTAATAAAAGTATCTCAAAGCATATGATAGGCCTCTTCACCTTATACAGGTGATCTGGGACCACATGAATAATAACATCGTGGATGAGAGCCTTTTGCATGAAAGCGTGATTCCTAGATTAGGTTATAATTCTGAAGTTTTCCACTTGTTCATTATGATCCAAGGCTCCCCATACCCAAAGACTTTCAATTATCTCTATTTTCTATGAATAGTTATTCACATGAATGAGCTGATAGCAGCAACAGATTGTAATTCTCAGCAGAATCATTCAGTATGCCTTCCAAATGCCTAGTTTTAAATCATCACTCATATCACCACTAGTACAGTTCCAAAGGCACCAGGAATGTGGACAAAGCTGGGAGGCAAGTGAAAGATAGAATGTGGCTAATATCAATCTGTCTGTCTGACAAGGGCAAGACACTGGGCCACCAAGGAGATCAATCTAAGCAAAACAATAGTTGCCCATCGCTATGGGTCAGTAAGATCCAATGAGCTATAAAGTACACAAAAATGTGTGACTGCCCTGGAGGTTTGTCCCCTGGAAAATGAAGAAAGGATCAAACCAAGGAGGTCTAAGGGGCTACACAGGGGACTACAGTAGTAGACAGCACTTATTTATCCTGGTTTTTGTTAGGGTAAATGGAAAAAGAAGAACTTCCCTGGTTGGGAAATCTTTCACTAGCTCCAGAAATTGCACTTAAAGTGCACAGTGGCAATTCTGTCATTACTGAATTAAGGGGCAATTGGAGAGATGAGCGTCAAGCAGGTTTTAGCAAAGTTTCAGCCTATGAGTCAACACTGTGTTGCCCATTATTTTCTACATTTGGGATTTAAATGCTCCCAGTTCTGGCAGAAAATATTAGCATTTTCTTTGAGCTGACCTCTTATTGAGTAGAAAAACACACATTGCAAAATGTCTGTTAAGATTTCATTTTATGCAACATTATAAATATAAATACTAATGGAGGGGCTGGGGATTTAGCTCAGTGGTTTCAATGCCTGCTGCGCAAGTGCAAGGACCCAAGTTCGATCCCCAGTACCAAAAAAAAAAAAAAAATACTAATGGAAACATAGATGCACAGAGAGATGATGGGAAGAATGTGGCAAAAGTGGGCAGAATAGTTTTCTCTGGACAGCATTTGCTTACAGGACTTCACAGCTTTCAGCATTGTTTGGTTTTCTACACTGAAGATATATTATCTTCATAAGTAAATACAAAATAATTTTAGATTAATCAAAACCCAACAATATTCAGAAACTGTATTATGAAAAGCAAAAGAGAATAAACATTTATTAAATGCCTCCCTCATACTCAGGAATGCTTGTGAATTATTATTTTTCTTATTGTAAAATCTCAGAGAACCTAACTTGATCAAGATCTTTATGAGTGCTGTCAAGCTTTCAGACACACAGAAATCCTTGAGCTGGGCTACTCTTCCTCTCACCTTGAAAAAAATCTCAGGAAAATAGGAAGTCTGGGGAGGAAAGCAATAGGCCTCCCTCTGACCAAAGGCAGAGCTAGGGATTATGGATCAATCAATATGAACAATGTTGCCCACCTAGCAGAACCAATGAGAACAAGGTGCTTTGTAATTTTCAAAAATCAGATTAACTGTGAGGAGACCTGTGTCACTTGTGCCATACATTCCAGGGAACAGCCATAATGAATGCAACAGACCCACTAGATGAGAGGGTCAAGCCAAAGAATGGGGTTAGAAATCAGGATAAACATGGTAATCACTCGAAATAGCTGCTCTTCTCTGGACCTCCATTTCTTCAGCTCTTAAGCAAAAGGATTTGCCTAGAAAATCTCCAAAGTCCTTTCCAGTTCTAGGAATCTGTGATCCATGATCTAATTCCAACCATTGCTTCTCTCAGATTCATCAACTAATTGCTCTAGCATGTTCAACTGGTCCACCAGACATTGCTTCAGGGCCTAAAATTATGTGTGCTAATGCAGAGATGTAAAATCTCTTTTGTAATCTGTGCAGGATTTTGCTACCTACTTAGCTTTGTTTCATAACCCACAATTATCTTTGAAAAACAGACAAGTCTATTTACTCTCTCATCTAGGTTCCAAATGTGGCCAGTCCCTCCCTCTCTGTTTCATAATAGAAAGTCCCAAAATCTCAGGTGGGAGTCAGAATAACTCCGGAGATTTGGCAGCATGAGCTTGGAATCTTTCCTACCAGGTCCCAAATGGTTTATTTTCTAAGAGCTGCTTTTGTAAGGCAAGCAAGAAAGCCTGAGTTAATAGTTAGAATTTACAAATGGGTTTTGCAAATTAAACAGAATTCTGTATCTGAAAGGCAACCAATACAGTGGTTCTGTTCTCCTATATTATTTGCTTACAAGCAAAAACTCAAAATGCCAATAAAGGCCCCTCAGTGCTGCAGGTAGGCATTTTCTTATCAAAACAGGCCAGAGAGTGAATCAAACCACCCAGGAAATAAATCATCTATCCACCCCTTAATAATATTAACTGGGAACATCTCAGAGACAATGATAGCGTGAACAATTATAAACATGGGCTGCAGATGGCTAAATCGCAATATTCAACTCAATTGCTATTTAGAAAGAATAAGCCAGAAATGGATTTAAATATGTGGTTCAGAGGTCAGCTTCTAATATTTTATCCTATGCAACCCACCTCCTGCTTTCTAGAATAGCTGGACAAAGACACCGAGTCTTGAATGGTGGGAGCCAGAGGAGACCTTCTCTGATTTGATAATTCTGCTCACACAGCATGAAGTCAGGATTCTGCCTCCTTGAGCATCTCCTTTTGTTCACTGTAGAGGCACCAGGGACTAGAGATGCACTAGTATCCCCTGTCTTCCATGTTTTCCAGGACAACTCGTGGCCCAGAGAATGGGTCAGAAAGTTTCCCTTGTGATCTCTCAAGAGCCATTTGCAGTATTCATTCCAGAAAATCAATTTCTGAAGTCTATTTCATAGATTTTAATGTTCCCTATTTTAAAAAACAATTTTTGAAACTCTCTTCAAATATATTTCATGTATGTCTATTGAATCATTCATTTGATAAACTATGCATTTTCAGCTTATTCTTGAAAATTTACATTTTTTAATTTGGTCAAGAATAGATGTGCGTTAGATATTTTTGAGGGGTTTTTTTCTTTTCCAGAGAAGTATATCTAAGGGTACATCTTAATCCAAGTTAATAAAAGAGTTTTTACCTTCCCTGCCTTAGCATGTTCCACCTCTTAAAGAGGCTAATGAGTGACTCATATTTTTGGAAGGCTTTTTCCTTCTCAGGTTAAGTAACTTATCTTCTACATAGATACTACATGCCCACTCACCTACCCCACCTTAAATATTGTTTGTATTGCTCTCTGTGATAGGAAAATTTATTCAAATTCTATCTTTCTACTCAGTCTTAAACTTAGAGAAGAGTGACATTGAAGATTTTGGTGGCACCAGCTCTGATTAGCCCTTATTTTTTCTACTTCTGAGCAACTCACCCTAAGTACCTGAAGTCTCTAGTTCCACTTACGATATACTTCTTGTAACCTTGGATGTTTTCAAACTTAATTCTAAATCTCAACATAATTCAAGGAACTGCACATGCCCACGTAGATGGGAGGGAAAGTCAAAGCTAGAGGACTATTTCCAGTGATATCTATTTGCTATGAACTGCTGTTCATTTCCTTCATGTTGCCAGCATTATCCTCCCCTTCACCCAACTAATCTCAGTTGGCTCATCCTTTACCTCCACCTCCACCTCCACCCTCATCTTTTCTACTTCCATTCCTTCTCTCTGCATCTTCACATCTCCACCACCACTTTTCCCATATCTTCCATCACCATGAGAATTTCTTCTCTTCAAGAGCGATCTCCTACAAATATATTTGGGGAATATAATGGAACCTGATTAAACAAGCCTTTCTGCTTTTCCCCGTCTCTTGCCTTCTTTCCTGCTCTTGCCACTTATACTCTTCATACCTCTACACCCCACAGGTATCTTTATTCTCATCCTCCTCTCCAACCCCATTACAAACCTAGCAGAGAGTTTGCTCCCAATGCAGGTTTAAAAACAAAATTTGTCTGAAAGCTTCATTGGAAGTTGTGGATGTAGAAGGCTAAGGCCAGAGAAGGTGCAGCATATTAAGTGTGCTCTCCCGCTCCGCCAATAGCCAGGCCTCTGTGCCACCATTCCCCCTCTTGAAGCTGTTTCTACTATCCTCAAATCACCCTTGGAAAAGGTCCCATCTGGTGGCCATGGCATAGAAATGTAGGGCAGTTCTTTCCTTCTTTCTAGGCCTCAATATTCAGTATAAGAAGGAATAGTGAAGCAATTTCCCCTGGTGAGAACTACTTTAGCTGAAGTAAAAGCACCCAGAAACAAGGCACAGGTTAAATTAGGTATGCTGCCTGCAGTGCAGAGAAAACTGGAGTGGGGACAGTAAGTTGAAAGGGTCTGTCCATTCCCAAAGGATTGTCTTCTTTCTGTCGTAGTTACATGAGTTATCAGGTGGACAAAAAAAATTCAGCCTGGGCCGGGGATTTAGGTCAGTGGTTCCGGCGCCTGCCTTGAAAGCGCAAGGTCCCAAGTTCGATCCCTGGTACGAAAAAAAAAAATTCAGCCTTAGATTGAATGTATTTGGGATTGTGGAGAACAACACAGTAAGAATTCAAGGAATAATGAAACATAAACATACAATGCAAAGGGAATTTACCATAAAAATCCAACTCAACAGGCTTTCTGGGTCCATTATGGAGACTGATGAAAAGGCATGGGGATTTTCAGCTGTTAAAGTGGCCACCACGGGGAGGTGAGTTTGGATGATGAACAAGGCCCCAGATCTACAGTACCTACCCTCTCGCTAACAGACTACTGTATACCTGATCAAACAACAGACTCCACAAAATTATCTGGAGCTGCTAGCTCCAGTGCCCCCTTCTTGTTTCTGCAGTTCTTGTTTTTTGGTTTGGGGGTTTTGGGGAGGATGTGGGGGGACCGGGGATCAAACTTAGGACCTTACACTTGCCAGGCAGGCGTAGCACCAATGAGCTAAATCCCTGGCCCTGCAGTTCTTACTTTAGCATTTTAAAAAGATAAAGGAATAAAGACAAATTTTTTAGATAAATATAAAAGCTTTAGGTACTAAATCTCCATACTCAAACTTAGAAACATTTAGAATAGTCATCTTCAGTCCAGGGCCCTATACTTTATCCTTTCACAGGTTAGGACAAAGAATAAATATAGAAAAGAGGGACTTTCACTGTAATAGCCATAAGCCTACTGTAAATGGTATGCTGAATGTAACAATTCTACAGTAGATGTGACTGAGGTACACACTGAGGAAAATCTTACCAAGGAAATTCCAGGTACTTTTTACAAAACCTCACTTTGTGACGGTGAGAAGAAAACCTTTGTGTGTTAAAGTCTCACCCCAAGTAAAACCCTTTCAGAAAGCCCTGCCCCAAAATTTCTATACTTTTGTTATATTGAAGATAAGATTATTCCTTTAATTAGCCTGATAATTTTCTTCCTCTGTGCAAAATATTGATCATTGAGCAAGTATCTAAGCACTGGAGATCAATCTATGAGTGAATGGAAATAGATATCAAAGAGGTGGAAACTTTCATGGTGTTTATATACCATGGGAGGAGACATAAGTCAATAAACACATATTATGTTGGGTAGTGATGAGAAGGAAAAATGAGGCAAAGTAAGATAAATAGACAATAGAAAGTAAACAAGAAAAAAAGGAAAAATAAAGCTGGGTGGGAGGACAGAGAGTGACAGCTGGTGCAGCTGTGCACTATTTCGGATGGGTTGGCAGACCTCTCTGAAAGTTCCTACCACAGTGGTTCACCTGGGCTTTGGTAGGAGCTGGGGACATGGGGTAGGGAAAAGAATTAGAAACAAGGCTTTGAGAGAACCACAAGCTGCTATCTCTTCTTAACTTTGGATCATTCCTGATTGACCTCAGGTTAAAAAATAAATAACATTCAGAAACAGTCATTGGGATTTTAAAATTCTTTCAAAGTTGGGCATGGTGGCATACCTCTGCAATCCCAACATTCAGGAGGCTGAGGCAGGAAGATCAAAAGTTTGAGACTAGCCTGAACTACATAGCAAGACCTTGTCTCAAAAAACAAGCAAAAGTAAAACTGAAAAGCACATCAAAATTCTTTCTAAATTAATACATAATGTTTGGCAGAGAAACACAGCACCTGAAACATTTATTGTTTTCTTCATGATGGCCCCTTTCCAGACAGGGAAAAAAATATCAACCAGGAAAGATACTCTCATTTTTGGTGTGATATTGAGGCAAGAGGGTCCTTGGAAAAAATGTTAGAACTCCCTGTATTACAGCTTTATACAGCCTTGTTCTATTCATTTATGTTCACAGAATAATTTCACTCAGTGTACCTAGAATAAGAACAAGCGTGAGGCTAGGAAGGCTTTCCCACACTTACTGATTCAGCACTTTCTTCCTACCCTTCATATTTTTAAACAAAAAAAAGTAGTTTGCAATCAAAATTACATGAGATTGTACAACTAAGGAGGCAGGCACTGGGAGATGGGATCCATATCATCCCTCAGGCATGAAGGGTTTATTGCCTCCTGTTCTCCCCACGGGCATTGCCTTGGCTGCAAAGAGCCCACTCATCCAAGCTGATGCACACTTTTCACCACAGCCCCCTTCACAGATCAGTAGTTGTGGGGTATAAGTCCCAGCTTTCTCACCCCAACCAAGACAAGTCTACAGGGTCAGCCTAGCTTCAAAACTTCCTGTAATGCATCTACTCTACCAAGACTTCACCTCAGCCAGCTTCTGCCTTTGACCAGTCCTTTCTTCTGTTCTTTCTCTTCTTTTCTATAGGCCTGACTCCTAGAGCACTCTCTAATAAACCTCATATAGTCTAGTCCCTACCTCAGAGTTGTTTTCCAGGGAACCCAGCCCTCTGTACCTCTGAGGTATGACAGAAGAATACAATGAATGTTTAAATTTTTAAAATTTTATTTTATTAATTTTTATTTTTATTAGAACATGTTTGCAATACATGATGATTATATTCTTTGTGAGGTGTTGGTACATGTACATAACACATCTTAATTCTTTTTCTTCTCCTCTCCCTCTCATCCTTCCCCTCTTCCTCCACCTACTGGTTACCTTTCCATTTACAAAAGATTTAATTTATTAAAGTAAAAGACACATTGCCATTAATCAAAATATTCACCCTTACTTTGAATACATTTATCCATCATTCTTGTTGCTTTCTGAAGCAGTTCCGGCAGCCCTCTTTTGTGTCTTTGTGAAGTATGATAAAAAATACAATGAATAAAAAAAAAAATACAGTGAATACTGCTGCCAAGTGCCATCCTACAGAAAGGCAGGAATATCACAGTGACTCCTCATCCACCTTACTCACGGGATTTGGCAGCCTGTGACTTCTGGCTCTTCCCAAAAGTCAAAATGACCATGAAAGGTAAATGTTTTGAATTGATTCAGGACACTGAGGCAGCCACAACAATGCAAATAAAGATACTCATGAAAAAGGACTTTCACAACTGCTTCAGAAAATGGCAAGAATGATGCCATAAGTGTGTCTGAAGAGAAGGGGAGTATTTTGAGGGGGCTAATAGCAGTGTGTCTTTTATTGCAATAAATTTTAATTTAAACATTCCCCCTAGCTTTTTTTTTTATCATATCACATATGTCACATAGGAGACAGGCCTGCTTTTTAAAAATTTGTTATTCATTTTAGAGGTTCCTACCCTCTACCCCACTAAATAAATTTACCAGACTAGACAAAAAGATATATTAAGTGACATAAGCTTAATACGGGGCAGGGCAGGGGGGGTCTGGCTTTGTCTCTATATATAAAACCTTGGGGAAGCCAGGACTGGCGGTGCATCCCTGTAATCCCGGCACTTGAGAGACTGAGCCAGGAAGATCACTACAAGTTCAAGGCCAGCCTGGGCTACTTAGTGGGTTCAAGGACAGCTCGAACTACATAGCAAGACCCTGTCTCAAAAAAAAAAAGAGGGGGAAAAATTTTTAGACATAATTTCTAAATTTTTCCAACATTCATGTTCTTTAGTTAACTAGCTAGCTTTCCTTTTTTGCTATTAATTTCTAGTTTTATCACATATAGTCTTAGGAAGTTGAGCCTTTGGAATGTATTAAGCTTTCTGTTTTACTCACCACACTTGCCTGAAAATAATATATTTTAGCTGTGTGTTCTATAGCTTTTCTATTTGTTTTATCAGCTTCCAAGAGATTTTTCTAATGATGCTTTACTTTTTTATTGGGTTTCATTGTGGCATTTTTATACAGACATACAATAAATTTTGATCATATTTATCCCCATTATTCTTCCTTCCCTCCTCTCCTAACCCCCTTCCTCTTATCAACTAGTCTCCCTTCTCCTTTCTTTTTTAAATTTTTTTTTTTTTTTTGGTACCGGGGATCGAACTTGGGACCTTGCACTTGTGAGGCAGGCGGCGGAACCACTGAGCTAAATCCCTGGCCCTACCCTTCTCCTTTCATGTCATTTTTTGGTTTTGTATTGGGGTTTTTTGTTTTGTTTTGTTTTTTCTAATTTCCACATATTAGGGAAAACATGTATACTTGGTTTTTCTGAGTCTGTCTTTTCTTAAGTTTGAATCATAATTATTGATTTGTTTATTTTTTTCTTATATCAGTCAATTGTTTCTTTTTATATTTTGAGGTCTTCCTATATCTTTATATTTTTAATAGCATACATATTCATGATTATTGTGTTCTGTCATCAATATATAATGTCCCTTGGTGTCCCTTATTAGACTTTTCACCTTAAATTCTATTTGCTTTGATATTAAAAGTGGTACCTATGATTTCTTCACTTCATATATATCTGGGCTTTTTATTATTCCTTTACTTTCAATTTTTCTGTAACCTTGTACTTGACACTGATAACTCCTATAAATATCATATATCTAGATCTTGAGTCTAAAAAGGATCTGTCTTTTGATTGGCCACATTAACTCACTTGTATAGATTGTAAATACTATTAGATTAATTATTGCTGTCTCATTTGGTGCTATTTGCCATCCTTTACTTTCTTTCCTCTTCCTTGATTTCCTTTAAAGAGTTTGCATTTTATTTTGCCAGTGTAAATGTCATAATTCTGTAGTTATTGTTGTGGTGGCTGCCCTAACTCATTAGCCATATTTAGGCCCATTTTTCCTAATGATGTCTAACACATAAATATCGACATCCTCCTCCCCTGAATAAAACCTGTGTCTCATCTTCCGATCTCTTCCCTTACCACTTACTAAATGTCTAATGATTTTAATGTTCACACATGACTCATACAGTTGGTCTTTGTCATTCCCACAAAATACAGCCTTAAACAAAGAAAGTTTGACATACGTAGTTATCTACCTAGTCTTTCTCTTTCTGCCTAGAAATATGCCTCTGATAAATGTCCATTTGCCATAGCCAAATCTAACTTTCCCAGGCCCCCTGCAGCCCCTGAGATCCCCAGGGGAGACATATACAAAAGGAAACCAAAGTAGTAATTTCTGAATATTGCGTGAGTTCCCTTTTCCTAAGTTACTCAGATCTAATCAGGCCAAGCCCAGAGTAGTTTCTTTGCTCTTCTTCGACTATTCCCTCTGCCTAACTTGGTCCTTAGTCTTTCCACAGACCAAAAAAGAAACGGACCATGCCAACCAGCCCATGGCAAAGATGCCAAGAAAGGGTACATATGCAGTGTGAGTCTATTTAGAGTGACAGCTCCCCTGGACCCTTAGAGAAGACACCAGAGAGAGTCAGCTTGCCACTCCACATACCTGGAGGAATAGAAAAAGTGAGAATAAGCCACCCCAATATTCCATCCATACAACCCAATCAAACATGGCTTCCTGTTTTAAAGCCTTAAGTATTTAAAGGTACCAGGGATGATCTAAAAATACAGTGAGTGTTTAAATAAAGAAAATGTATTACAGTGAAAGATAAATTGCCATTAATGCCCCTCAGAATACACACCCTCGCTTCAAACACAATTATCCCATCACTCTTTCCACTTTCTGAAGCACTTCTGGAAGTCCTCTTTTGTGTCTTTCTGAGGTGTAATAAAAATAGTACCGCGACTCGAGCTTGGTCATGCAGGCTGATTTCCAGTTCCGGGCCTTGCTTGCGCGTGCGCACAAGAAACCAACTCCGAGTTTCTGGTGAGTTTGCGCTGGGTGAGATCGGCCTCGTCCTTGGGCGACACTGTAACCTCCAGCTCGGCGCCGCACTGGAGCAGCCCGATAAAGAGCAGATTAGAAAGGCAGTGGAAGCTTTGCTGACACTTTGCAAGTATAGAAAGAACAATAATGGGTTGCTTTTGAATGAAAATGAAATTTTTTTTTTTTTGGTACCGGGGATCGAACTCGGGTTCTTGCTCTTGCGAAGCAGGCGGCGAAACCACTGAGCTAAATCCCAGCCCCTGAAAATTTATTTTTAATGGTGGAATTATGGAAAAATCCAGGAAAAGAACGGTGAGGGTCAGACTGTCCTTGCCTCAGAACTCCAGTCATCGGAACAGACAGCGTTTCTTTAGAATGCTTATGAACAAGCATGGGGTTAAAACAATCAAGGAAGCAGATTATCCCTTTCCAACCTTTCAAAATGGAATATAAAGCTTATGAAGCCAAGCTCTGCCTCCTGAGCAGTTTTGACCTCTTGCTTACTGATGAAAGAGTTAGGCGACTTTTGCCCTCACACGTGGGAAGACATTTCTATCAAAGGAAGAAAGTTCCAGTGCCTGTAAATCTTCTGGCCAAGAATTTATCGAAAGAGATCAACAACTCCCTCGGTAGTACTGTCTTAAACATCTCCAAAAGTAGTTCTTACAGTGCTATATGCATGGGTCACACTGGAATGCAGACTCAACACATTGAAAACATTGTTGCCGTGGTGAAACGTCTTACGGAAAAATTGCCAGAGAATTGGGAAAGTGTGAAACTCTTAATTGTGAAAATTGTGAGAAGTTGGTTTCCCTTCCCATGTTTTCCTCATTTATCACTTCTCAGGATGAAACGAGCAAAATGGCCATCTGTAAATTGAAGGAAAAAAGAGAGAAAGAGAAAAAATACTGTAAAAACAAAAATTGAAGAAGGAAAACAAAAAGTTAAAGCAGAAACCAAGAAAGCTGTCCCAACTAAAGGTGGCATGGCACCTAAAATCAGTGGTGGTTCCACGAAGAACCATGGCTCCTGCAAAAAAACACTGACAAAGTAAAAACCAAAGTTAAAGTAATAAATGAATCTGACCATGAAATTCCCTAACTGGTACCAAGAGATGAGACTCTAGCAAAAGTAAATGTCGAGGTGCAAGAACATGTCACAAGGAAGAAGTCTCCAAAAGAGAGTCCTGGTCCCAACACACCTTAGGGCAGAAGAGAAAGGTCTCGCCAGCTCCCAAGACCCCAGGGAAGAAGCCAAAATTGGGAGAAAAGAAGAAAGAAAAAAACTCCTCTCTGGGGAAGAAAGACCTGAGACAGACTCTGAAAAAGCTGGAAACAAAGCTCTTTGCTACCGCTAGTAAATCTGCAAGGAAAGCTCCCATACCCCAAACAATCGCCAACAGAACGCAGAGTGCCCCAGTCAACCTAAAACCAGTGACTCAACCAACAGGAAACAGCAGAGTTACCTAAGGGTATTGGGTCCTGGGCTAGGGGTGTAACAGCTCAGTAGTAGAGGGCTTGCCCAGCATGCATAAGCCCTGGGCTCAATCCTCTGTACCACTAAAGATAAAAAAAGTAAAATAAAAATACTCAGGTCAACCATTGCAACCATCTCCAAAAGTAAGGCTTGGATTTAACTTTTTTTTTTTAAACTTCCACAGGTGATTCCAACATGTATCTGGCATAAGAAACCGCTGTTTCTTGTTTTGTTTAAAGTCTATTTTTAAATTGCTCTTCTCTATATTTGCTAATGTAATAGAGGGAAAATGAGAGCTTCTCTATGTTTGTGATTTTTTTTTTTTTTTTGGTACTGAGGATCGAACTCAGGACCTTGTGCTTTCAAGGCAGGCACCAGAACCACTGAGCTAAGTCCCCGACCCAATTCTTTTTTATTATTAAAGTATAACATTTGCTTTTGAGTAGGCATACTCTTGGCATTCCAGATCTCATGGGTTTGACTTAAAGGCTTATAATGTGGGGGGAAAACATATGGTGAATGTTGCTGCCAAGTGCTATCCAATCAAAAGGCAGCCTCGTATAAATATTATGGTGTGGCCTCACGCACTATATTCAGATCTCGCACCATGCAACTTCTGGCTCTTCTCAAGTCAAAATGACCATGAAAGGCAAATGCTTTAAACTGATCCAGGATATCAAGGCAAGCACCGCAGCATAAAGAAAGACATTCATGAAAGAGGACTTCCAGAACTGTTTCAAAAAGTGGCATAAACAATGAGATAATTGTATTAGAAGCTGGGGGGAGGGGGTGTATTTTGAGGAGGATTAATGTGTCTTTTGATGTAATAAATTATTTTATTTAAACATACCATATTCTTCAATCGCACGTCATACAGAGTTGTGATGCCTATGCTGTATGGCTCAAAACCTGCATTTGGGGCTGGGGATTTAGCTCAGTGGTGCTGCCATCTGCCTCAAAAGTGCAAGGTCCCAAGTTTGATTGCCGGTACAAAAAAAAAACCCTGCATTAAACACCAATAGTCAATGAAAAGATACAAATAAATGAGACACCATCCCTGTCCCCAGAGTGCTCACAGACAATTAGAAAAGAAATGTGCATACAAGGCTGTGAGATGTACATCATAATGAAAATTTTCTCAAAACTCAATAATTTCCAAGAACAGTCACTGAGACTGTTCCTAAAGGGACAAAAATTGGTAGGGAATTGAGAAAGGAAAAACACTTTCTCTTCTGGACCAATTCCCTAGCATGCAAACCATTCAAAAGGCCTCCCTTCCCCCAAATTCTCTTTCACTTTTTACTAATGGTCAAAATTTCTTTCAGTGGGGACAAAGCCTGTCTTTCTGCAACTAGAAAAAACGAGCTTAAAATAGAAGTGCTGTGGGGTGGTGGAAATGAGGTCCCACCCATATGTGAATATAAGATGATGGCCAGTTTTGATAGGGGACAGAGCTTAGTAATTCATGAACTCTGGGACCCGGGAGGCCCTGAAAATCCCACTGAAAGGTAGACCAGCAAAGAATGTGCAGGCATGTGTCACAGTGTTGTTCAGGGTGTGCTCTGTTGACTTGTATCCATGGAAAAGCAAATAGAACAGGAATAAATATCACCTATCATCTCTCCTCAAGTCACCTTAGAAGGGACCCTGTCTTGGAATCCTGGTCCTTGTCTTCATCTGCTGACATCTGGGACTATGAATTCATATTCTGAATCCCACAAATCATAAACACTTCTCGCCAAGCTCTTCAATCCCATATCTCTGCCCAAAACGTTTCATGTTCCAGTTTCTTCCCTAGTAGACTAATTTGATCATGTTATCAATTGATTCAGAGAAAGGCCTTAAAAATTCTTCCAAGGTGTCACCAATGACAATGACCACGTCTTGGATCTTCCCCTACCTGTAACTATTTGATAATTCCTCCATCACATTAACTTCATACACAACCGCTCTTTTGGCTTCCCCCACCTGATCCCTTTTTTCAAACAATTACACCTCCTCATGAACAGACGTTTGGGATAGAGGGCTCTTATGGGAGGAGGGTTGAATATGGTGCCTTCATATGCCTTCAGAGCTCCAGCCTGGTTTAATAATCCCCAGCACCACTCTGCGTAAGGCAAGGTATAAATATATGCTAATAGGAGGTCTGGCTCCTTGTCACAACACATTGCAGGCTGCATTCGTGCGAGATGAAATAAAAAGATTAGATGCAATCTTGAAGTCAATCAGAAAGCAAGAGGAAACCAAAAAAAAGCTCAGATTGTCAACAAGGAGAAGCAGAAAAATGACTTGAATCGAATTGCAGTTTATCTCATTAAGTGTTAAAGGAAACCAATTTCTCTCAGAAATTGGAAGGCAATTTAAACATTTCTACAGTTTTACTAAAGTTTGAAAATTTCCCAGGGAAAAAACAAGGTTTTCTTATTTCTGCATATCTGACATTTTCCTGTACTTTCAGAGACTAGAGAGTCCTAGATAAGAGGATATTTAAAGAAAAGAGAACAGTTATCAAGAAGTAAGGACAAAATCTATTAAAGAAACACTTGATTTCCTCAGCCCTTTTGGATTCCATGCCGAAAGACCTAAGGAAGCTAAAACTGTGTAGGAAAAAAATCAGGCTATGAAATGTGGTCTGGTGCTGGATAAATCAAGCAGGGTTAATTGACAAACATAGAAGTCACATTTAACTTATGAAGGTCAAATAAATTATACCACTCTCAAAGCCAAGTTACATTCCACTGAAGTCTGTGACATCACAAGCCAAAGACGTTGTTCACAATAAACTTAAGTCTTCTTTGATAAGCCCTCTTCCCCATTCCTAGAAGCATGGACATATTGACAGTGACCTTTGTTTTCTGTTGTAGCTGTTACTATCCCTTCCTATGCTGGAAAGTACAATTTTCCCCAACCATCATATGCAGCAGAAATCACTAACTAAATTTCCATCTTCAGAGTTACGACCAAGCCCTTCTCAACCCTATGGTCCGTAAAGAATTGATTTGCTAACCAACAAAAGCAGACTTTTTCCCCCTAAGTCATAATGAGCACTGAGTTCTCAATATTGCCAGAAACCCCAAAGCTTACGGGATACATACACATACAATCAGTTCATGGAAGAGGACTGACCAGAGTAATTGAAAGGAGCTCTCACGTTCTACTCAAAATAAATGGTATCTTTCACAGAAAAAAAAAAAAAAAAAAGTCAAGCATTGTTTTTGTGATTCAAGAAAATGCACTCTAACATGTTTAGAGCTAGGGCTGGGGCATGTAGCTCAGTGGAAGAGAGCTTGCTTAGCTTGCAAAAAGCCCTGGATTCCATCTCCACCCCCACCCCCACCACAAAAAAAGAATGTTTTGCAATGAATATGCTAAGATTTATTTCAGATGCATGCCTCTCTGAAAAACTGCCAACTTCAACCCCTCAGATGAGATTAATGGGCACTTCCTTCATTAATATTCGCTATGAGCTGTACAAAGCTCAGACTGTCACCTGCCAAAATTGTAGTTTTTGTCTTCATTTGTTAATTTCATTGCACATTCATTCAGTTAACAAACATTTACTGAAAAATTACTACCTCATACACTAAAAAGGATGTGTGAAGTGAAGCTAAAATTTTCCTTAAAGAAGAAATACAATCATAAACACCAACTAGAGTGGCCAGTTGTTCTCTATTTTTCTGAGACAAAATCTCAGATTCATCAGAGCCTATTCAGGAACAAAAAAACATACCTTCTCTGGTTTCTCACTCCTACTGACAACTTTTCCCTTTCAATAACTTGTTATGTGGCAGGAGCAAACAATATGAAATCCATTGCTAATGAGCAATAATTATAGCTTTAAGAAGCTGTACAATCAGTGTTCAGTGATTTCATTATTAGATAGCACCATAAATTATGCTAATGCTGATAACAGTTCTGGATGAGAGAGGTCCAGATCCGGGAAATTGCACTGAAATTATTTACATCCTCTATTTCTGAAACAATAGACCCTGCAATTTGAAAATCAGATGATCCAATTTATTCTGGCAGGACACACATGTTGCATCAACCATAAAATTAAATAGCTTCTTTTTTTTCTTGTTTCTTTTTCAAGTTTTTCCTTCTGTCTTCTCTCACTTTGCATATTACCAATCTCCTTTGAGAAATTTCTAATTATTGTATATCTTGTTTCTAAAATTGCTCATTGATGGTGGCTGATGACATCATATGAGAGAATAGCATGTCTTTATAAAAGCTAAACTTTAAAAATGCAAAGTCTCGGGCCAGGGATTTAGCTCAGTGTTTCCACCACCTGCCTTGCAAGCACAAGGTCCCGATTTCGATCCCCAGTTTAAAAAAAAAAAAAAAAAAAGCAAAGTCTCGAAAGTCACAGCTACCTACAACATGCAGAAAGAGGTAGCAAGCAATGGTTCTAGGGAAGCATTTCCCCTTCCTATCAAATCCCAAGCTCTTAAGGATTAGCTATGAAAGGAGAATCTCCAGGTGACAGGAAGAGCTGGAACAAGTCTCCCAACCTTATCCTCCCTCCTATGTTTAACCCTTCTATTGGAATTTTCACACTTCAGTTAATTCTAACAAAAGCTACCCTTTCCTGAGTACTAATTTTATGTCTGCCCCTGTGCAGATGGCTTTCCATATAACCATCTCATTTGAACCTCATAAAAACCCTATGCAACCATTCTATGATTTCTTTTCTGCAGATGAAGAATAAAAGTCTCAGAAGGCAAAACACAAAAGCAATAACTAAGTTGCCAAAGAACACACAGTAAATGGAGAAGCCAGTACTCAAACCCAAGGAAATCTGAGGTTGCTTCCCATAGCAGAGGTTGTGAGGAATCTGACAGCAATCCAACTACGAATGTAGTTTTCACTGAAGCCTCATAAAGAGCAGTTACTATACTGTATAACAACCAGAAAGACTTTCTCCAAGTGGTCATCTTTTTCCAAAGATGTGGAGCAAAACAATGCCAGTTGATACTGCCAGTTTGGAAAACTACATGGCAGTATCGACTAAAGCTAAGCACACACATATACCCAGCAGTTGCATTCCTGGGTTTATACCAAACAGAAATGATGCATACAGTAATATCTGCTATGGTTTAGATCTAAAATGTCCCCCAAAAGTCTCATGTGCTCAGAGGTGGAGCTTTTAGAAGGTGATTTGAACATGAGGACACTATACTTATCACTGGATGAATCTACTGATGAATCCATAGATAAATGCAGATAAATTAGAAGGTGGATTCCACACACTAAAACACAGCCCAGAAATGTAAAATTATGGGAGGAGAATAGGGCAAGGGAAGGATGGGTGGGGTGAAAATAATCAAAGTAGAGTAACCTACTTGTCTGACTCTGCCAAAATGAAATCCATTAATCTTAATAGATGCTTATAAGAAAGATGAGGAACAAAACGAGGCTGGCCCAGTTGGAGGAGATGGGACACTGGTGGCATGTTTTGGGAGGACCTCTCTCTCTCTTTCTCTGTCCCTCTCAATGATTCTTGCTGCTCTCTCTGCTTCCTGACTGCTATAGATTGAGTAACTTTCCTCCTCCAGGCCCTTCCATTATGCTGTTTCAGCCTTGGAGCCAACCAACCATGAACTGAACTCTAATGAATCTCTCCTCCTTTAAGTTGTGTGTGTTAGGTATTTGGTCCTAGCAACAAGAAAGCTGATTGATATAATGTTCATGGTAGCATTGCTCAAAATATTGCCCAAGTTGGAAACAACCCAAATGTCTATTAACATAGACAATGAACATATCCATTAATTTGCCCATGAACAAATAAATTAATTATGGTATATTTATTCAATGAACTATTATACAATGAAAAAGAATAGATAACTGACATGCAAAGATATATAAATCTTACAGACATGAAGTTGAATGAAAAAAGTTAAAAACAAAGAATATATAGTACATGATAACATGAATATGACACTTAAAAACATGTGAAACTACTCTATGGGGCCAGAATCAGAACAGTGATCATGATTGAGCTATGAAGGAAGTTCTCTTGGGGCTAGAGGAAATGTTCTACATCTTGATGTGGGTAGTAGTTACACAAGCGTATTCATATTTTAAAATGCAATGAGCTATACACTTAACATTTGCCTACTTTATCTATGTCAATTTTTTTAAATAAATGAAAATCCTTATTGAATCTGTCTCCAAAAATCACAGTCATATGACAATTGATCCCCCAAACTCTTCCCTATTTCTTCAAACATGAGCTCCCCTCTGCTTGCTCCCTCATTACACCTTCTAAATTCATTTTCTTCTATCCTATTGGTAGCTTTGTGTCCTTTCCTACCTAAATCAATTTATCTCCCTCTGGCCTCTTTCTTTTCTCCTCTCTCCTCATAAATATAACCTGTAAAATAAAAATCCCAGTAGTCAAACAGATCAAACAAACACTCCTTTTAGAAGAATATCAGTGTGCTTACAGGCATGGGTTATAATTATTTGTTTCTATATCCTCTGAGAGAGGGTAAGCTCCCTGAGGCTAGGGGTCACATATCCCAGATGATTGGTTAATGTAGAGGTGTAGTCAATAAACATTCTTACTCAACACTTAAAGTTATGAAACTGGGGCATTCACTACGTTCTCATCACCCGTTCCAGAGATGCCAGCATGGACAAACGATTAAGGTAATAAACAAGAACACTTGGAGTCAAGACCATAAAGCTATGTCTCTGAGGCATTTACCTCACAATTATAAGGAAGATGTAAGGTGGCAGACTTTAGTTCTCTCAGGTCATTTTACTACATCTAATCTTTTTGTAACTTAACTGCTTTTTAACGAACAGATCTAACCCATAGCCAAGAGGTCATAGAACAATAATTCCCTTGGAATCTGCATAGGGGAAAAGACAATACATTTAAGCAGACAATGAAATCATCTAACCTCTGAAATGTAAGAAACAAACCAGGAAACCAGACAAGCACCTATTTTCTTGCCTTTGAAGCCAGCAGAGCCAAAGGTGATTAGTTCCCTTTTTATGCAGGTGGAAGTCTTTCATCTATTTACTTAAGAAGGTGCTCAAGTGTGAGTATCTAATAGGGATAGCATTATCTTGTGAACTTGGAGTGCACCAGCTACCAATCACTGTTAGAATCTCAAAGTTCAAAACAAGGAGTGCAAAGGAAAAGAAAAAGAAAAACAAACGGATGAGTTCACCCTATTAATTATCAAGGAAGAATGCTGTAAGAGTCCATTTCAAAAGACTGCGCCAGGCCAGATTTAGAGGAGAGAAAATCTTTGTTAAAATTCCTCACCCAAATATATCTGAATGAAATAAAAGTCTGAGTTGAGCAAGCTTCAACTCCTACAACACAGGTTCCTAAAACCTATTCGAGAGATGGAAAAAAAAAAAATAAAACTTGTTTAATATATAAGCCATTTTTCCAAGTATTGATATGTTACAGGCGTTTATATAGTGTCATATCACCAAAAACATTTCCATGTTTAGAAAGAGAATGGACCATTCCCTGCCCAGTTCCCCACACAGCCACCTCAGCTGGATGACTTTTTTATAAATACAGAAGTTAGCTGCTAAGATATGCACCTTTGCTTCTTAGAAAAGAATTCCTGTGTTTATCTTTTGGTAGGCCGGGGCTTGCTAGACATAAACCATCCCTCATCAGCAACATGGAGAGGTTTATTTTTGTCATTCATAAAATAAACCAGGTCTCGGCCAAAGGAAATGTTTCTTGGAAGCAGCCCCGTCATAGAAGTGCGGTGGAAGTTACAAATGGCTCTGCAGTCCAGACCATAAACAGTCTTTAAAAAGGCTGGTGCTGAGCTGTTGATATTAAAAATCACCTCATTAATTAGGTTTGTAAACAATGCAGCTGTCTGTGCTTGCAAGCTGGCTTCATCAGCATAATAATATTTGTAACAATAATAACCATCATTTCAAGCAAAGCAATAAATAGTCAATCCAAGAACCTCAAGTGAAATCACATCTGGGAGCTGACACTCGGTCGTTCAAAATACTTCCTCAGAAGGTAGGAAGGTTGTTGGTCGTTTTTTACTCACACTGGCACTTTATCAGCATCAAGTACTCTACTAGAATTTTCCCCATCTCGTGTTTTTGAAAGGGACAGGTCAACAGCAAGTGTGAGAAGTGTAACAAATCCAAGAGGGAAGCCAAAGAACAAAAAAATGGAAGAGTCGGCCAGAAAAGGATACCATGTGCCAGAGGGAAGGTTGGGATGGTACCTCCAGGTACAGTTAACCAGCCATCCCTCCTCTGCACTTGTTCAGTTACATGTGCACCCTACAATAATTTATCAGACACCTATTATGTGCCAGGCAGGGCCCAGGTGCTGGAGAAAATTTACATCCAAATATCCTTTTCAGATCGCTGCTTGTGATGCTATTGGGTTGTACCTGGTCAAGTACATAATACCAAACCTAAGAGACCTGCAATTTTTTTAAGTCATACTTGCTGGTCTAAACTTAACCCAGCAATTGTAAGCCCTTAAAATTGTTAAAGGCAAAAGGAAAATATGTTTTTGTGTAACACAGGTAGACTAGAATTACTAGACCTCTTTCCACATGAGAGGACAACACCTTCGTACCTCATTTATGCCTCCTCCACATGTAAATTTTAATCCTGAACTTCACCGGAGAGAGATAAATGTGGTATCCAATTCCAAAGCATTACCCATTTGCTCTGTCTCTGTCCCTCTCTTTCCCCTCTCACTCTGTATATATTAATTTTATAGATCTTTTTATTGTCTGAACTACACTGGTTGCGTGAGAAGCAGAACAATAGGCCAAGAAGTTCCATTTCACACATGCCATCTTTATAATTCAAATAGGACAATAAAAAGAGAGAGAGAGGGAAAGATCTCTAAACTGGTGATAAATCAGTGTCCTAAACCAAATTAACCATCGAAATAGATTATCATAAAAATAACGCCATGAAAAATATTCTTCACCTTCCTGGTTCAGCTGCCCATAATGGAGAGAGGGAGGGAGACTATGTGAGAGAGAGAGAGAGAGAGAGAGAGAGAGTGTGTGTGTGTGTGTGTGTGTGTGTGTGTACATGCAAATATGTGCACACAGGCCAGAAATGTTCATGCTTATGCATACACACATGCTCACAAAGAGACCCAGAGGCCATGTGGTGTACACACTGCTCACTGCTTCAGTAGCAGCAGAGAGCAAAGAAACCACAAGACTGATTATTAGCATTTCTCATTTTCTAGTGTTCAGCTTTATTCAATATGGTAAATAATAATACTATGTGCCAAGGGTTATGTTAGACTCTGAGGATACAAAATGAGCTAAAGTGGACATAATCTTTGTCCTAAGATTTTCAGTTGGGGCAGAAGAGACAGACATTAATCCAGTAACTTCACAGATAAAATTTTTGTAACCATAAACTCTGATAAATGCCACTAAGGCTGCTATGAGAGCCATGAACAAGGAAGCTGCCCTAACCTGAGGTCAGGAACAAATGAATCTTTGAGCCCAAGAACCAGCAGAGGCCAGGAGATCCAAATGCCCCCCTACATCAGCAGGCAGAGGGGAACACTCTTCTTTCACAGGAGGAGGCCGAGGAGGAATGGACGAGGTGATGTGGCAAGAATAAGAGGGACCACGCATGTAGACAGTGAGGGCACGAGGACAGATGCCACAGCCCAGGGACTAGAAGAAGGTCACAAACGGGAGAGAGCAAGGGGAAGCAAGATGGAGTTAGATCATGCAGATTCTTAACATGGGCTAGGAGAATGAAGATGGAAGGGAGCACTGGGTTTCAAAACTCAGAAACTCATACTTTGTTTCCATGTGAGAACAAGTTGACTTGAGCAAAGGAAGACGCTAAGAAAACAGTTATCAGTCCTCCTGTCAGTCCACCACAGAAGTCTAGGCCTAGGTGAGAGATTGAACCAGGAGTCTAACACTAATTAGCTGTGTG
Organism: Heterocephalus glaber; assembly: GCF_000247695.1. Next base: position 2,492,326 of record NW_004624838.1, on the reverse strand, counting down.
ACCTTGGATAATTTACTTCACCCCTGTAAGCCTCAAATTCCCTACCTGTAAAATGGCAATAATCATGGTTTTAGTGAGGATTAAATGAGATCAGGCCTGTGGAGCGGCCAGCCCACTGTAAGCCTTCAATAAATGTTAGCTATTGGTGGTGCTGGAGATGGAGAGAAATTGACAGATTAGAGTGATATAAATAGTCCGCCTACAAGAAATCGCCCTACCAAACTTATCACTAGGAGGTGTGAGACAGTTTTTCTTTTATAGGAGAGACAGGTTGGAAAGGAATGAACGGGAAAAGCACTTAGTGCCAATATGAGGAGTTTCCCAAATTTGAAACAATTCCTGGTTCTTGTGATAAGCACTGCCAGTAATATTTAAGCTGCAACAGGTATCTGAGACTAGAAAAAGAATCACTAAAAATGTTCAAGTAATATCTCCAACAAGCTTTACCACAACAGCAACAAAATGCTATAGGAAGACAACTTCCCCAAGGTCATAGGGCTGTTAATGGCTGAAGACAGGTGTGGAACCTGGATTGAACTCAAATATGTCCTCTTTCCAGAAAGAGAGACAGCCTCACAAAGGGCCCAAACCCAACCATCTGTTTCCAAAAGCTTTCAGTCTAGTCAGAAAAACAAACTCCAAGAAACAAGGTACAATTCAAAGTCCAGTTCTGTAGTTTGAAAATAATGATCACACTATAAATTGTCTTGGTGTTTGGTAAATAGCATCAAACTAATTTTATAGAGCTATAAAATAGTTCTTGCCCTTGGATCTAATAACATCATTTTGAAAGCTATATCAAAAACCATACAGGAAGTTTAATAGATGAAAGTATTATTTGTGGGTCGCCAAAGACAATTGTTATTTACTTTTAAGACAAGTTGGATGATAGGCTGTTTGCATATTTGAAACTTCTAAGGCAATAAGAAAAAAATTAGCCTCTGTATTAACCACAGACTTGAGGACTGAGAGACTTCCTTAATTAAATCAAACTGCTTTTCCACAGAAGCTTTAGGTAAAACCTACTTGTGGGAAGCTTAAGGTAATTGATACTGAAATTAAGCACTCATTCAAAATCTGGGGCTGGACTTTTGGTGAGCCTCCTGCCAAACACTCACTCACATGAACCACAACTGGTTCCCCACACTGTTCCCTGAGGGCGTCCCCTTTAAACTTGCCAGGCTGCTCCAGTAGGAGATAAAATCATGCAGGGGTATGGATTAGCTATCATGTCATTATAGCAGGCACAGCCGTCTGTTACAGGTAAATTGCTAGGCAATGTAATAACAATGCAGTTTATTTACTGTGCAGGGTGCTTATCTACAGAAATGTTCCCAACAAACAAAGAAAGGCACAGCTAAATGCTTTCTCTTTAGAATTACAGACTGAAGCTATGCCAGCACCTTCGGAGAATAAAAATGCTAAATAATCCCTGTATAAACAGAGTCCTGAAAAACACAAAGCATTTCCTAACAGAGGAAGCAGAAAAAGGCAACCAGTGTCTGGAACATCCACAAGGTCTTTCTCAGGCTCCCATCACTATCAAATAAATCACCTCCCGAGAACAGGAGGGCCCAAAGAATGGTCAGGCCAAGTCCAGACTGGGAGCACCACGACTATGAAGCAAGGAGGAGAAGCAGGATGTTAGGTGGAACACCACTTTCACGGCACACTGATCACTGGCTTCAAGCCTTTCAATGCTGTTTCTTTTCATTCCCAAACAACTCTATAAAGTTAGTCTACTATTACCCTCCTTCAACAAAGAGCTTCACGGTAAGAAAGTGGTTCATTAAACTGATGGCGTGAAATTCACAACCAGGGGGCCAGGGATTTAGCTCAGTGGTTTCGCCGCCTGCTGCACAAGCACAAGGACCCGAGTTTGATCCCCAGTACCAAAAAAAAAAAAAAGAAAGAAAGAAATTCACAACCAGCTCTAAGCCAGGCATGGTGGCACATACCTGTAATCCCAGCACTCTGGGAAGCTGAAACAGAAGGATCACAAGTTCAAACCCAACATGGGCAACTTTGTGACTTAGGGACAGAGATGTAGCTCAGTGCAAAGGCCTTGGGTTCAATCCCCACCACCACCACCAAAAGCAGATCTGCCTCACTTAAAACCAGAGCTATTCACCTCTACACTGGACTGTTCTCAAGAATTTGAACGAGTCCCCTGAGGTTGGACTCAGCATACAGGACTCCTGCCCTCCCCTATCATTGGCATCTACCCATCCCACCCACTAAAGCATCCTCAGGGCTCACACTTTGTACTGCACACTGAAGGCCAGAAATACAAAGGATACTGTTTTACTGAAAACCTAATAGATGCCTCTAAATATGCAGACTTCCATGAATAGAATAAATGAATTAATGAATGAAAGGAGAAATCCAATTAAGGAGCCCAGGATGCCGCCTAAAGAGGCATGACTGGAATGTGATTGTTCTAAAAGAAAGCTGTAATTTAATCAATAGGATTAACATATCTGAAGAAAGAACATGTCCACAGAAAGAAGGCGGTCTTCCCAGAGTTCAGAAAAATGGAGTGCTATTGAATTTGGCAGTGTTGATCCAATTGGGCTCAAGGGAGAAAAAAAGTATATTTGGTAGGCAACAGAAAGATGGACCAAAATTGTTTAGTTCACTTCAGTCATCTTTGTAAGCCTACTATGTGCCATGCTATATAACAGGCACTGTGATTAAACACACACACACACACACACACACACACACACACAGAGTTCCTACAATAGAGAAACCTGCAGTGATAGTGGGAAAGACCACATTTATGCAGTTTTTAAATGCTCAGCACTACAACAGAGGTATGTGAAGGGTACTAAAGAGTATGGAGAAGACAAACTTAGTCCAAAGTCTAGAAGACTTCCTGTGACTCTTGAGTTGTGTTTCAATGAATAAACAGATATTATCTAGGCCATGAAGGCCACAAAGGAATGGTAAGCAGAAAGACCAGAAGTTCTTCCCATAACAGAGGCTAGAGGAAAATGAGTAAATCCAGACATAGAAGAGGCTGAGTAACCTCAGATTTATCCTCAGGGAAATAAGGAAAGTAAGGACCACTGAAGGATGCTAGCCAGAAAGTAACAACTTGCATCTCATTCTGACAAAAATATAAACAATGGATTGAATGGAGAAACACTAAGGAGGCCAACAGATCAGGTAAGAAGCAACTATTAAAGTCCCTGGGGAGATTATGCCCTAGGTCAGTGGTAACTAGAATAGAGAAGAAAGAAAAAACTAAATGTTTAGTAAGTGATTTGTTGATTGGTTAGATGGGAAGGAAGAAGGGAGGTGAGATTCAAGGTTGACTCCAAGTTTTTGGCTTGGATGTGAAATTAATGAATGATCGGATGGATAAGATGAAAGAAAGGTAAGGAATCTAGGAGGATTCCAAGTGTCTAGTTTGAATGAATTCATGGTTAATCATGGACTAAAACAGAAAATATGGAAATATAGGAGAATCAACAAATTTGAACTTGGAAGATGAAGAAAATGAGTCTGGTTTTAAACATGTTGAAAAATACCATTGGACAGCAAAGGGCAGCTGTTTGGTGGGCTACTGGATATGTAATCCTGAAATTCAGAAAAGGCATCAGGGATAAAAATAAATATATTAACATCTAGAGTAAGTAGGTGAGTTCAAGCCATAAGAACAAAAGAGATAGAAATATAGAAAGATGAATTGGTAATTGGATAGGTGGGAAATAAGCTAAGCAATGTCAAAT
>NW_004624838.1:2448763-2476767 GCF_000247695.1 Heterocephalus glaber | reverse complement strand
GATGGCAGTGTTGGTTCAGCATTGGAAGATCCACCCCCAAAAGCCATCATTTTAACAGAGGAAAGGAAAAAGCCATATGATCCTGTCAGTAGTTGCAGAAAAAGTACTGGACTAAATTCTACAGCTGTTCATGGTAAAAACTATCAGGAGACTAGAAGTAGAACAGAACCTTCTCAACAGATAAGCCATATATACTCTATACTTCCAGCAAAAACACCTTATATGAATGGAAAAGATACAATGCTTTCTCCCTAAGGTGGAGAACAAGGGCAGATATGCCTACTCTTCATCTGTCCACTAAACTTTGAAATATAGGCCCAAACCAAAATAGTCTGACAATAAAAATAAACAAATAGCATAGGATTGGCAAGGTAGAAGTAAAATCTGTATATGTAGATGAAATGACCATCTACAGAGAAAATACTAAGAAATCTCTAGGAGGCCCTAGAACTTTGTATTTGAATTTAGCAGGATTAGAAAACACAAGGTTGGTATCAACAAAGTGTATATGCTGCTTTGGGTTAGAAGAACTTTCCAGCCTGCTCATCTACCTTCCTCACTTTTTTGTTTCCTTCCTTCTTTCCTTTCTTCCTGTCTTTTATTTTCTTCTTGAACCAAAGACTAGCAATTATTTTGTAAATTGGAGATGATTATCTCATGATTGATGGGATTCCATGATGGTGGTACCCTATCCTAGGAGCTCATCATATAATTGTCTTTCTTCTCTTTAGTGGACTTAATATTTGAAGCAAAAATTAACAAAAAATGAGGAGGTCATTTCAGAGAATAGTACAGAAGGATCAGAGAAAATTCATGTATACCGTGTTATATACACTTCTTTTCCTAATAATAGTCCCTCAATCTTAATTTTAGTGTTCACAATGGCAACCCATTTACTGTGTCATTTTCCCATTGAGAATTTCCCACTTGGAGACCAGCTTTCACTTTAGAGAAGCACAGATTCATCCCTGGATCTAAGACTTTCGCATCTACTCTTGACCTTTACTTTATTACATTTTCCATTCTTACTAAGATCTCCATATATAAGTTCACATTTCTCCTTCATCTCCTTTATCTCCTGTTTCGTAGAGGTTAACTAAGGGAACACATGTTTTTAGTAAAAGATTTTATAGAAAATCATTCCTCTACTTGAAATAGCAGCAAATGCCAAGTAAAATTCTGTAAGACATCACCAAATTTCTCCCTCAAGACTTAATTGTTTCATGTCACTCTGTGGAAAGCAACTGAGGTGTAGACAAAAGAAATCTAAGGTTGGTAAGATCTATAAATTCTTCCAATAAAAAATCTTAGGTATCTTTGTACTTTCCTGTTTAATGCTATTGAAATTTGCTGTGCAAATAGTTATTCTAATTAGTGCTGCACTGCCTTAAATGTTAAACTCTGTGTACAGTCATGAGAGATTAAAAGAAATGTATATCACACTTCTTAACTACTTTTTAGTTTCAGTAATAAAGAACATTTTCTTGAGAAAAAAAAAGAAAACACAAGGTATATATAAAAACTCAGGTCTATGTATACTTGCTATAAATGAAGAATTGGATACTGAAATTTAAAAGTTATGTCAGAGTACAAAGGACCTACAAAAGTAAAAAGAAAAAAAAAACACTGTTGGAAGACATTTATTACCTAATTTTAAGACTTCCTCTAAAGCTACAGTAATCAAGGCAGTGTTGACATAAGGAAAGACATATAGATCAATGGAATAAAACAGAGAATCTAGAAATAGAACCATACGTATATGGTCCACTGATTTTTGAAAGATTATTTAACATTAACATTTTATAGAACATAAACTCAACTCAAGAGCAGAGGAAAAGATAGTGTTTTCTGCAAATGAGACTAGAATACCTGGTATCCGTATGTAGAAAATTATCCTCAACCCTTTATTTCCATACCTAAAAATATCTTGAAAGGATCTATGAACCTAAATATGAAAGACTAAAACTACAAAACTTTAAGAAGAAATTATAAGGGAAAATGTTCATGAATTTAGGGTAGGCAAGAATTTCCTAGGATACAAAAAACATGATGTATAAAAGGCAGAAATTGATAAATGAGATTTCATCAGGATTTAGAACTTTAAATAACATCATTAAGAAAATGAAAAGTGGTCCTTAAACAGACCATATTTATAATACATATAACCTATGGCCAGCATATGTAAAGAACACTTACAGCTCATTAATAGACAACCCAATTAAAAAGTAGACATAAGAAGATGATAAATAGCCAGTATAGCACAAGGAAAGGCATACAACACTAAAATCAGAAAAATCCTAATCAGTATAGTAACAAGATCGTATTATACACTCATTAGGGAAATGAAGTTAAAAGTTTTAAAAGAACAAATGTCAACTTAGGTGTGAATCAGAACTGTCAAATACTGCTAATGTGAATGTAAAATGACAAAACCATTTTGGAAAACAATATAGAAATTTCTTGTATTACTGTTAAGAACCAAAAGTTCTGTTATTAAGTTTTTACTTAAGAGGAATGAAAACACATGTTCACAATAGATTTGTACATACAAATTGATTATTGCTTATGTGAAATTCTTGGGACCAGAAGTGTTTCAGATTTTGGGTTGAAATCACTTGATCTGCAAAGAGGATAGCTACTCCTGCTTTTTTTCGGTTTCCTGTCACATGGAGTATTGTTTTCCACCCTTTAACTTTCAGTCTATGGGTTTCTTTTTTAATTAAGTGTGTTTCTTGTATGCAGCATATTGTTGGATCTTGCTTCTTGACCCATTCTGCCAGTCTATTTCTTTTGATTGGTGAATTGAGACCATTAACATTGATGGTTATAACTGATATGTATTGACTTATCATTGTCATGACTTTTTCTTTTTGTTGGATTCTCCCCCTTTCCATTTAATTTCTTGTCATGCCCAATGGATTCATTCTGCTAGGCTTCCTGGGGTTCTGATCCTCATTCTGTTTTCCTAGGATATTGTCTAAAATTGTTTGGAGTGCTGGTCTGGTATTCATGAAGTTCTCTTCAGGTGCTCTTTGTCATGAAAGTATCTTATTTCTTCATCAATTTTTGTTTGTTTGTTTGTTTTGGTACCAGAGACCGAACTCAGGTCCTTGCACTTGCACAGCAGGCAGTGAAACCACTGAGCTAAATCCCAGCCCTCTTCATCAATTTTGAAAGATAGTTTTGCAGGATATGTCAATCTGGATTGGAGGCTGTTTTTCTTTAGGGCTTGAAATACATCACTCCAAGCTCTTCTTGCCTTGAGGGTTTGCGTTGAGAAGTCTGCTGTGATTCTGATGGGCTTTCCTTTGTATGTGATTTGTTTCTTTTCTCTAACTGCTTGTAAAATTTTGTTCTTCTTTGGGTTTCTGGATTCTCAACTATTATACACCTATGTGTAGATTTTTTTGATCACTGGCTAGTTGGAGTCCTATATGCCTCACTTATCTGTGTGTCAACTTCTTTTCCCCTGCTTAGGAAGTTTTCTGCCATCACTTCTGTGAACAGTTTTTTTATGTCATCTGCACTCTCTCCTGTTTCTTCATTGACTCCAATCAGTCTTATGTTATTCTTCTTTGCATTGTTCAGCAGCTGCTGGATTGATTTCTTGTGGTCCCTTACAATTTTAAAATAATTTTTCTTTTCCTGGTCACTAATTGCAATCTTATCTTCTATATCTGAAATTCTGTCCTCACATTGGCTCATTCTGCTCTGTAGACTTTCAGTGGAGCTTATAATCTCCTACAAATCTGTTTGCATCTGTTTCATGGATTCCATTTGTTTCCTATGTTGGGATTCCATCACGTTCCTCAGATCCTCTATTTTTTTCTCTGAGTCCTCTCTAGATTTATTAATCATGTCTTGCACTATGGGCACAATCCCTGCTGTTATCTGAGAAATTATTTCTGATTTCATTTTTTCCAGATCCTCTTTGGTTGCCAGTTCAGGGAGTCCAGGTGGTTGAGTATCAGAGTGTTCCATCTCATTTCCCTTTGGGATTGTTTTAGGTGATCTGAAAGTCTGGTTTTGAGACTTGTTTACATGTCTTCTCATTTCGAGGGTGGGGTGGGGTGGAGTGGAGGGGTGGGGTGCTGTTGGTGCCTGCATGGCTCACCTCTGGACTGGAGCGGGGTGGGGGGGTTATGGTAGCCCAGAAGCCTCCTTCTGGGTGCTGGGAGCAGCTCACCTCCTCTGCAGTGGGGGTGGGGGATGGTACAGTGGCCTGGAAGCCTCCTTCTGGGCACCAGGAGTGGCTCACCTCCTGTTGTCATTTTTTATGAATGGGGCCCCACAGAGTCAGATGTGGAATAGTGCAAAGGGCTGTCTATGTGCTGGAGACCCAAAGGATCCAGTCAAAGGCCCAGGGCTCATGGTAGTGACCCCTGCAAATCTGTATCAGGAGGCTGAAGGGTCTGTGCCAGAAGCCCAAAGGGTCTGTGCTGGAGGCTGCAGAGTGCACTGGAAGCCAGGAGACAAGGCCAAGGTGATGGTGAAGACTGGAGATCCTCCAACAAAAAAAGGAGGCTGGGGTCTAGTTTTGTGGCAGTGTCCACTTCAGGGTGTGACTGGCCTCACAGGTGTTGTAGTGCCGAGCATCCACTGCTCCCTTCCACTGGTGCATTTCCCCCAGAGGCCTCTCCAGTCACCACTTTCACTGTGTCTCTGTAGATTCCATCTTCCTTTCTCACACCATGTCCCAGGAGCTGGGGAGAGAGTGTAGATTGTCCCTTCCTTTTTCTGCACTGTGATCTGTCTCTTCAATTTCTCTGTGGGCTCCAATCCCATCAGATCCTTCCTGGGTCTTGGGGATCTACCTCCCTCCTTCTTTTCTTCCCCAAGTTGTGATTTTCCAGTGTCTGGGTCCCAAATCTAAGACAGGTTGATCTGTTGCTGTTTAAAACTCTGCCATCTTCCTGGAAGTGCTCATCAGCCATTTTTCCAGTCCTAGTAGCACAGACTTGTAATTCCAGCCTTCTGGGTGGCTGAGGCAGGAGGATCACAAGTTGGTGTCCATCCATCCTGGGCAACTTAATGACTTAGTAAGACTCTAAGAACATCATAGAAAACATTCTTATGTGATTTTAGCCCAAAAAAGCAATATACTACATTTATAAGAGAAATGATTGTTTATCCCCCAGGAGGCACTTTCAGGGCAAACTTTGGAGCAGCAGCCAGAGGTGAATCAAATGACACATCTGAACTTAAGGGGCTTCTAACAACTTTTCTCAGTGCTCTTCTGTGCTGTCTCCCCAGATTACCCCCATCCATCCCTCCCTAAAGCTGGCCAGCTTCTCTGGGCAGAAGCACTAGTAGCAAGAGCACTAATGTTTCCTAAAGTGGACTTTCACTGGATCCTAATTTTTCCTCTCTAAGAGAGGAGACCACCTGCACACAGGGTTGGCCCTAGGCTAGGCCAGTACCTCTCAACTTTAGATTCTCTCTGTGTAGGTTCAGAAGATGAGACATTGACATGAGAACATCTTTTTTAAAGAAAAGAAAAGAAAAATGTGTCTCTAATATGTAAAAATAGAAAAGAGAAAGGAATAGATGGAGAGTGAGACAGAAAGGATGTGGGAAAAGAAGATATAAAGGGCTGTAACAATTCAGAGACCAGGTCTGTGTCCCAGTGCCTAGGACAGTGCTGGGCACATGATGACTCTCAACCATTATCATTTGTTGAATGGTAACAAAAAGAGAAAAAGTTGATATGGATCAAGGAGGGAGAACATGCCCCAAAACCATGTGACTACCCAGATCCTTCCTGGCCTCCTGATGGGGACTCTCCACTGTCCTTCACCTCATGGGAGGAAGCAGGCAGGGATGAGGACTCTGCACACAGGGCAGGTGCTACCGGGCAGGGGATGGCTCAGCACACATACTGCTTCTCTGAAGCAAGAATCCTTGCTAGTCTTCTGCCCTTTCTTTTTCTCCACCTTAAAAACATTGTTTTGATGCAGGGACAAGTCATTGCCTTCATTTGAAACAATTGCCAAACAGGATATGGCATCTCAAACAGCTCCTGGGCCCTTGGCAATCATGATGTGCAGGTGTTTCATGCAAGTGCCGGGCAGCACGTACAGCAGAGCCCCAGCAAGCCCTGGGCGGAGGTCTGGAGAGTGGCCCAGGGCACCCGGGGTGGTGGCACAGAGCCCTCCAGCATCCCCTGGATTCCAGGAATCAGACCTCTTCCCACACACCTCTCCCTGGCCTCCAGCTAACCTCACTTCCAGCCCCATGTGCAGCATAATAGGAATCACGTTTTCTCTCTCAACAGCTCTCTAACTCATAAGAATTTAAAAGAAAAAAAAGGCATAGTTCCAAAGAGAAAAAAATTAACCTGCAGTGAACAAAATGGAAGAAAGCAAAATGGAGAAGGACTATCTGATAACAATATACAAAAACAGGATGGGATTTCACTGACACAGGCCAGAAAAAATATGAAAACACTGATACCACTGAGTAAAAAGTTCATTGGTACACACACACACACACACACATTTTTAATCCAAGTTTCTGAGTGTAAAATAGGAACAAGGAGTATTAAAGCATTGAGTCACATCTCTAATGCATAAAACTTTCTTAGTAACCCTGGGCAGAATTAAACCTGGAATCACCATATGACCCAGCACTTATATTCCATGAGAAGTGAAAACCTGTCTACATGAAAATTTGTATAGGGCTGGGTAACCACTTCAATGGGAGGGAACTTATCTAGCATGCACAAGCCTTAAATTCAGTCCCTAGTACCAAAAAAAAAATTGGAAATATGCACATGGATGTTTATAGCAACATAGTCATAATAGCTGAAAAGTGGAAACAACTCAAAGGTCCAGCAGGTGATGAGTGGATAAACAATCCATAAATTGAAATATTACAGGGCCTTCCTGAGACCCCTTCTTCAATTCTCGTGAAGAGGAATGGAATACTGATATTTGCTACAACACTACACTAAGTGAACAAAGCCAGACACCACAACGGTGGATCACATATTGTAGGATTCCTTTTTATTAATATTCATATTATGTAAATCTGTGGAGATAGTACATAGATTAGTGGTTGGCTAGGGTTGGGAGGAGAATGGCAGAATTCAGAGAGGAGGAAGTGACAGCCAAGGGATTCACAATTTCTTTTTAGGTTAATAAAAAGATTCTAAAGTTGACTATAATGATATTTTCTCTGCCCTGTAAATAAATGCTATTAATTGACTACTTTAAATGGATTAACTGTATGAAATATGTCCATGTGAAGAAAGCTTTGGAAGAGGAAGGAGGTGGAGGTGAATGTGGATGTGGAGAAAGAAGAGAAGGAAGGAGTGGTGGGGGAGTAGGAAGGGGGTTGGAGGAAAGAGGGGGTTGGGGGAAGCGGGGTGGGGTTGTTTCCCAAGCAGAACTAAGAAGACTAGGGCATGGCCAATGGATTTCATTGACCCCTCTGGCAAGGAAAGTGTGCTAATTAAGTCCTGCAGTGCCAGGAGTGATTTCTTCAGATTCCTGTTTAAACTCACAATCCCTCAAGGCTCCTGTCCCAAAGCTTCACATTGGGTCCTAGGAAGGAGCCCTTCACCCTTCCTCCTGCATTCTCACAAGGTAAACAACTGACAAGCACTTAAAGTATTTCCTGTCTAGAAGGATTTATACATTCAGACTCTAATTACAGAACTCTAGACCACCTGAGCCTAGAAGTAATCTCTCTTGCCTGATTTATGTGCTCTGAGGAGCCCTTGTAGAGTAGTAAGTTGGAGCCAAGAAGAAAGGAAGGGGCTCTGAGTATGTCAGACATTCTAGAAAATGTTCTTCTTCATATGATTAAATAAATGAAGTGATAGCTAAGCTTTTAGCCACCCAGAAGAAACAATCTAGAAAAACTCAGCCCTGAAGTTTCTGGGAAACTGACATTTCAACTGTCCTTTTCCCAAACACTGAAGGCACTGTGAAGGCCACGTTCCCTTTTGGTCAATCCCACAGAGCCATTCACAGGCTTCCCAAATCCAGGCAGCTGCCTCTCTTGGCCTCTGGACATTACCCCAGACCCTTCTCAAGGCCCTGCCTCATGTGATGTCCCAGACGATGATGCTCTGTGATCCAGTGGCAGGCACAGCCAGCTGACACACTGTGGCGATGGCCTAGGTCAAACTCACACCCAACACATGAGCCTCTAAAGAAAGGCTTCTGAACCAGTCCAGCAAGAACCTCTCTCCTGTGCATGATTGCTAACAAGTTGTTTCCATAGATAGGTCAGGAAAGGGGCCAGGAAAAAAAAATACAGCTAGGTTTGTCCATCACACCAGACACATTTTCTCACACATACAGGAAATAAAGACACAGAGGAATGCCCAGACCTCCAGCCACTTGGCCAAACTCTTCCATGATGCTAGCAGCCCTGAACTACACTACCTGGGAAACTCCCTACCAGGTTTTCCTGCACTTCTCTAAGCCTTAGAAGGATCATATTGATCAAATGGCCTCAACAGCCCTAGGGAGTCAGTATGTGGTAGGTCTGTGGTTTCTATCTACATTTTTTATTTGAATTCTCTCTCAACCAGAGGCCAACTAGTGTTGAGCCCTTTTTCTGAGCCTGTCTTCCTAAAAGCTAGAACTGATACTCAGTGCTTAGTAAAGGTTTTTATGAACAAAAAGTAAATGTTTCGAGAAATTGATGAGTTAGCTAATAAGTGAATTCATTAATGATTTCAGTTGTAAAAATACCTTTGAAATCACAAATTTTTTTTTTTTTGATGCTAAGGGTTGAATCCCCAGCCTTCATAGTGAGTTACATCTCCAACCTTTTTTTTTTCTTGCTGAGTTGCCCAAGCTGGGCTCAAACTTGTGATCCTCCTGCCTCAGCCTCCCAGAGAACTGATATTACAGACACCCATCTCTGTGCTTCACTTTAGTCATCTCTATCTTTGTAATTTCTCCACCAACTTATTTAGAACCCCTTTAACATAGTTCCAGGGGATGTCGGAGTTGAGAGAATATGCCTGCTTCTTTAGGGCCTTGGTCTGTATATTGGTCAGGATCTGAGCAGGAAAACAAAGTCCCAGGTAATCCATAGATGCAATTTAATTTGGGCAACAGCAAGAACTGAAAAGGCAAACAGAGATGTGAGCAATCTAGAGATTCACATCAGCGGGAAGCCACTTCCATTCCTTGCTCACCCCTCAGATGCTGCAGAGAAGGCTGCTGGAAGGAGGAGCTTTCACTAAGAGATTGAAAACACAGAAATGTCACTTGAAGCCAAGACATCAAGCCTGAAATATCTTGTTTCTCCCTTCCTCTATTTTCCTTCCAATGCCTCCTACCAGCCTAGCCTAAGCAGAGGTAGGCAAGGAAGGCTGAGAAACTGTAGCTGGCAAGGACCAGTCAATCTCCTGCAAAATCAGCAGAGCAGGGAGGGGACAAGAAAATGGATCTGGGAACAAACAGGCAAAGGATAGTCACAATCCATAAATGACACATTTTTGTTTATGTCTCGTCAGCAAGGATTCACTGTAGGACCACACCGAAAAGCAAAGAGTGCTGGGAAGTGTAGTTCTTGGCTGGACAGCCACTTGCTAGTAACATGATGGTAGGAAGAAAGCAAACTTAGTGGACAGATAGCCATATCAGCCACAATTAAGCTGGAATTGGTTTCCAGTCCACCCAGCAGCTGCATCTACACATGAGGCTCAAGAGGCACAGAAAGAGAAATGGATCTCAAAGACTTTATTAGACCTAGAAAACCAGTAGGAAGAAGAGAAAGACAAGTTGACAGCAGCTGCTTGGTGTTTCTGAGATCAAAGGGCTTCCTGCAGGTATCAGAATGCCCTGAGAGTCTTAGCTTCTTAAGTGAGCCCTTGAGGACCGGAATGCTATCATGGAACTTGGGGATGAACTGAAAGGATTAAAGCACAAAAGAATTGGTAAACACCAGATTTGGCCTCTATTCTCCTGGCACTTGTGACTCCATTAGGAATTGCACAATAAATACCATGCAGAAAAGAAAGGGACCCCCAGGGTGAAGAATAACAGATCACTTTTTTCTTGACACTATCTCAGCCACTAGCTTACCCTTCAGCTCCATTTATTTTTAGGTCCAGCTTCCTATGCCATCATCTTAGTGGTATGCTTACATTCTTAGTTCCTGTATTTATAGTCCAACTAATACAAATGACTTCCCAGTCTTTAATCTTCCAACAAAACAATGCCTTCACATAAACCGTATTTCTACCACACTCCTGACCTCTAAGGCAGTAGGCTGAGGTCTCCCTTCACATCAGGTCCACTTGTACCTGTTTTAAATATTGGGCTTTTTAGCTAATTCAAGTAAAAAGTTCTCAACCCATTTATTAACCCTTCCTTATACATGTGAGAAATTGGAAATTCAGTAAGACAAAGAGACTTGCTCAAAATTACACAATAAAATATGTCATGGAGTCAGGTCTAGAATTTAGGGCCCCAATCCCATATTCTTCTATTCTCCTCGGGAATTCCTAACAAAAATACTTTCTCAAAAATATGTTCCTCACAGAAAGTGCCAAGAAATTCTCTGCCACTGATGATTACATCCAAGGGAAACATTCTGCAAAGGTATCCATTTCCTTATTAATTAGGACTCCTTTTACTTCAAGTGACAGAAATCCATTGAGATAGCTTAGACTAAAAAAGAGAGGCTTTGTTATAAGGGGGTCAGAGAAATCAGGGCAGGGATGAACCCCAGAGCAGGAATATACCTGGGCCTCAGAATATGTCAGAGCTAAGGATTCAAACAGAAATCTCTCTGCATGTCCTCTAGCTCTTGGCCACATCCACTTTATCGTCTCCTACTTCCTGTAGACTATTTTTCTACTTTGTTATTTGCTATTCACATGGCAGAAGACAGGGTCCCACAAGTTTCCAAGGTTTATTAGGCTTCTAGCCCCAAGCACACTCATGTTTAAAATCAGTTTCAATGGATATTATTTATGTACAATAAAAAGTACTCTTTGTTAAGTATAATTCATGAGTTTTCATAAATGTATGTAGTCACACAACCACCATCACAATATAGATTTCCACCATCCCAAAAAGCTTCTTGCTGTGCCTATCCATTTAATCCCCTTCCCCAGAGTTCTGCCATGGACTCTCTGATCTGGTGTCTAGTCCAGTTTAAACAGAAATAGTTTGACTTTTCTAGAATTTCCTCTACAATAAAATCATACAGCATGTAGCACAACTTTTCTCACTTGACATAGAGTTTTGGAGATCACCTTGCTGTTATGAGTATTGGTGGTTAGTTCTTTTTGTTATTCAATAATATTACATTGCGAAAACAAACCACAATTTGTTTATCCATCGTTGATGGACATTTGGATTGTTTCCAATTTGAAACTATTGTGAGTCAAATTGCTATGAACATATACACAGGTCTTTGTGTGGACGTGTGTTTATGCTTTCATTTCTCTTGAGCAAATACTTAGAAATAGTGTTGCTGGATCATTTTTAAGCATATATTTAATTTTATAAGAAACTCAAACTGTTTTCCAAAGTGGCTGTAATATTCTGTTTCTGCAGTCTTATACCAACATTCCAGCTGCTTCACATCCTTGTAAACACTTGATGTGGTCAATCTCTCTAATTTTAGCCATTCTAATATATATGCAGTGGTATCCCAACGTAGTTTTTATTTGTATTTTCTTATTAAACAATGATGTTTAGCATATCTCATGTGTTTATTTGCCATCCATAATTCTTTGATAAAGGATGTGTTTAAACTCCTTTGTCAACTTTTTCTTTTTTGTACCAGGGCTCAAACTTGGGACCTTGTGCTTTTGAGGTGGGCAACAGCACCAATGCTAAATCCCTGGCCTGTCCTTTGTCAACTTTTTAAGGGTTTTTATATATTCTAGATGAGTCCTTTATCAAATATGTATTTTGCAAACATTCTCCCCGAGACTATAGCTTGACTTTTGCTTTTCCCTAAATAGCACATGTCTAAGAGCAGCTTCTAATTTTTAGGGAATCCAATTCATCAATTTTTTTCTCCTCTGGTTTCTACTTATTACATCCAATCAAAGAAATCTTTGCTAAATCCAAGGTTCTTTCCTATAATTTCTCCGAGAAGTTTTCAAGCCTTCCTCAGTGTCCCACTTTGAGTTCATTTTTATTTATGGTGCACCTCTCACTTGCTCTTACACTCCTCTGTGTCTCCTCAAACTTAATTCTCTGAACTGGGCTGGGACTCTGACTAGCAACCTTGGGTCACCTGCTCATTTTTAAATCAATCTATATGGCCAGATCCAGGGAGATCTCTTGACCTCAGCTTAATCATTTGCCAGTTCTGATCCAGTCAAAAATGTCCTGAACTCCAAGGCTCTGTGCAAAATCTGGCTGCCAGCAGGCCCATGTGGTTGGGAAGAGAGGAAGATCAGCAACCAGGAGTTAGAGATTTCCTGCAATCTGAGAAGGTAACCAAATATATGTCCATATACTTTGCAATCTGGCTCTATTTTAAGCATTGGAAGCAATTAGAATATTTCCAGGCTTCTCGTTGCTGAATGACCAGTTGTCTTACCAATATTCAGACACAATTTTCCATATTCCCCAAAGAGATCCTAGTTCTTCTTCTATGCCTGATCTACTAAAACACCATCACCACTCTGAAGCTTTGGGAATGTCTCAGATGTAGGTAGTACTACCATGGCACTTAATGCATATTTATCTTCTCCAATAAACTGCTGGCTTCTATGGGCAAAAAAACCTCATCTTGTCTTCCTCTTAATAGTGAGTTTAATTCCTGGCACACACTCTTTTGGATTGTTGTTGAATGCCTAGTTAGAGCTATACTATTTGCCATATATTGTTTAGATAAAGAGAAAGGGACAACTGAAGACTCTCGAGTGATAGAATTACCTTGCAGACTTTTTTACAAGAAAAATTCTCACTGGAGATTAATGGCTGATTCACACCCAATGGAGAAAAAAATGAAGGTAGAGAATCCAATATCAAGCTCACTCTGACTTTTCACCCTTGTCCAGGCAAAACATAATTTAAGGCTTCCTTGTAGTCATGATGTGCAGTGTTGAACTGAGTCCCACTTGCTAACGAGTAGTTAGCATCATGACCAAACAGTCCTATGACCGATGGAACCTGCTATGTTTAATTTCATGCCACTCTTATTAACAAAACAACAGCGTTTTGCTGGACCAGATGCCAAAGAATAGCAAATGTGAGAAGGAACACCTGGGGTGATGAACTATGATAAAGGAAACATTTTGGAAATTTTTATAAAGAAAAATGTGCCTTTCAAATAGAGATTTCTGGATAGGACTTAAAAAAGAAATTGCCTAGGTCAGAGTATTAAGAAGTTTAAACAGAAAACTACTGTGAAAGAAATTTATCTGAACTATGTTGGTATTAAATATGTACACAAAGGCAATAATTGCCACATATTCTTTGATTTAAAAATAAAATGCTTTAGATACTTAGAACAAAGCCTTTAAATAAAAGAATATATGGGCACAGAAAGGAAACTTCCAAAATAAAACCTTTCCACAAATCCTAAGGAGTGGTGGAAAGCGCTTATCCTGGTTCCATTTCAAGTGCCAAAAGGGTCTGAAGGGTACGAATCTGTGAGGCAGAAAGACTCCAGAGACAGTGGAAGAACGAACAGTGGCTCTCACTGGGCTCCCAGATTTCCAGACTCACCCCCCTACCCCGCGCCACCCTTGCTCCCCATGAGCCGGCCTGGTGTGCTGCCCACTGGGCAACCCTACTGAGTCCTCCACGCACATGGAACACACAGAGAAGGAAGCCAAGGTGAAGTCTGGATCTCTCCAGCAAAGGGCAAACCAAACTGATTGACATGTAACTTAGGTATCAGGATAGGTGGCAGAGGACAGGCAAAGAAAGATTTTTCAAAATTTGTTTGGACTTAGTGGGAAAGTTGAAGGGCTGGATGACTTAAGAGAAAGTCCTTCAGTCTGACCTAGAGTGCAACTGGGCAGCAAGAGCCACTTCCTCCTTCTTGGTAGGGTCCGGCTAGAGACTCCACCCCCATCCAGCAGTTCCTGGACTGTATGCATGATCCCACAATGCAGTATGAACTGGGGCTGCACTTTCTGCCAGTTTATACATGGGTTATACATAGCACTTGTATTTTGTTTATACTTCCTATAGTTTTTCTGCCAGTTTAGGGAGTAGTGAAAGGAAGTAAGTTCTACGCTAATTGGGCTTATAAAACAAACTCCCACAAACAGAAAAATTTTATATGCTTGTTACTACACTAATTTAGCCACCATTCTTATAAACTGAATTTCAAAAAGAAAAAAAAATAGGCTCCGATTTAAACAATTACTAATTTAGAAAGTTTACTAAAATTTGATATTTTATATTTTTGTTCCCTTTTACTTATCAGTAGAATTATTTACTGTTCAAATTTTATAATGTAGATAATTTCTTTGCAATAACAATTCTCACACTAGATTTGGGAGTTGTAGGAGATTTCTAGAAATCAGTCCTGTTGAACAATCAATAAATGTATGATTCTAGTACATACGAGATATCTGAATGGGTACTGGTACTTCTTTCAAATAAGAAACAGCTAACTGAATAGCTAACCTAAAGCTTTTATTTTCCAAATACCAAAATCCCTCTATCTCACACCAAAGAGTAAGCACTATGGCTTGAAAAAAAAATGAAATATTCAGTATGATAAGCTAACAAGCTCTCTTGTTTATTTGTCCATATTTTATATCTGCCTGATAAAACCCAACTGCCAGTGAACTAATCAAAAATTAATTCGGTAGAAAGCAATTTGGTTCAACATAAATTTGTCAAAATAAAAGAATTTAGTCAATATAAAATGTGATTGGAAAATACTGATGACAATTACCAATATTTGCTTTTTCAAATATTACTAACTTTGAAGCTGCCCTCCTCGGATCACTGAAAATTATTAAAGGGGATTTTCCACTTTTAAAAATTCAAGTTCTTTTCTTCTTCACATGCTGGGGATCAAATCCAGGACCTTGCACATACTAGGCAACTCCTCCACCCCTGTGCTACATCTCCAGCCCTCAAGCTCACTTTTAATCAACCATTCCTTCTCTCTCCTGTTTACATAGTGAAAACCTGGAACCAGCTAAGCGTCTAATGATAGGACATGAGTCCCGCACTCCGGCTGCTACTAAAATCCGTGACCACCATCCTTAGCCAGCAAATTTACACTGTCTTCAACACACCCCAACTCCACCTTCTACACCCTCACTTTCAACAGATAGCTCTTTCTCTTTCTTCACAGAGTAAACAGCAAACCCCAGTCTTGAAGCTTCATATTCCTCATGGACCATGTGCAATGTCACCAGTATCCTTTTGTCTCAGCAAGAAACAGATCCTGCCTTTAACCAAAGCTGCAGCTCCTGTGCTCTGGAGCTTTTGTTCTGTGCTCTAGGGGACGTCTCTCCTTCCCCACTTCCTTCTTCCCCTTCTATCCTGTGCCATTAAGCTTTCCTTTACTCAATCAGCATGTGAACAGTCACAAGTCTCTTCGTCTAATACATTAAAGACTTTCAACGTGACCTTTTCCTGCAGCTCCCATTTCTTCCTCTCCTTGACAGCAAACGTCCACATGGAGTGCCTCAGCTCTTTCTGTTTCCCCTGTCTTCTCATTCTCTCCCTAACATGACCCCATCTGGCTATAGCTAAGATTGCCAAAGCCAATGGCTGTCACACTGTGAGTTCAATAGACATGATTTTGTGCTGATCTTACTTAAACTCTCTGCAGCATTGACTGCCAATTATTCTCCTTCATCAAAATTCTATTTCCTTGCCTGCCATGACAACTCTCTGACTCTACCTCCCCCAGCCACTCCTCCGTCTCCTCTCGGGGCTCTTCTCTAGCCACATCCTTTTGAAGACTGTTTCCCAAGCCCTCTTCTTCAGACTTCTGCTCTTTTCCCTCTGCACACTTCCTGACCCACCATGGCCCATCTTTATAGTGATGAACTTCAACAGACTATAATAGTTGAAGATGTGGACACTGAATTTGAATTCCTTGTACCATCACTCACTAGTTGTTTTCCCTCTGCCAAGCAACTTTCTTAAGTCTCAGCTTCCTCATCTATAAAAGGAAGTAATAATACCTATGTCATAAAGTTATTGTAAGGACCAAGTGTGGTCATAAAATAAACAATTAGCATAGTGCTCGAAAATGTCCAAATAATTAGTTCAGTAAGTGTAGAGGCTCATTATCAGAAATAGTGTAACTTCACTCCTAATTGGTCACTGAGGCCAAAGGATAGTGCAAAGCATCTCTTCACCCCTTCAGGTCCCCTTCCATTCTGTGCACAGCCTACCTTGGGTGGGGACACAGGATGCTCTCTTTGCCTGATCTCTAATCATTTTTTCTTTTCTACCCCTCTGTCCTCTGGTCAGGGTTCCAGCTCCCCCCTGCACCTCACATAGTCTGGATCACTGTCGTCTCTCTTCTTGGTGAGCACCTGCCAACAGCCCTCCACAGGAGCAGACCTGGGTTTTCAGCCTTCCAAGTGGGTCCTGCAGACCTATCCTTAGTGAATGACTGCCTCTCACAGCATAGCTAGATGGCTTTTATACTGTAAGATTGTCTGTATCTGGGAAAAGGATTGGAAAGGACAAAGAGGGTGAAGGAGATAGAGAAGCTTATCCTACCACTGTATTATTTATCCTATTCCATCAGAATTCATTATAAGTATCATGATATATGTGCAAAGAAATGCATTTAGGCCAAACATCCTCCTCAACTTCAGACAAGGATATACAGCAGCCAAATTTACTATATGTTACACTCAATATGCCTGACATTAAATTAGTAATCTTTTCTCCCAAAACTATTTCTTCTAATGTATTCACCACCTACTCAGATACACTGGTCAGGAACCTAGGAAGATTTCCAGCCTCCTCTTTAGCCCTTATTCTCCTCATCCATTTCTACCTTCTAAATAATCACCTGCTCTTCATTGTTCCCACAGCTGCTCATAAACCAGATCCCACCCAAGTCTTGCCTTGAGTTGGCTGAGCCACCTCTAGCTGCTACCACCATCTGTACCCATCTCCATGCTGGGGCTGTCTTGCTGTGGGGAAAATATAAGCCTCAAACTCCACCACTTTCTGTTCTCTGTACCCAGGAGGAGGCCTGAAACTGAATAAGTGTGCAGTAAGTGTCTAGGAAAAGCAGGGAGGAAGCAGAGGGAGGGAGGAAACAAGGGTGAGAGGGAAAAGGGATGCTGAAGAGGAAGGTGAGAGAGAGAAACTGAAGCCAACTGTGAATCTTACAATGTGGTTCTTTTGAGAACTATTTATGAGCTCATGTTTTGGGTGTCAAGAGCACAGGTTCATACTTCCTCTGCGTCTTCTGTCAGGCTCAGCCTGCTCTGAGAACTAGGGTTCAGGGCTTTGTGAAATCACATAAATAGTTGTTTCTGCAACAAGGAGAGAAGGCAATGATTGACTCTGAGTGCTTCTCCCTCTACCCTCAATGCTCCATACTCTCACCCCTCCTTTAAAACTACACGTTCAATCCCTCCAGGTTTGGGGGCCTTCTAAGCTTCTAGTCCTGGCTGTTTGCTTCTTCTTGACTTGTTATTTCTCCACAGGAAAGAGCCTAAATGAAGGTGAGGAGGCAGGACAGAAGGACATTACTGTTTAGAATGGTTTCACCCGGAAAAATGGAGTGAAATCATACATGGAAAAAGAGAAAAGAGAACATTCAAAGACACTAGGAGGTACAGTGTAATGATGTCTACTGGGGAGTCACGTCCCTGGGAACAATCCAGATACTCCTTACCTCCAGCCTCCCAGGACATTACCTGTCTTCTAATGCTAAGATTATTCTGCACTGAAACGCCTGCAATTCTCCTGAACTAGCCTAGTTCATTTCTAGTTTTCAAACTTTTTAGACGAGATTTGATATTTTTCTTTTAAACATTTTAATAACATTTGAAAAAAATTGGAATTTTTCTTTTTTAAAAAGTGCGGACAGGGCCGGGGATTTAGTTCAGTGGCGCCACGCCTGCCTGGCAAGCACAAGGTCCTGAGTTCGATCCCCAGTACAAAAAAAAAGTGCATACAATGTCCATCCAGTGAGGTTCATAAAATGCCAAAGCTCACATTTCAGAACAGATTTGGAAGGTGGATATAGGGGACCTTGGTATATATTGTGGTTCCTTCGGCAGACGACTTGCACAATGGTGCTGTCCTTTCAAAAGTTAATCTTACGATGACAGACACTAGATATGCCAAGATAAGCTATATTACCATTTCAGTGCACACATTTTCCTACTTTAGAGAGTACCTAAAAATTTCCTCTGAGTTCCATGATTCCCTTTTGCTCTTTATGGCTACAGACTAGTAACCCAATTTGGATCTGTCTTATCTTTACACACATACACACACACACACATTCACACTCACACACAGAGCTTGTATTATTTACTGAAATAAAGATATTTTCCCTCCTAGAGGTTTACTATCCCAGTATCTTGAGCACAGACAACTTTTGAGTGGGGTAGGTTAATCTTGCAAGTGTTACCTCACCTAACAAAACCAAACTCCATGACTCTTGTGAAGTCCCTGCCCCAAGGTTACCATCACCCTGGCCGCTGATCACAGCCTATGCTCAGTCCTCACTTCGATCTACCTGCATGTGGCATCTGACACTGTTGACAGCTGACTCTTTCCTGAAGCTCCCAATATCTTCTGACTCAGTCCTATTCCTACACAGAGCAGAAACCAAGAAAACGTACCTGGCACAGGGCTGGGAGGTTCTTGAACCTGCAAGTTGCCCATCTTTTCGTCCAGATTGCATTCTTAAGCCTGAGCCGGCAAATGGGTCATAACTGAGGTCACATCTTCCCCCTGAGAAGAGGGACTCTGGAGGAGAGAGAAGGGTTAAGGTCCTCAGCCTCAGGAATGGAAACTAAAGGCAGGGATTCAAGGGGAAACCCACTTACTATATCTCAGAGGAGATATATCTGCCAAGGAGCAGAGTAGAAATCAAAACTACACAAATTTTTTATGATTCTCTAAATTTAGGAGTTTGTTACTTTTATTATATTAGACAGTAGTGATTAAAAGTAAAATATATTTCAAAACTAAACAAACAATAAACAAGAGGACTGGGTTGCTTGTCTTCAGGGTCCTAGAGGATCTGGAAGCAGCTGGAGACACCATATTCCTCTGGAGGACAGAACCTCAAGGAGATCAGGATGGGAAATGCCAGCACCCAGGAGGAGAGGAAGTAGGTCTGTGCCTGAGATTTATTGCAAGGAACATGCAAATGGCAAACCTGTGTGCTATGGTGAGGAGGCATAGGGATTCTCAGTCTTCTTTGCCATGTTCATTTCCTGTATCTTCTCCTTAAATGCTTATGATTCTTGACTCTGCATTCCAGCTCCACCCTGTCTCCTGCCTACAGACCCCGCAATCCCCAGTGAGCTGCTGGGTCCTTCATAGGCCCCTTGAGCTCGGCATATGCAAGATGAACTCATCACCCACCCTTCCCAACCCCACTCAGCTCTGTCCTTTCTCCAGCACCCTGGAACTTGGTAGAAGACTTTGCAACCTCCCAAGCAGCAACTAGACACACAGCACCATCTTGAGGCCATTAGTCATCAAGGCCTACATGATCCATAGAGCCTATTCTATTCCCTTTCCCAGTCCTCTCTGAGGCCCTATATTCTATTGCTTTCCCCATCTCCACACTCAGTAGGACAGGTTTTTACAGTTAATCCTCACAACACTCAGGTGAATTTATTTCCACCTAAATTGTATATAGTTCTTGAGCCTGTATCTCCACTGATGATGGGGAAAGGTAAGTTTGTCAAACTTAAACCCATGACCTCATTTCTGGCTTAAAGTTCTTCCTAATCCCCAACTCCTCTTTCCTTGGATCACTTCCCAAAATAAACTAACCACACCCAAATTCTTGTCTCACACTCTGCATCTTGGGGGAACCAAGGCTAAGATATCATGGTCGTACAGTCTGGAAAGCTTCAAAAGCTGTGTCTCATTGCCCCTAATATGGTGCAAGTGGCCCAAGTTCTACTGACCATCACATAAGACTTTAAGGGCCTAAGGGAGCTATGCTAGGGGTGATGACACAAGGAGACCATCAGTGTGCCCAAGGCTCTGTTCTGTGACAGCTTGGCTGAGGTTCTAGTCTGCAGGCCCCAGCTCACAGGGACCAAGTAGGGACAGGCGCTCAGGTGGGATTTCACAAGATCCGTGACCTGATAAGGTTGGTGCTGCTCCAACCCGCAAGATGCCCAGCTGGATACATTCCAGCCTTGCTTTCCTGGTCTTCCTGGAAATTCCAAAAGCTATTAACACCCTATAATAAATTCCTTTTGATTAAAATTAGCCTTCATGGTTCTGTTTTCTGAGATTAAGAATCCTAACCCAATACAGTTATTTAAAGTCTCATGTAATAATAGGGATTTATTCTTAGTTTATTACAAAAGGGAGAAACCATCACTTTATACTTATTGTTGAGCAAAAATATCTTCAGTGTTGAAAGAAAGTTTTATACTAAGAGGTTTTGTTTTTAAACACTTATGTGTCTAACAGGACTTGTTTATGTAGCATTTAATCAATGCACTGGTCTTTAATCACACAACAAGTATCATTAACTTTGGGTATAAAAGGGTCTATTAATACCTGATGTATCTCAATAATAGCTACATTTTCACTATTATGTGTCAATAACTGACACATTCTCAGTACCTGATATCTGATTCTCACAACCACAGCAACCTAAGTTCAGATTACACAAATTACTGACAGATTTGAAGTTTTGACCCATCTTTCTGACCTCAGCCCCACGTTCCTCCCTCCCCAAAGGCCTCACCATAATCTGAGCCTGCATACTTCCATACTTCCAGCTGAGGCTCAAGCCTCCAGTTGACACTACACTCCCACCAAGTGCTGGGCTCAGTGTATACATGTGAGAAGTCCAGGCATCTTCCTCAGAGAGACTTGTGATTGGCCTTGTGGCAAGAAATCATGAAAATATTCCCCTTGACTTGCAGTTGCTGTATTAGTTAGGTTCCGCAGTGAATAACAGAATATTCCAAAACAAGCAGAGCCTAAACAAATTAATATCTCTTTTTACCTTGTTAAGCCAGAACTTGAACAAGGTGCTTCAACCTCAGAGACCCAGGCATCTCTTATCTTGCTGGTAGCTTCCATTCTCAAAGTCACCTCATAGCCCAATGGCTGCTGAAGTAAGGCTACCATATACATATATATATATATATGTATGGTAACAACAGGAAAGAGGAAAAGAAGAACCAAAGCACATATTCCATTTCCTATAAGGACATCTATAATTTACACTCAATACTTCCTCTAACATTCATTTGCCAGAATTCAGTGGTCCGCTATAGCTTGAAGGAAAGCTAAGAAATATAGTCTTTATTCTGACATCCAAGCAACAAAACAAAAACTTAGGCTATTGTGGAAGAAGGGGAGGACAGGTATGAAGGGATAACTTGCAAATCTGAGATCAGAGTCATTGCTATAAATGGTCCATTTTTGGTACCTAATTTTTGCATTTGTTTTGTGGAGAAAAGCAGAAGTGCCAGTTTGTTTGGGGGGGGATCAAATCTTGGAGAAGTGGAAATGATGAAGATTTCTATCTTATTTTGTCAGAATACAGAAATCCAGTAGTGTGCTTGTCACCAGCTAAGCCTTCCCAAACACCTGCTCATTCTGGCATCTGCTCTTCAGGAAGTCCTCTCTCCCAGATGACTCCACAGCCACCTCTCTGCAGGAATTAGACTCTGGAGGGGTCTTCAGTGTGTGGGGACAAACAGGTCAGTCAAAATCAGTGATAGAAGGTGAGCATAGGGCAGGGGTGACAAACATTTCACTGGGTCTCAGAACCATTGTTTTTTGTCCATGTATCAACTCACCTGGACCTTTTCCCTCCCTTTCTCTCCATTTCTTGCACAGCAGAGTCATAGTCGCCTTTCCTGAGCACCTTATCCATTCATTCAGCCCATAAACAGCACGTGTTTTAGGGACTTCCTTAAGGAAGCTCACCTTCTACTGGATGAGATGACCCCATGAGCAAATTGTGAGATCACTGTTCAGTGCTCTAGAGAGGGACACAACCACCCTACAGGACATGAGAGGACTTCTAGACGTCACATAGAAGGAGGTGGCATTTAAGGTGATTCCTGATTTATCTTTGAATCTCTAATTCCTAGTGCCAGAAACAGAGTATATATTTTCTAAATAAAAAACTGAATTATCCTTTGACAGTTGGTTCTCAGTATCCTCATGATGTGGCAAAAAAACGGGAGTGCTGGTAAAGACGCAGGCAGTGAGAAACAGACTGGCTCTTTTCTGGCCATCCAGGCGGTGAACATCAGGTAATCCCCCAGCCTGTGAGAAATGTTTCTTTATCCATTCTCTCTAAAGCTTCTATAAAGTCACCTACTACTGTGATTGGCCATCCTCATAGTAAGAATATCCATGTAAAACACACTTCTCTCCTACCAGAATTCACATTCAGTTCTGATTTTAAGATCTACCGAAACACAAAAACAAGAGACGTTACATAAAATTGTAGATGCCTATAGTGTGTGAATTTCTTCTTAGTTAAGATAATCTAATCAAAAAGATAACTTGGAAATACAATAAATAAAATCCCCGAAAGTGTTTTTGCTCATTCTCCCCAACTGGAGAGGAAGAGATCTACTTTTAATTTTAATTCATTTTAGCCAATTGTGTTTATTCTAACCTACTTATGACAATAGTAAGTTAAAAAAAAAAAGAGGCCCAACAAAAGGGAATTGATTAATGAAATTGCAAGTTACAAAATGGTGTGTAATATATATTAAAGTTATAAAATATAAATTGGTTACTGTAAATATAATTTTCTATTGAGCAAAATGTTTTATTTCATGAAAATAAAACTGAATTAGCTGAAAATAAATCCATTTTTTTAAAAATATCTCTTATGAAGCATTTTGTACCTAAAATAAAAATGATACTCATTTCTGTAATGTTTAAGAAGATAAAACTGTAAAGATAACCCATAATTGTGCATATCAGAAATAACCAGCTAACAACTTAATACATATCATTTTTTCATATGTGCATGTGGTTCCTACAAAAATGGAATCGTATTTATAATATCAGTGATACTATTTTATCAATGTCCAAATATTACACACATGACCACCATGCTAGCATGGTAACAACACACTAAGTTTGTCCTCAAAAAGACTTCTAACAAAGGCTAGAGATCAATACACTTCCGAGGTACTGTGGAGGGCACTGGTGACTCACATTCTTGTGACAGATGGAAGATTCCTCCTGACTTTTGATAGAGTCCAGTTCTGCATCAAATACACTAGAAGCAAAAGCTCAGTCTTTTTAGTCTCCGTTTTCTTGCCCACAGCATGATGATAATTATGCTTGTGTCCCTTAAATATTTTAATAAATGTGATCAACTTTTTAATAACTTTGAGTTTGGGGAAATTGCAACATTTTGACTTACTGTGTCTTTACTTGCTCATTATTGATATCCTTATTGTTACATTACCTGACTTTGAATTTTAAGCACTCCTTTTTAGATAGCCTTCACTAATTATCTCCCTGACACTTGATTCTGTAGTTATTATTATTTTAAGAATTTGATTAAATGTCCTTAATTCTTTGGAAAAAAAATTTTTTTGGTACCAGGGACCAAACTTGGGACCTTGCGCTTGTGAGGCAGGCACCAGCACCACTGAGCTAAATCCCCAGCCCTGAAAAAAAATTTTTAATTCCTATGTGGACAGTATGGCACTTGGGGAAATGGCCTGGCTTTACATGGTTCTGGTATTTCCTGTAAGGTCTCTCTGTACCCGTTGGCCCACACATAGCGATTTTTGCAATGCTTGTGTCTGTGCTCACTCCTCAGTGTATAGGGGACACTCTTGTCCCATACAAGGCTCCTTTTGTGTTGGAATAGGAGATTCTTGTGGGAAGTTGTCCAGATGAGAATTACCAATGCCAGGAAGTGAATTATGCTGCCAGGAAAGACTGATGCAGCCAGTAATCTCTTGTTGAACGTTTCCTGAGGCCATTTCATCAGTAACCTTGGCTGAACTGAAACAAAAGGGCTAAGAAAAGCCCAGAAAGTCAACCTGAACCCCCCTATCCTCAACTTCCACCTCTGCCTCTGTGATGTCCAGTCCTCAAGTCCCATGTTTGTGGGATTCCTTTACTTAAATCATGGCCATTCACTGGCCCATTTAAGCCTCATTCTCTTTACCAAATACCAAGAAATCTACTTATAGACCCAATCAGGGCAGCCCTCTCATCTACAGATGTTAGTTCCCTAAAGATTTTTCTAAAACTTTTTCTTTCACATAAGATTTTTCTAAATCTAATAAGATTTCTTGTCTCCTCTCAGGACCTGGATGTAGAAGTTCTCACTGGTTTTCTCCAGATTTACGCACCATAAAGGCCACGAAGGCCATGAAGGCTTTGCTGCCATACTTTTCCGTCATACCCCACGCTGTTTCCCAAATGTAGTGTGTACTTTTATTTTTGCTCTTACTCTCTTTTTCTGTTTACTTGGCCCTAGCTCTCTCTGCAGAGCCAGTTTCTCTCCCACTCTTCACTTTTACTTTCTCTAGTAAACTTTCCCACTGCTTTTTGCTCATTTCCTTCAATTATTTGTTCGAGGTAAAAAGAACCTGGAATCCAACTGCAGAAGGAGAGGCAAGCAACACCATACCCAGTTGCCATGGAGTGAGCAGCATTCTTCGGCCATGCCATTTGCTGTGCCATTTCTGTGTGACAGCCAATCAACTCTGAATCTTCTGAAAACCATGAGGCAACAGAATCCTTTCCCCCTTTAAATTGTGAGGATCTGGTATTTTGTCCCAGTGATGAGCAAGTGACTAAGAAAACCTAATTTTTATGAACTCACAATAAGCAGAATGAATTTATGGAAGTGTAGAGCAAAGCTGGTTTCATGATGTGGGGAGGACAACATGAGGAAGTACTGGAAGCTTTCTGGAGTGGTGGGAAAGGTTGATATCTAAATTGAGTGATGGCTTAAGAGTGTAGAGACCAGGGCCGGGGATTTAGCTCAGTGGTTCTACCACCTGCCTCACAAGCACAAGGTCCCGAGTTCAATCCCTGGTACCAAAAAAAAAAAAAAAGAGTGTAGAAAGCAAAATGTGCCAAATTATGTATTTCTGTTAGAAAAATTAAACAAATGTTTGGCTTATCTGAGATAACTCAGAACTACAATTATCAGGATAACTTAGAATCAAGTTATTCAAAATGATCTTTGGCTTGAAGGACATAAGAAGAATATAAAAATCAGAAAGGCTCTAGCAGTAGTCATTTAAAACTTACAGTAGATCAATAATTAAACATTTTCAAGGAGCAACTTCATCCAAGAGGCACATAAAGGGAAAATAGTATACATGTATTTAAGGAGACAAGGCCACAAAAGTAGTTAGATCTTGCTCATGTGTAGCATCCTTCAACAACAAAATAATTACCAATTCTCCTAAATTAATGTATTAAAATCACTAAAATGGTGATAAAATCAAATGGCACGTTTTCACAAATTGAAGGGGAGATCTTGAAATTATGAGAAAATTGAAAAATGGAAGGAAACTTGGGAAAAAATCTGAGATGAATCTTATTCCACGACACAAGAAATTATACATTAAGCAATGTTCATTAAGAAAGGGTAGCATGGATGTTTAGAAAATGATGGAGAGCCCCAACATAGGCGTTCCATGTACAGCACCCTGGAAGTGTCACAAGAGACATGTATAAACCATGGGGAAAGCAAGTCTATTCAGTAGACTGTGCTGGACTATTTGGCTCATTACCAGGAAACGCTGAGAATTGGTTTCCACCTCCCAACTTGAACAAAAGTAAGTCCATTCTGATGAAAAACTAAATATGAAGACATGACATTTTGGAAGAAAGATTAGAAGCATATCTTTATAATCTGAGGGCTACTATTTCTTTAATAAAATGTATTGAATAAATCAAAAGAAGATTTCTTTTCTTCTCTAATTCTATGTATCTTTTTCTTGTAATTCTGTTAAATTTTCAAAATCTTTCTTTTGTCATTATCCATGAATTCTATTCATGAAATGAACTCAAGTCCCCTTTACTAAGGAAAACACACATGAGTAACACTCACCCTCACTGGGAAATTCCGAGTCCTGCCCTGAGATGGTGAGGGTCTTTCAGAAACCAGTCAGCATTTCTGTCCCTTAGGACAGACAAGCCTGGCCCTCAGTCCCCTTTCTCCTCCCTCACAACTGTTCAGGAGCAGCAAAGACCCAAGCTTTGAAAATAATAGGGGAGAAAACAGGTGCCTCCCGGAGGCCTGGTGCTTCCCAGATGGGAGAAGCGATTAAAGGGACAGGAAGTGTGACTGCCCCTCAGCAAAGCCAGGGACAGATTGAGAGATGTGCTGTTCTTATGAAAGTGCCAAGGTCATTATTACATAGATGGAAACTATTGTTCATAAAAAAGCACTTGCACAAATGTGAACCTCTCTTTATGGCCCTGTTTAAATTATCCCCAAACAAAGGATTGCCGATGAAGATTTGGACAGCTTCCCACCACAGCTTTCACCACACGCACACACTGTAAATCTCCTGGGTCATATTCCGGGCACTTCACATGAGGCAGTGGATATCTCCTCTGGGGGCTTCCCGCGGGGTGTCCCCAGCCTCCAGAGGCCCCACTGCAAAATACCCAAAAGCTAAAATGTACCCCCCTCAAAAATCGCCCCTAATTCTTTACCATAAAGCTTTTAAAACTGTGACAAAAAATGAAGTTACTAAATGTGTTTTCCTCTAGGTTTCCATGCAAATCTAATCCATTTCAAAACATTTTTCCAAATGATGAGAAGTGGAAATAAAGTCTTTGTAAATAGGGAAGGGTGGAGGGGGTGAAGAGAGGGCTAGGAATGGGGAAAAAATAAGAACCAAGATGCATTATGTAAAGGTACAATTCCCAGTGAGAAATGTAATTGTGTTGTATACCTACAATGTACCAATAAAAGAATTTAAGATAAAAAAAAAAAAGACAAAACATTTTTCCAGTCACTTTCCTGCCCTCTCCTCTTACAGGGTGGATTCTCCACCACACTGAACTTGTCACCTGAGGCTGGCAGAAAAGCCACCTGGGGCCCCTGGGGCACTTTGGAGCCCCCACAGGAAGCCACACAAGGCCTTGCCTGTGTGATTACTCATGCTCCCTCTCAACTCCTTGATCCTCAGCAGGAATAAATTAGAATTTCCAGGGGTGGGGCCTGGAATCAGAATTTTTAAAAACCCAGGGTTGGTCCTGGGATTTAGCTCAGTGGTTCCCAAGCCTGCCTCTCAAGCACAAGGTCCCGAGTTCAATCTCCAGTACAAAACAAAAAAAAAACAAAAAAAACCCAGGGTTGCTTGGGAATCCCAGCAACTCCCATCCTCCACACCTGGGTAGGATGGGAGGTTTTCTACTACAAGAAGAAGAAAGAGGTGCAAGTTTGTACTTTTAAAGTAAAAAAAAAGGTAATATTGCAATGTGGTTCTAATGTCAAAATCCACAATTTTATGTATCATCTGGCATTATAGTGTCCACATACTGGGAAAGGTAAACTGTGCCCCTACTCATTGCCTGGAATTCACTGGGTAGTTTTCTTTTTTCCTTAAATTCTTTTATTGGTACATTTTAGGTACACAATATGTTTACATTTATCATGGGGTGCTTGTACCTGAACATGCTGTATCTTGGATCTTATTTTTTCCGCATTACCTGTGTGCCCTTTACCCTCTCCACCCTTCCCTAATTACATAGATTCTGTTTCCATTTTCTTTCTTTTCTGATAATTTTTCCTTCCCCTCCTTTCCTTTCCCCTTCCCCTCCCACTTCCCCTACCCCTTTGGACCTTTTCTTCCTATTTCAAATTATCAATTATTCATTTTAATCATTTTAATCCTTATTTACACTTTCAGTTTCTCACACTAGAGAAACTATTCA